>WBNH01011100.1:243506-326703 GCA_013401255.1 Urocolius indicus | reverse complement strand
TGGCACAGGCTGCCCAGGGAGGGTGTGGAGTCTCCTTCTCTGGAGGTTTTCAAAAGCCACCTGGATGCATTCCTGTGTGACCTGATCAAGGGGGACCTGCTTTGGCAGAGGGGTTGGACTAGATGATCTTTAGAGGCCCCTTCCAACCCCTACCATTATATGATTCTGCGTGTGATTTAACTACACTGTTTGTGAGCATAAGCTACTAGCAACACTGGAATTTTGTGAAGGAACCAAGCATCACCTCAATGAGGTGTCTCCAAACAGCTAATTTTAGTTTAGTTTAGCAGAAAAGGCAGAAATAAGTAAATAAAAACAATACCAAGTACACTCACAGCAATAATTTGCAACTTAAGCAATAAATCTATGAACAGCACAGTAATAACTGGAAAATCTAGTGCACAAGTGTTTCCTTTTAAACCAGAAAACCTGATGCAAAAAAATACTCTTACTTCTTTACAGAAATCATTCAATATATTGTCAGAAAGTGTGTAAACTGATGACCAAGTTCCAGTCTCATAGCATGTCCAAAGCAGAGCATTTGCTTCAAGAGAAATCAGATGATGGACGTATAGGATTAGATTAATATGGTGAAGGTTTCAGATATAATTTCATGAGTCACAGTGAAAGCAGCAGGGGTGTTTTGCTCTCTCTGCTGAAAATATTTTTGCCTCACTTCAATATTTGTGAACCTTGATTCTGTGCAGAAAGGAATAGTGACAATTAATAAGTTTTGTTTGTGGTTTGGCAGGTTTAGGGAGGATATTTTGGTTTGGTTTTGTATGGTTTGGGTTTGTCTTTAATTCAGATTTTACAAACTCACCATCTTGGGAGCCATATACCCTTCATCACAGAATGTTCTTGAGTCAACTGCGGAACTGCACAGCAGCCCTCATTTAGAGTCACGAGAAAAAGCAGTTGAGCTACAGTTAACTAAAAACGCAGCGCGTTGAAAAGAATTCATTTTCCATTGCTTACACATTTTATATTTTTTCCATTCCATGTATTTGTTCAACTACTATGTTTGTAACATTGAAACTGTTGTATACAGTTTAGCAATCAAAGCTTGTAATTTAAGGAGCGTGACAACTCATAAATCTACACAGAATACTGAGAATATTTACCATCACTACTAAAATCAGTGCAACAATTACAAATATATGCTGACCTCTGAATTTGAGGCTGTTGTTTAGTCATTTCCAGCAAAGTGCTTGTTGAGTCTCTTTATAATATACCTAATAGTTTAGGTTACAGATGTTAGGTTTCTCAGTCCTGCTTCTACAAGAAGAGTGCTGAAAGCCTGTAGCAAGTCTCAGACTTGCAGACCAGCAGCAGTGTGTGTTACAGTTCCCTGCTGTGCTCAATACACTGATGCGAGAATTGTAAGAGAACAAGGACAAAGCTTTGCCTCTCCAGCTCTAACAGTTCTGGAGTGCCCCACATAACAGTCAAGATAGCAGGGCTTTTATTTAGCTAGATCAACCTAGAACATAGAATATCAACTGTTTAAAAAAAAAAAATAACAAAAACAAAAGGACACTATCTCACATTAAGAAAATTAATTGAACTTTCATGTTTTATCTGGAGCCAATGTAATGCAGAAAAGCAATTCAGTAGCTGCCAGGAAGAAATAAGTGCTGCTTCCAAAATTGATTAGGTAAAGAACTGCAATTTTAACAGACTAGGAGACATTTTAGCATTGTAAATACACATCTTGTTACACACGCTAAAAGCTGTCAGCTCAAATGGGATGTTTTCCCCCTTCTGAAAGATTTTGAAAGAGACACCATTTTGATTAAAACCTAGGGGAAAGTTGAAGTCGTAAGAGCAGAGGGAACAGCTCCTGCTCAGAACAGTGAAAAACAAAAATCCTGTTGTTCATAACTGCTCTGATCCCAGGTCATGTTAGCTTTTTGTGGCATTAGGCAACGGCAGCTTAAAAACTGTCTTTCTGCAGTCCAGGGGACAAAAACACAGCAGTGTAGATCATTACTTTTCTGATAACACTAAAAAACCTAGGGTACAGTTGAGCTGCTAATAAAGCCTGCAAAAGCCATTTTCTCACACCCCACATACTCTTCTGGTGTGTCTTCAAGGCACAGTTTTTCCCCTTTAATCATATATTACCTGTTAGCAGCTCTTCGTCAAAAGATTCCCACCCTCTCTTCCTTTGCTGTGTAGGAGGCAGCTATCACCCAGTCTTTTAGCTTTCTCGCTCAGTTCCTGCAGAAAAATCTCACCCTCCAATCCTCAAGTCACAAGTGTCCCTCTCTGCTCAGGGACCATCACCACCTATCTTCTCTTATCTGGTTGCCCAGCATATTTGATTCTCTCTCTCTCAGTACTGCTGAAGGCAATCTTTTACACTTGACTCCTTAGGGTTTGCAGTGGCACTACTCAGCCAACCAGGAAGTGTTTTAGGCATCTCCTCTGCTTGGTGGGAAGGAAGTTGTTCTGTTAACACCTGCTTAAGTATTACTAAAGCCTATGATCCTCTTGGATCTTCACATCACTTTCACAGATTTTCAGAAGTAAACCAAATACAGATCTGTGACCTTCTTCCAGTCTCTCCTGCACTGGAATTTCAAGCACAATAATTGCCACATTTTGTTTCAGTAGGAAACTGCTACTGCTAATAAATTTAAACCAAGTATGAGTTGCAAATTGCTTCTAACCTAGGGCAGACACATGTTACTCCAGGGCTTAATACTTTATTTGACCCTAGTTCGACTTCATATCAGGATCTACAAGAGTAATCAGACTGGTAGCTTCAAAGAAGCTTCAGGCACTAGTTTTTTAGGTCTTTTCTTGTTTCTCTAAGAACAACCACAACACAAATAGTCAGTGTAAGAACAACAGTAAAACTGTTTTCACAAGCTTTTTCTTTTCTTCCAAATAGTAATACAAGATTCAAGGACTTGCAAGCCTTCTATATACAGCAGTGACCTTATCTAAGAAACATTACACATGGCAGTAACACAGGTACTATGTGGCAGAATACCAACGTGCACAAGCAGCTTAATATGTACAATACTCAATTTATCCTCTTCAGGAATTCTGACCTCCTACAGAGTCAAGAACAAACACAGACTGCACCTATAATAAATATGCCTATAAGCAGCAATAGTAGCATTTTGCATTTAGAGTAACCTCGCTAATGGATGCAGATACACAGCACTTAAAAAGTCTGAAAGCTTGAGATCTTCTTGTTCAGTTCATTGCAAGGGCTATAGGAAATCTTGCCCCTACACATTTTTGACCCTTTTCCCAAAATTCATACACTTAGTATCTTATGTACTGCGATAGATGAAGCTGCTTTTTCACCTCTGTTTGCATAACATCCCTAAAACTCATGACATTATTAACCTCTGTTTTTCAGCATCTAATAGATGGCACCAGAAAAACAGTTTTAATAAACGCACTCTGGAACATTCAGTTTGGAGCTAAGGTATCATATGTTAAAAGGAAAAATAATGATAAGTGATAAATGGGATAAAGATTTTAGGGAAATTTTATTGTATTTAATGAATCTACCATTTTTTACTAAGTTGCTTTCAAGTGAAATGGCTTTTTACCAACTCCTTTTGAAAAGGTTAGAAGGGTATTCCCTGAGCTACAATCATTAGCATATAGATGTCTCTAAGTGTTAATTTCTGTTTTCACTGAATGAATGTAATTTAAAATGAGGCCCTTTCAAATCAGTTAACTTTGGCCATTTGAGAAAGATAAGAAAAACAGACTCAAGCATGAATCCCAGCAAAACCTGCTTCTTAAGGATAAATATGTCACTGGCAAAGAGTCTCCATTGCCACATGCTGCAAATGATAGATTTCAGAAAAAATATGGGAAATAGTGGGTGCTGGGATTAAAGTCCTACCACTAGGTGATAGAATCCATTAATAGGGTTAACAATAACCAAAAAGAAGGGTTATTTTTATAGTTCATTTTTTAAAAGAGAGTTGAAAACCAGCCTAGAAATTGAAGTTATGGCAATTAGTTTTATACCTACAGCAAAACTAATTTACTTTCTTCTTTTTCAGTTTTATGCAACAAAGGAAGAATAATTTAGGAGCTGATCTAGCTCCTAAATTAATGAATGGTATACTATTGTCTTCATATGGATCAGGCCCAAGAGTGTTTTTGAAGTTTTCATTTTAAAATAACCTAGTACAGGTTCAGTATGATGTACAATATACTTCTGACAGGTCTACATCCAGGTATGCCACATTCTCCCCAAAAAGAGTTTCTCTTTAGCAGGTCTCCAGTGTATATAAACTCTATAACATAGTGAGCAAAGGCAGAGAATATTTAGTTAAACATGTCTCATTCTACATCATAAAATCATATTCTCACCAGATCATAACTTTCCTGAAATTATTCCCAGAGTGATCGTTTTCTACTCAAATATCTTCTAACTCACAGGAGTAAAAAGGACAAAAGAAACAACCAACTTCCATCTTACAGAACATATTTTCTCATGAGAAATATGAAAATTAGAGAAGTCAGGTGTCCTAATCTACATGGAAAGTCCCACTGTTTTGGCAAAGCTACAAGGCTTTTGATTATATTCACTTTGCACATACTAAAGTGATCGTTGACACACTTTGGCAGGCAAAGTCCTCAGAAAGGGCGTTTTCTTTGAACATACAAGATCTGGAGAAGTCAGATCTTCTTTGCAGCAGGAAGTCCCTAAGGTGTGGCAGATACTAGAAAGGAAACTGGAAGACTGGTCTTTATGTTTACCCATGCAAGACATCATTATGAGGGAAGGGAACAATGCGATGATCAGGAAATCAAAAAGAAGAGTCAGCAAGAGGAGAGACCAATTCCATGTCAGCCCTCTTTCCATAAAGGGAAAGATACATTAGCCAGAACATTTGAGTCATAAAGATGAAAGTTGAAGACAGAAAGTTAGTTCATGAATACATCACACATATCAAAAATATTAATACAAAAATCCTCAAATCCCAGGTTCTATATTCTTGTTCATCCATAAATATTAATTTTACCACTTCTACAAGTTACTCCATTAAGTCAAGTGAAGTAAAGATTCATACTATAGGATATACTAAATTGATCGGCCGAGAGAAGTCAATATTGTTGCTTACATACAAGTTTTGGCTTATTCCCTACTGTCATGGTTTAACTCCAGCTGGCAACTAAGAACCATACAGCTGCTCACTCACTCACCCACCAGTGGGATGGGGAGAGAATTGGAAGAGTAAAAAGTAAGAAAATACATGGGTTAATATAAAGACAGTTTAATAGGTAATGCAAAAGCTACACACAAAGCACAGCAAAAAACTTCACATGGGCAGGCAGGTGTTCAGCCATTTCCAGGAAAGTAGGGCTCCACCACGTGTAACAGTTGGAAAGACAAGCGTCATCTCTCCAAATACCATCCCCCATTCCTTCCTCCTTCAGCTTTATATGCTGAGCATGACATCCTGTGTTATGGGATATCCCTTTAGTCAGTTGGGGTCAGCTGTCCCAGCTGTGTATACTCCCAAACACACTTGCTGGTAAGAGGCAGGAAAGGCCTTAACACCATACAAGCACTGCTTGGCAAGAGTGAAAACATTCCTATGGTATCACCAGAATTCTAAGACACAGACCTATATCAGCTACTATGAAAATTAAGTTCAAATGAAGTTTTCTTCCTGAGGAAGATAATGTCAGTGCAAAGGTTTCCCCTCTAAATACTCCAGGCAAGGTGTCTCAGTCATGCTCAAAATTGGTTCTCTTGCCTTCTCTCTCCTCTAATAACAATCAAAAGGGAGGCCATCTGATGTCAGCTGTAGTATGGATATGTGTCTGTTTGGATTTGGACTAAGACCAGCAATATGGTATATGAAATAAACTCAGCAGATGGCAAGAACTTTCAGGTTTGATATTCTTTTTTACCTCAGTCACTCTTTTTTGCATCGGATTTATTTGAAATATGCTGATTATGCAAACCCTGGAAATGAGCTTTATACTCTCCAAAAAAATATAAATACATTATCCAATCTAAGACTGTAACAGCAAATATATAAACAGATCAACCCCTAGCTGATATTACTATGAATCCTTGCTAATAAATACAGCTTGTTTAAATAAGTCATGCAGTGGCACTGCAGGTACTCCAGTCTCTGCACTTGGATATGAATTGGCCACAGTGGGAGGGATTTCCCACCCACAGAATTCTTCATAACATTGCCCAAATATACACCATGAACATTATCTGCACTGCATATTGACTTCAGCAGCCCTGTTCTGTGAATAAGAAGCACTAAGCCTTTTACATGTAAATGCAAGTTATGAAATTGCCTTTTACAATTACAAGCATATCTATGCCATCCTTTGTGCAGCGCTTTAAACAAATGCTAAATTAGACATTTGTTTTAGTTTCTTTCTTGATGCCATTTGGGAAAAGCATGATACACTTTTGACTCTTCTTTAAATCCTCAAGATTCTATTTCAGTTTTAAAGTTTTTCTACATATAGTTGCCATACCATTTCAAAAAAGTTCAATAGCTAAAATTCTTCACATTCACATCTCTTCCACAACAAAAATGTAAACATGTTTTTAACAGAGCTGTAAATTAAAAAAACACCATTGTATTCTGTGGGGTTTTTTTTGCAAGGCTCTTCATGTAAGCAGAAGCTTTGTACTCTGTTCTTAGTGTGTATGAAATGTGCGGTCTTTAGAAATGCAGATAATCAAAAAAAGAGTCACTAGGGAAACAAAGTAATAACATTAGCTAATGCCACACAGTAATGTTTATTTAACAAATCTGTGTTGCATGCCTGACATTTCCCCTGGCATCAATTTATTTTGTTTTGCTTTTCTCTGATAGCAGCACAAATGCATTTAAAATGTAAACTTATTTTACACCTACCAAAGTGTATACACAATATAATAAAAACATATACATCTTTTTTAATATCTTATGGGAATACATGCTGGAGATGTGCAGAAAGCCCAACAGCCAAAGTAAACGATCTAGATTATGGAAAATGTTCATTTTTAGCTTTCCCAATAGCTACTAAAACTGCAATTGTCAGTGTACTGTATATCACTGCATTATGTTATTTATAAAGTGCCACAATGTGACAAAATGATGCTATCCATCAGGATCCAATCTTAACTGAAAGTGGCAGGGGAAGTGGAGTAGATGGAAAGATATCTTTGCAGTCCATTCAAACTGGCAGTTTGGAATAGTTACAAATGGCGATTTTCAGAACTTTAATTCACTGGTCATTTGTAAAAGTGTACACAAATGATTCTATGAACCAAATTAGAAAAAAGTTTCTACTTTCACATCATCTGTAACCAAGCTATCTCTTGCTAACACTTGCTTTTCAGCCAAAGATCATACCACTTCATCCATGCCACTCAAACTTTCTTCATTAGAATCACACATTTGTTACCCCTTCTTTTCAGCATCAGCACCTTTCTTCACCTAGAAAGCCAGCCTAGCCAAATGTCTCCAAGAAATCATCTTTAATTTCTCTTTCCTTTGTTTCCGAAATTCTCTTATCATTGCTGACTCACTTAGGTTTTTTAGGATACCAGAATACCAAATTTTATGCCCTCTACAGTATTCAAATTAAGGACAATATCGGACAACACACCAGGCAGGATGACATCATCTCTCTCACATATACCTGCACACTATTTTAACAGTAACTTAAATGCTTTAACAATAGAAAAATAAAAAGTGTCATTAAACTCAACATAATGAGAAAGAATAACCTGAAGCATACACGTGCAATGATGTGCCAGGGGTTAGATACTACCCCTCTGAAAATATCAGTTCAAAGCTCAGTGTAGAACAATATTAAAAGTATTAAAAACCTCAAAAAAAGGAAAAATAGGAAGAAAAAAAAAACAGCACAAAAATATACAACTTCATAGAGTGCAAGATCTGTGTGAATTTGGATTTAAGTGCAGCTCTGATAACCTCATTAAAGCAAAGAGTTCAGAAAAGCACATGAAGAATCATCAAGAATAACGAAAATGTCCAAAAGGACATTCAGGACATTCCAAAAGAGTTCAGCTCCAACTAGTCTCTTTCCTAGCAAAGGAGAGTTACATCTATGTCTATAAAGTAATAAACAGTGAGATAAAGTGATGCTCATTACTTGCCACTTATAAACATCTGGTCAACATGTCAAGCAGTGTGTTTAAAAACCCACAACTTCATCTGTGTAAGAGGAAGTGCAACTCTTTGCCTGAGAGATAGCAGAAGTCAGGAGTACAGATGAGTCCAAATAGAGCTGAAAAGAGTTCATGGTTTAATAATGACTAAATAAAAACAGACAAGATGCAGGCTACTGTAAGAATGTCTCCAACGACACCAGTTGCAGAACCATGTGCAACAAGAAGTGTTTCTCCATATAGCTCCAGCATTCCCTCTACCAGTATTTACAACTGACCACTGCTAAGAGGAGAATATTGAGTCCATTTGACTTGCATTAATTTGGAGACATGACCAAAAGTCATAATTCCCCACCCGACCTGGCATTTTAGGGATAAGTAGAAGAGAAATTCTTACTCTCAAAGTAGCTGTCCCAAGAAGCAAAGAGTTTTAGTCTTTTCAAATTGTTTCATCTCATTTGTTCAATACACCATTGTGTTTTCTCCATCTCTCATGAAGAGCCAGTCAGCCTGCATTTCCATCTCTGGCAATCATTAGCACTTTTCCAGGTGCAAGAATTTGGGGCAGAAGGTTTCACAGGAGAGAAGATACATCAAAATTACTCCTTGACCCAAAGGAAATTACAGCCTTCATCTAATCTGCATGGGCCCATATCTCCAGTTACAAGCCAAAGTACTCAGGGATTGAAGAAAGGGAGGTAACTGGAAAAGGAGGTACAACAAGGAACTGTACACATCTAGGTAGTTTTGACTAGATTACGAAATTAATACTGCAAGTTTTATGTTTTGTTAAATTATCCTTAAGAAAAAGGCCTGGATGTAGAAACTATTTTATAACATGGGAGTCTTACAGTTATTGCTGCCACAAGAGAATCTGTAAGCATACACTAGGATATGCTGCCATATGGTCATATTTGCTCAGTTGCCCAGCTCCATCTATTTTCTTCTCCAATACAAGAGCAGCTTGTGTTGCACCAAAAAAATAAATTGCAAATCATTAAATCAAAAGGTATTTTCTAGGTATAATGCATAACTGAAAAATCTGTTAGCCCAAATATAAATATCATTGTTTACTTACTTGACTGATAACTCCTTTACCTGGCATAAAACCAAAATATGAATTTTTATGCAAGAATATATTATGTCTTGCATTGCAAAAAAATATTTTTAAGTCTGTATGCAATAATAGTGAAGTTGAATGCAATTAAATGTACTGATATTACATATATATATATATTTGGTACATTGCTAGTCATTAAATGTATGTACACAGTATGTACACACATGATACTTAAGAATATTTCCTGCTAGGTACTAGTAGTATAACACTTCAACGGGTTCTGTGCAATTATTTTGATTCTGCCACCTTAAAAGCAGTTTAGTTAATGTTCTATAAAAAGCAAACAAGCAAAAACACGCCTCTTTATCTGACCCCAGCGTATCACACCAGCACAACTCTTTTCTGTCTATCACCAGGATCAACATGGAGTAAATTGGCAGATCTCAATTATGAAGTGGAAGACACTTTCAATGTCAGACATCTAGTTCTTTCCTACTCTCTTCCACAGTTTCATGTACTCTTGCTCTCCTTTACTTCTGCAGAAACTTCCTTTGTACAGATTTTGCTTCTGTAGTGCAACATACCTGACAACCTTTCTGTAGCAAAACTATTTTTTGGCTGTTAAGACAAAGTATTAAACGGAATCTTATCAATATTTGAATATGCACGTATTAATGTGAATCCTTGAGGATTCACCTCAGTTCCACCTCTGTCTTCCATTTATTATCAAAGTAAACATGCTATCTATCTAAAATGTTGAACTACTATGCTATGACACAGAGTTCAGTCAACATATCAAAATCTTTATGACAAATACTGTTCCAATTGGCAAGCTACTGATTTATCTCAAGTGTCATGAAATAATTTTTAGCAACAGTTCTTTGTTGCTCACGTTCCTTATTACATTACCACTCAGACAGAAAGTCAGAGGAATATTTTCTGCAAGACATTTTAATTCAAGCAATAGTGAAAACACCACACCACTGGCCATTTGTCAGAAGATTTAAGGTAACTCAATTAGGCATGAAATGCAATCCTTTCCAAAAGTATCCCTTCCAAAGCAAAGTATCACCATGTAAAATCCAGAAATTATTTGCTAAATGTGACAAAATACAAGTAATTGGATTGTTCACACATATTTTGGACATGAACAGTAGCCACAAAAATCCTTACCTACCCAAAAAAGGGAAACAACTCTCCCTGCCAAAATTTAAATAATAATAATAATCACACTTCATGTTTCTTAATGCCCCAGAACCACTCCAACTCAAAAGTCTTTTGTCACTTGCTCAGCTCCTCTCAGTCACCTGCTGACTTTTTGAAACTCATTACTGATCTTCATTTAAAATTATTCTAGCTTCTGAATACCATCTTATCTCCACCCACACAAAGCAGACCAAGTGAATCATTCTTCCTCCTTCCTCCCACACCAATGTGAAAACAAACCTGAGGTCATGACTGGTTGTTTCTTGTTCCTCAGAGTCTGCATCCACAGACAGAATACTCAAGTCTCTATGTACCAACTGTGTTTCTCCAAAATGGGTTATGTCCCTACTTTACTGAAAACAACTTAAATATGCACATACCTTGAATGTCCTTTGACAGAAAGAAGAGATTATCTGAGATCTTCCTGTGCTCAGTGTAGAGTCCATTATGTGTTCAGATACAGTGTGAACAGAACAAGACTAGTGCTGGAGCCAAGAAACAAACTCACATCGCTACTCTTAGGAAACAGAGATTCTTTGCAAGAATAGTGTACAGAAGCACAATCTATAGACAGGTCATTTCTTTTCTTTAAAAAATTAAAAGAAGGGCATTATTGAGCTTATTTGACCATTCAGTCATTATGTAATATGCGCATTTTTAAAAATAATCATCTGCATTATGAAATTTGTGACATCATGAAAGATTCTTTAAAGTACTTTTTAAACTGTCCCAGTTATATATGTGAAAGAAACTATAAAAATCAGAATGAAAGAACAATCCTTAAATTAGTACGAGGGCAGAGCAACAGCTTTTTTCAAAAATGGCTTTTATGCTGAACATGTTTGCAGTTTTCAAGTTTATGGGTGTAGCTGTCAACATGTATATTCACTTTTAGAATACCGTCCTGGCTTAATGAGGTCTCCTGGAATGATTTCTTTTAATAAAAAGTTAACATGCTTACATATGTGGTTTCCACCTTTATTTTTTTTTATTATTTTTTAATATCCACACTACACTTATCAGAGACATCACAAAAAAGTTTACTTTAAAGCTTTACAGTGCATTCACCTACTTCAACACTTCAAAGTCAGGCAGCTTCGAATGAAACTTCCAAGTAACAACTATCATAGCTAACCCTTAACAAGTATAGATCCCTATCTTCAGCATAACCAACCTAAGCCCCAAAAAAGTCAAAAGACAACTGCATTTTACTTACAACTACCTGTCACTAGCATTTAGTGCCACATTACTAGTCTTGTCATCTTTGGTCAAGCCTTATAATTGTGGCATATACCATGTGCCCACCTCACTTCTCTCTGTCTCACCATGTCTCCACCTGTCTCCAATTTATGCTATTGCTTGTTAGGCAGAGCATAACAAGATTAGATTCAGAGAACATGCACATCCCTCAGAACAAAACTTTCCCTGCAACTTTAGGCTGCTGAGTTGAGATATTAAGTAAAATAGTAGTTTTCAGTAACTCACAATTGCTCCATGAGACTCCACAGAAGACTGACAGAGATAGTAAAAATTTTCAGATTCATACATATCCCTGCAAGAATATGTCAAACAGATTAAGACTCCTCCCCAACTCCAAGCAGCTGAAGTAGTTGTTCTCTAACTTCTTCCCTTCCATTTAATCTTCTCATTCACTCTTCCATTTCTTAGTAGTTTTTGAGGGTCAAAACTGCCACAGCCTACTTGGCTTATGTACCATAGTTCTCTAGCTTTTACTTGGAGATCATTTCCTCCACACTCATCATCACAGTTCTGTCCTTCAAATGCTCTCCATTGGTTTGATTTTTAATTTTTCTCTTGAACTACTCACAAGCAGTCTGACATGCTATAAAGACAAACCACACCACTATAGAGATGTTCTGTTACCTCAAGACTGATTTGTGTGTGTGTGTATACCTAGTATAGTAGGATTTCTCTGCCACCACGTTTCTGAGTCTGCACAGCATCAGCTTCATTTTTCTCCTAGTGTTACAACTTCAAAACATTATGGCAAAAGAAGACCCTTTCTTCCTCGTGTTCCTAAATTCATGTTGAACGATATAGCCTTATTTCAAGTGGAAGTAGGAAAAGAAGTGGAACACACATCCCTGCAAAGGAGTATTTTACTTCATGACAGAACCACCTAGAATTCATTTGCTGCAAACCCCCATTATCCTAAGCAAACGGGTAATACAATTCAGCTGTACAACTTTGCCATGTAGAGGCCCTTTTAAAGGCCACATGTGGTCTTGATACTCTTTGAATTAGCGGGTTAGTTTTATTTCAAAGGAATAGAAACAATTAGATGATTCCCATAATGTTTTTTTTAGTTCCTAGCTCTGTAGTGCTGTGGAATGAGGAACTTTTTTTCAAAAGTATCATACATCTTACACTTTCACGAGGCCAAGGCCACTTCAAATATAGATTCCTACTGCAAACCCCTTCTTGTAAAGAAGGCTTTGGGGTTTTTTTGGTTGGTTTATTGTGCATTTTTTTCTTAAACACACAATACACATTAAGTGAAAATAGCATTATCAATGTACAAGTATTAAAGTGGAAAAACATTCTTAATTTTTAGTTCAACTTCATATACTGCTCTTCATTTACCTCAAAAATAGAGATGGATATTGTTCAGTCACAATGAACCCAGTGACCACAGTCCATCATTAAATGTAACATCAGCTACAATTTCCACTTCAGCACCAATTGAAGTATCACCTTATTACACTTTGTGAATTTCCACAAGCCCTCCAAGTTATTTTTGCCATCTTTGACTCTGACCCTGACAACACTTAGACACATTATCTTAAACATACTGAAATCCATAGCATTATGCACAGCACACAAACAAGCACATGCATCCTTTCAGAAATTAGAACTTCATTAATTGTTCAGTACAGAAGCAAACCCCTTCAGATGTGATGTGTATAGGTTAGGGAGAAAAAAAACAAATAATAATAATTTTAAAAGAAAAAAAAACCACTCCAATAGGATATCTATTGTTGTTCTAAGTGTTAGCATCTCTTTTAAAATTTGTTCCTTACCCGTCTACCCTCCTACACATATCACCTCCTTTACATTCTCTTTAAATGCCTAAAAATAACTAACTACGCATATGGTCTGAGCACCACAGCCCTATACCATGTAACTGGGGAGAAAGTATTTTAGTTTGAATAGCTGACCTCACATCCATCATCAGATGAGATTTTTCCACGAGTTATTTACCAGAACTTAAACGTTTAGCATAGGCTGTAGATTTGGCAGTTGCAGAGTTCCACGCAATTTAACAGAATAAGATTTTTTTGATAAAAATTATACCGCAACAAGCAAACAAAAAACCCCAATCTATGAAAACGTCATACATTTTCCCACCTGCATCTCTTACCCTGTAAAAAGATTTTACATATATTTCCCTCAATTTAAGGATTTTTCTTCACATTAGAAAGTTTTCACTGACATTAAAACCAATCTAAACTTACGATCCCACTTGGAAGCACATTAGCCTACCCCATATTTGGAATACAAGACTAAGGACTCACTCTTTTATTCTGCTTCAGATACAAAAAAGAAAGAAGGAATAACATCATTCAATGTCCTCTCAATTTTCTCAAACAACTTGCTTAGCCTAGTTAATGCTCTTACCTCTGCTCCTTCTCTTTACCCAAGTAGGTAGCTGGAATAACAGAAGGGGAAACTGAAATACATTTGTAAAAAGTCGTATTTCAACTTAACTCAGAGTAAGAAGAAAGCAAGAAAAGAAAGTTGTACATCTGAGTCAATGCATCTCCCAGAGAACTAGAGAAATGCTTCCAGGACTGTGCTCTGCTAAGAATGTTCCTAGGTCATGGTTTAATTCCCTATAAAGAGACAAAACTGCTATTTTGGATAAAGAAAGATTCCAAAGAAAGCTTATCCTCCACAGCGAGCTCCTAGTCAATGCAAGTTCATTGGCAATAGCAATACAAACACCTTCATCAGACCTCGCTCAGGAGAAGGCTGTGTTGCAGTTCTGCTGCCTACTACAGCCAGAGCTAGAAACACACCCTGCACTTCCTAAGGAATACCGCACAGAATTTAATACTTGAAAATAAACCCTAATTTATAAATAGAACAGAAAAAGAATAACAGAGGGAACCACACACACAACAGTACCCAAGAACATCCCCTTCGTACTTTTCTCTCTCCACCTCAAGCTCCTAATCTTAAAAAATAATCCATTTCACTCACTATACATACTGCCCACAATTTCATACCTGACGTACCTCCTCCGAGCCCATGCCTACTAATCAAATCCCAATAAGACACGTTTGCTAAGGGCAACTCATTAACTCTGACACTCTCCAGCTGGTGGGAGTCATCAGCCTCACCTGAGGGGCAACTCCTCCCTTTCCAAGAGGCAAAGGGTACAGTGGCAGCTCCTGGGCTGTTCACAATCCCCTTTGCACAGGGCTCCCAGGAGAAAGTGGGGCATGCCTTCACCTTCCTTCAAGCCTTGTCCACAGCAACTTGCTCCCACAAGGTGCCTGGGGCTATTTGCCGTGGTCTTTGGTGGTGCTGTACCAGACAGGCCAGAGGCAGAGCTGGAAGGAGAGGGAGAGAAAAAGTGAGCTTCAGCTCTCCAAGCTGCAGAGCACCTGCTGCTGCTCCTGCCTGCACTCCACCCACCACTTCCCTCCAGGTACCAGTGCAGAGGGAGGGAATACTGAGGTCTTGTCACTTCCAGAGACATTACAAAACATCTAGCACATCACATGTGCCCACATAGGAGCAGATGCCAAAAGCTCTGCCACAGCCTCAGCTAGAACCAGCTACCTGGGCACTTGCTGCACCACAGCTGATGCCCACCATCTTGGTTCTCCAGGCTGCTACCACACTGCAATTGGGGTTCACTTCTGTCAAGGAGGTGAAAAGCAAAAAGCCACATCTCTGCTCTAGCTACTCCCTTAACAGGTAAAAAAGGTAATTTCTTCTCTATTATCCACAGGAGGTGCAGATAAATCTGTCTTCTCCAGAGACAGGTTCAACAGCACCAGGCTGCTCCCACTTATCCCAAGCTCCAGAGAGTCCCTTACCTTCGAATCTGTCTAACTGCTGCCTTGGGCACACGGCCTCAAAAAAATGATGTGAGGCGACAGAATCCCCCTTTTAGGAACGTTACCTGGCATCTACCACACTGCTTAGCAGTTCCCTGTGGCATTAGTGTACCTGAGTGGTTCTCAGGAATACCTCGAGGTGACTCATGTGCCTAAAATCCAGCATATGCTTAAATGTTGTTGAAACCTCATCTAGAGATGATGTAGTTTTAAACAATAAAGTTTAGGGGAATCATCTGTATTATCAGCGTTAATCACATAAAGTTCTGTTTTGAAAACACAGCTCACTAGTGGATAGAGTTTTCCCAAATTGCTTAAAAGATTAATAAAATAATCAACTTAGCAGAGGGGAAAAAAAGAAAAAAACCACAAACTGTTCCTGTAAGGAAATCGCTTTAATGCCTATACATGTGAATGAGCTATTTTAATACTCAGGTTCACTGCCTCCCCTGCATTTAATCTCTTCCCTTTTATGTCCTACTCTGATTTTTTTTTTAAGACTTTCAGGCTTTTTTAAAATTAATTATACAAATCATTAGTATTAAAAAGGTAATATAATGGTTCCAAGAACAAGCTTCACAGACTATCTGCATATTTAATCATCTCTGCTAATAAATTTTTAATCACTCATTGAGTTCAGGTTCTTGTCTTGAAGCTTAACTTGATAACAAACCTAGCAACTGGTAGAACTAATTGGTACAGAGTAAGTGAATAATTTATAAGAGGAAAAAGCACTGGGTGTTCTGGAGGTGTGCAGAGACCACAAGTCACAGTTATTTCTGGGAGGAAGCAGGAAAATAGTGGCTGATTACAGGAATTTTGTGATACACTGCTGACATCCAGAGGCCAACAGTCAATACTGTTCGCATATGTGAACCAGGCTGTAAAGTATGCTGTAAGGCCAGATTCATTAAGTTTTAAATATTCATGCATTTCATTACAGTTAACATTAATTGCACTACCATACACATTGATTATGCATAGACCATAAGTGTTTAACCTCTGAAAGCTTGCAAGTATATTCAAGTAATGGGGTATGTCCCATCTTTGAGGATTTCAGTGAAAGCTTCAGCTACAAAGTTGAAATTAGAAATGGAATGCATTGCAGTGCTAAGCAATAGCAGCTTGAAATATCAGAACTGTAATAAAAATAATTCCTTTACTAACCAAGCAGAAATGTTGCTCTATGTTGCTGTGTACTTCTTCTAAAGTAAAGTAATAAATGTAACAAAAATTATGCATAAGATTTCTGACAAAAATTAGACAGATTTGCAAGGCACATTTATTAAACAGGTTTAAACGGTTAAAAAGAATTGGTGTCTGAGTGGCTTCCAGTTAGATGAAGCTGAGTCACTTTTAACTAACATAACAAAAAAGGGCTGTTCTCTTGAAATAAGCTGATTCATGTTTTAAAATGAAACACCCCAAACCCACTTGCCCTACAGAGTAATTCTACCCCCAGGGAAGCACAAAGTGCTACAATTCTTACACCAGGATGTAACAAACAATATTTGAAAGAAATTCAATTATCCCTGAAAGATCCCACTTGTAGTTAGCTACATAAGTAATCCTCTTTTATTTAACAGGCTAAAACCCTCTTTCAAAACATTTATTTTGATCAACTGAAGACCTGGTCCATTTCAAAAAATTCATTAAGTGATTTAATAAGATTGTTAAGTAAAAACACTCAGAAGTTAAAAAATGTCATTTAATGCTGCCCATGCAACCTTAATTCTGTGTATGCATATATGCATTATGAAATACCAGTGAATTAACTTTTAATCTGCCTTCAGCCAAGATGATTTTAAGATTGGAAACTCAGGCACAAAGGGCATGCCAACAAATACAATGCTGAGCTTTAGAGCAATTTCTGAACCAGCTCACATCTTGCCGTGCATACTCCTGCAGGGTTAATTACCCCAGATAGAGAGCCAGGCTTGTTCAGTTGCAGTGTTTTTGGTACCTCTGCCCAGTAAGCTCAGTAGTCTCTCCCTGGCACTGCACTACACAGATATATGCACAGTATAAAATTTCAAACCTGAAAAAAGTATTAAGTGTTTTTCAAATACAATGCTTCAAACCTAGGAGCTTTGACCTTTTTTTCCGTCAAAAAGTTTAAGACTGTAGATCCTGACCTCCTCAAAGCAAAGATAAAAACATATTACTTCTTTATGATTTAGAAAAAGCCCTTTGTAAACAATACTAGTCAGTCCTTAACATCAGTCCTTAAGTGATCCATGAAGTACATATAAAGTTATCTACATCTTGTAGAGAAGCAAACCATTGCAGACATACAGACAGGCATACCCAAAATAGTACCATTTTTTCCCCAAGCTGTTAACAACTCCTGATTAGCCAATTTTCTTTATGAAGGTGGGCACCACAGTGTAGTATTCCTACTTAGAAGTCACAGCTAACATACTGAAATTCTGTTTAAACATCATTGCCTACACTTCCAAAGAATTTATGATTAGACATATCCTGGGTGGTATCATAAAAACCCTTGCTATTTTTCTGATGAGAAAATATTAATAGCTAGCAAGGGTCTTGGCAAGCCAGCTACCAACATGGTACATCTACTAAATGTACCATGTAGATATCAGAGAGTTTTGTTTCATTTGTTTTGGGGTTGGGGAGGAAATCTGTTTTTAACATTAGCACTACCTCCTTCATGCTTTTTCCTTGACTAATATTTTACTATTAAGGTGGACTGTTCAATCATTTAAACACCGAACTAGATTTTATTAGTTGTACTGGTTTGGTTTTTATGGCATAGTCAAAAAAAAAACATACAGCTCAGGAAAGGTGTGAGGTGTGCACATTTGTAAAAACAAAAGATTTTGCATTTTCAGAAATATTTCAGTTTAGATTTTAATTGAGAGCTGTCAAAATGGAGGAGGCAAACATTTTCCAGAGTGAGAATGCTTTGAATACTTGTCAGCTAAAAATTTTCAAATGTCAAACCCCATGCTCATTAAGCAATAGTCATTTTTACTTGTGGGTTTTTTTTTTATATTGGGCTATAGGGGTTTTTTTCCAATTGTGAAAAACACTGAAGAAGCAGGTGGAGACTCTTGATGGTTGATATCTCTCCACCACATGACATAATCCTCACATTCTCCTTTTTCTGATAGGTCCAAAGCTGACAGGTACTCACTCACAGAGCAGTCAGCTTCTCTACTACAGTGAATACATAAATACAAATTAAAATTGTAGCAAAGCTTTCACACTCTCAAGTAGAAATGGACTACATTAGACAACTTTGTCAAAGATTATTAAAAAAAAAAAAGGATGCAGAGAATGCTCCTCCTTATTCTATACCAATCTCTGAAATAACATGAGGCTTGTGAAGCAGTCACATTATTAAACTAAATCTGAAGAGGCTTTAATTAAAACTATATTTTTGTAATTACAATCTGAAATTATATTCAAAGTTTAGAGTTAAATTTATTAGACTGTGAAGAGTTTTACAAGGCATTCCTAATGTAATAAGCTTAGGCACCACATATGTTGCATCTTTGGTACACATTATGAAGAGCTGCTTTTTTAATGAGCTTTAAAAATTGTATTTGCATACCAGAGGAAAAGGTCAGTGATGTGTGGATCAAGTCAGTAAATTAAGTATCACAGTATTATGCTATTATGATTGCCTTCCACACACACACAACAACAAAACCATACGCTATAGTTACCATGCTATTGTTCCATCTACATGACCTTGTCAGCTTACGCACACCAGTGGCTGCAGTGCCTCAGGTCCATCTTCCTCCACCCTTTGCCGTGGCCTCTTTCACCTTCTTTCCACACCAACTCCTCCATCAGAACAGCTGATATGTCTGGCAGACAGGAATCAACTCAAGCACAGGAAAGAAGGGATGAATTCAACATGATGGCTCATCTATAAACACTGTCTTGCACTCCAGCCTTTACCCCAAGTAAAGGTACATAGGGATAGGTCATGACCCCTTATAACAACATCAAACCTATTGGACAGCAAGGCATCAGAACGGGGATGCTTTTTTCAATCCAAGCTCAATTCCATTCAAGTCTCTGCTCAGGGATGCAGCAACATCATCTGTCTTTCAGAACACAGATACCAGAAGTACTTCTAATGCTACAGGCATTAATCTCCAAAGACTGTTTGACTGGTAGCCAACAACTGACTGCAAATATTCTCTCACCAGGTCGTCAGCAAAAAAATTCACTGGATTCTACTTTATTTGCAAGTATTGTAAATATTGTAAATATGACAACATTACCTTTATTTTTTAAGGGCAATAAAGTTGATTCCCTCCCCAACTCCAGAACAATCCACAGTACTTAACAGGTCTCTCTCTCTCTCTGTTAGACACTGCAGGTATACACTAAACCACATTATGCACTACATGACATTTTATGCATGTTTATACGTCTCACAGCCAAGCAAGTAACACTCCAGCTCTGTATACACATGAAGAGTTAGACATTAGAGAAAAAAATCCTTTACAATACAACCACAGTAAGAGCTCAACTCAGTACGACTGATGAGTTATAAGTAGCTTTAATGATTTTTCACTTTTTGTATATGACAATCCTCAAAGAGCATTCAAAAATATAGTGCAAAATATTTATTCATTTTATTTACAAATAAAATGTGCAGTTCAGCTTCTTATCCTCACCACAGTAAATTTTATTCTTCTAGGTGATAAATAGAAATTATGAGAAACATTTGAAGAGACTAGAAGTTAATTTTAAACCTAAGAACAAAGATCTTCCCTTCAGTTATAGTTGGTAGAAGCAACACAGTAATTTTTTTAATTGTTTTCAGTTGAAAAAAAGCCAAAGAAGTCCAAGACAACACTAAAGAATTACATAGGAAATGTTTTTTAAAACCGTAAAGTTAATTTTGCTGTGACAATCACAAAGCAAAGTTCATATTTATATAGAATATAAATTTTTTTCCAGCTTAAACATAGAATCTTTACAAGGTAATGTTTTTTTCCCTTCTTACAAATTGCCTTTAGGGGGAAAAAGTATTCTAGTATCTTCCTTTGACTGTGATGAAACAGCAGACACTTTGGTTAAAGAGCAATTCGTGCGCAATAGTGTTTTAACTTGCAAGGCAGTACTCCTTTATTAAGTTGGTAGAATTCCACTAGCTGGATGAGATCAGTAAATCGGGTATGACCATCATCAAGGGTATAGAATAGCTTCCCATCATCTTCCAGCTGTAAAAGTGTAAAAACAAGATAGAATAAAATCCTCTTTTGCTATGATATTTCTTCATGATTGAAATATTTGTTTGAGAATACTTCCTGTAGACAAAGACATTCATAATCTTATGAACAAAGACAGAAGAAAATGTCACAACAAGATCAAAAATTAACAGAAAAACAATGCATTCTTTAACTTTCTCTTTAAGTTAAGTACGTGCCTAAATGGAAAGAACAATTAAATAAGTACGGAGATATTCTTTCTGCACTAACAATACTACTCTACGCCTTTGCTTTGGAATGATAGTTGGAGTTAGTATGAGTACTCAGTTTTTAAAGTGTCAAGAAACAATCCAGTTTCAACTTAATCATAGACTTCAACCTTTGCTCTATCCACATTCTGTTTAACTGCTACAGTATGTATCACTTATTTGGTAAAGTGCAATTAAGCTACACACTAGTGTACTCTTGTACTGGGTATTTGATACACAAGAAACTGCCCATCATAGAAGGAGCGTGCTTTGCTGTAGGAGAAAGAACTGCTGCAGCTCCAAATGCATGTATTAGTAGAGACACAGGAAAGACAAAAGAAACTGCAAAACATACCTTGAAAAATTGCTTTGGACTTTTAGATGCTCAAAAGTTTACAATCAGTATTTCCCTATTCTAGGTTACTGAACACTATCACAATTTGTATTGCACTGCAGACTACGTACTTTTTCGATTTATTTCCTCTACTGTTGGTATGTCTAATATCAAGACACTTCAGTGCAACAGTGACTAATATAAAGAATATAAATAAATGCTTAAAAAAACCCAACCTATTTAACCTATTTTTTAAAAGAAAAGGAAAAAAAAAGATAATTTTCAAGATTGAGAGTGTAGTGAACGGAAGATCCTGAAGTAAAGCCAACATAGAGGAGCAGATGGTGTGCTAGGAAAAGACACAACTAGCTTACTTGAGTACAGGGGAAGCAAGAGATATAATTAGCTCTCTTACCTGTAGTTAAGATTTCTCATCTGAAGCAGCTGTAGAACTGCTTATGACTCTTGGTTATTCTGTCCCTTTCTACCATGTCTGGAAGTAGTTTGTCATGCCTTTATTCTCAGACTTTGGTCAATCCAGGTCAAACACTGCTAGTTAAGGAATTACCAATATGTGCATGTGTAAATTCCTGTGCTCCAGACAAGAACCTGAAAATGGATTGTCATCCATTGGACTTTCCTTATGCACGTAATTTTCCTGCCAACACACTGAAGACAGGGAAGAGTTGACAATTCAGATGTCTGTTGACTGGGATTTCATTTTCAGCTTGTTTTTGTCTCTCCAAGTTAATCCCAAACCTCAAAGTGAATACCAAGCAGACTGCTAATTCTAATGCAATCAATCTTTTGCAAACTAAAACCTCATATCAAAGTCATGTTGTCCAGGAATCTAACATCTGCAAACTAAGAAGGCTTGAGAATATTTATTGGGAAAATAATGAGAGAATATTTATTGCAAAAAGACAGTCCTAGAAATGTGTATCAATTCCCAGTATGGGATCCCAAATGTATCCCAAAGGTTTTCTTTTCAACTGTTTACAACCAATTTCCTGCCACCCATGTGCAATACCTGTTGCACATGTTACCACGGTTAACATGATGCATCTGTTAATGTGGAGGAAGCTTGAATTGGCAGGCTGCATGCCCTATCTGAAAAGAGACATTTTTAAATGCAGTGTAGTCTGAAACAGCCTAAAATGCAAGAGAAAAAGAATTCCTTTTGAGACTAAATGATGTTTAGTTTATAAAAAGACCTCCTAAATTTACAATTAGGAAAGTTTACTTTCTCTTCCTACTGACTGGAAAAGACAAGAGTTTAGAAGAACAGAATTTGAATTTCAAAAGGTAACCTTTATCTCCAACTAATAACCTACCAACTTGCTTCAGTAACACAAATGTCTTGTTTCTTAGAAAATGCTAACTTAATGTAGAAGATCATCAACAACTGGAACTAAAATCTTTTTCCCCTAAAAAAATCTTTTCCTGAAATCATTCAAGAGTATTATTCTATCTAAAACAGAGCATGCAAAAAGTCAGGGCATTGGGAATGGCATGAGGGTACTAAATGCAACTAGAAATTAAATGACAGAAAGGAACTGAAATATGTCAGTGTTTGAGGAACTAACACATTCATATTCTCTCTGGATTAAGTTGTTTTCAGTACAGGATTGGGTTTTTTTGGTAACTAGCAGTGAATAAACTAATTTACTTTAAAAAAGTCCTTCAAGTAAGATGGATTTTTCACTGAAATGGTACAGGTCTTCTAGACCATCAGCATGGAAATATTGACCCAGGTCTGTACACGATCTATGTTAAAACAAAAAATGTCTGGTTCTTCCAAATATCCTACAACAGAAGAGCAAGGTTTTAGCATGTGTATATTTGGTTAATTTCTCAAATGCACCACTGGCATCTGCAGAAGAACATTAGAACTGACTGGATAATTTTTTGGAAGGGAAGAAGAGAATCATTCTTCTCAGAGGAAACTGAAGATAACTGCAGGTCCCTGCTACACCTGCTCTTAAGAGAAGAGAGGGTCTGTTTCTTGACTGGGAAGAAAAAAAAAGTATTTTCTTAAATTTGAGAGTTAAGTGATTTCTCAACAAAGCAGAATCATACAGTCTTTGTATGGAGTTCACATTTTCTAAAGCACACAACAGTTATCCCAAAGTAATTACTAGAAGTGACCACAGTCAGTAGAACTACACATAGGATTCTGGCCACAGATCACATGCTGATGCTCACATAGCATCCTGAGTGCAGCTTTCACTTTTGGATGAAAAACTCCTCCATTGTTTGTACCTAAATAAAATGGAAATGTTGGGCGATTCTTTTAATTAACATTGATTAATTTCTTTCTTCCTCCTAAATGCTGCTTCTGTTTTATTCTGCGGGAACTTTTTTAGAGGAGGATATCAGCTACAAGCCTTAGACAAGTCATACAGAAACAAAAAAGTGCCACTACACTCATTTCTACTGAGAAACTGCAGAATATCCTAGAAACTTTAGTAGAAAGAAACATGAGGCTAGAGTATTATGCAATCTGGAAGAAAAGTTCTTGTGAAGAGAGAAATTTTAGCTTACCTATAAGTAGATGGACTAAAAAAGATTTTTTTTTTTTTGCTAAAATTGTCCCCATGAAGAAGACTTGGATGTGAATATAACACTAGTAATGTGAATTGGTCAGAGAAGTCATTAAAAAAATGTATGGCTCCAAACGAGAAAGAATCATCCCAAAGAGAGAAGTCAGTGAGATACACACACACATCTTAGGCAGTCCACCTAAACAAATGACTCAAAAGAAACTGTGCACATATTGAAAATTGAAAAGGCAATATGACCTTTACTAATACATGATTTTGAAGCCATCAGGGTTGCTTCTATTTCAGTTCAAATAGATAATACTAGTTTAGTTTTATAACACATCAAACAGCAAAGCTCAAAAACATTCAACTCTACTCAAGAATATTATTTTAGTGATATGGATGTTATGTTTACAACTACCATAGAACAGCAAAAGAAAAAAAAAAAATTTTATCACAATTGTTTTGTTTTACAAAACTGTAAATAAGCTGAAAAATTTACTTACTGGTACAATTTGAAAATGCTTAATTTTTAATCCATGACTCAATGACAATACAAATGTTTTGGGGTTGCTTTGGCTATCACGTACAAGGAATACCCTAAAAGAGATTGAAAATTTTCACAGTAAGATCACCCTGGAAAGCCTTTTTTAAACATTCACTTAAAACTGTTGCAAATTCATTACAGTAAGTATTAGTGACAAGGAAAGACAATATTAATTACATAAATAATGCTTTTAATCATATTTTTTTGCAAATTTTTCACTGGAATTACATTTTCTTAAATTTTTCACCTTGACTATTATGTAAAAAAGATACATTCACAGAACCAATGACACTGTAAGCCTTAGCTCTTACACTGTATAGAATTACAATGCATCTCTTCAGATAGAAAAGCTTGTGCTATGAACAAGAATTTTCTCTGGATTATGACAGTTACCTAAATCACAAGTGTTATAGGTAAATTTGAAAGGTAGTTCAACCAGAAGTTTACAGAAAAGTCAGTTCAGGACATAATAGGATGATTTTCACATCTGGCCAAGGTTCATCAACACACACTTACTTCTGCCCACCAGCAAAATCCCCACTGAAACAGAGCTACACTCAGCTCACTTTATGGCAATATTATTCAAATCACAACACTCTCAATGGCCAACAATGTCACTGCAAATAGTTTGCTGATAATTTATTCCAGACAAGTTATGAACAGACACAATGTTGCCATAATGCTGGTAGCATAATCTGATAAAGGCAAAGGATGATTACCAGTAGGAGACAGCTTTCATTGAATCACTGGGTTTGGAATATTGGCAGAGAACAGTTTGGAGGATAGAGTGAAGTACCTTATTCACAGCTAGTAGTGAACAAAGTCCAAATAGTTTCTACTCTGCAGGTCTGGAACAGATATACCTAACCAATGTACCAAAGCAGGGAAATGGAGGGACAGCCATTTTCCAGCATGCTCCTCTTTCAGGACATAAAAGAAACATGCAAAATGGACTTGCAGGCATCAACCAAGTGAGTACTAGTTGCCACTTCTGCCCAACCAGATACCAGGAACCAGAGCACAACTACTATATGAAAAGAAAGATTTCAGGAGAAGAAAGTAGTTGAAAGGTTACAGTGGATTTTCACTGACTAAAGACATGGATCCGAACAACTAATTTAATCATCAAGAGTTCTGTTTTTACAAAGTAAGAATATACCTGGAGTTAAGAAATTTAGAGTCCATAATCGTTAACATTTCTATCAAAGCCCCTATCCAGTCTAATTCAGAGCTCTGATGCTAGTTCATTGACTAAAGAGGGATAATTGCCAACTCCACATACGGCTTGTAAAAGCACAAGGCAATAGGACAAGTAAGACTTCTCAGTAGGCTCAGGCTCTCCTAACAAGCTCTCTCTCACCACCTAGTGGCCTTTCACACTCTCCCGGGGAGGAATGAAATCACTTCAGAGCACAGATAGATCCTTTGCATAAACTTCACTCTTTCATAAGTTTGTCATTAGGAACCAGCATTTTCATTTCTTCAGAAAAATGAGATTATAAGAATGTGCCACACTGTATATATCCAAAATGGACACTCTACACACAAATACTGGGATCCCAACTAACAACACACAAAGTAACTACATTGGGAAGGAAAAAAAAATACAGGCTGATTAGGATTTATGTTCCCATTCATCAGTAAACTCAATTTTCTTACTTCATTCCTTGTTTTAACAGCAAAGATAAGCATCATTTGTTCTCCTTTACATAAAAAGACCTTTACTCTTACCTTTTACTCTTTTCTAACTTTATCACAATAAAACTGCTTTAGTTGATAAAGAACCTTTAAAAACTTCATTATAAAGAAAAGGTTGTAGCTCTTAGAAATCTTGGTTGGAAGGGAGCTCTTTAAACACGCTGGATAAATCTAAACAACTACTCCTTCAAAAACTTACATGGAATTCTCTGAATTATCAGTTACATTTTATCATGGGCCTTTTGGAAATGCTATTATCCCATTCATCAATCAGAGGCTGATCAGTTTGCAATTCTGCCAAGCATTTATCACTGAAAACTCTTCAAATGTCCTTTAGGGGATAAAGCATGAAGTTCTGCTACATAAACTTTAAGAAATAAATCTACACCAGAACTGTGGTCACAAAAACTTTATTCCTTCCATAGCACACTAAGATTATTGTTGTCTCTAATTCTGTTTTATTGGGTTATCCAAATTCTAAGATTACTGTAGTTCCTTTATATAACAGTCCCTTTATCTTCTATAAGCCACCATAAACAGTGTATTTGTTGGTTTTTATGGTACTCCAGAGGTTCTATGACCTCTGTCAAATATGCAGATTTACCTGCTTGAGATCACCTTAAAAAGCTCAACATAGATTATTTGTTCTTTCCCCACTCCCTACACCCAGAAATTAAGATGTTATTATTCCAACCAAAAAAACTTCCATATTTCTGGTGATAATTAATTCTTTCAGCCCATCAAAAAGCACAGTATTTGTCACATGCTGTATAACTCTTGAATATGTATCTGACAGCATATGAGCACTCATACTACCATGTTCTAATCAATTCTAAATAATCCATACAAGATTATCACCCTCATCAAAACCATAATGCATATCTACTAATAGATCCAAGAATATAATTGAAACAACACTGTACTAAGCTAATATTAGCACGGTATTCACTTCTCATCTCAAACACCGCTGCTTTTTATGCACCAAATCTACTGGGTTTCGCTTAATGGTATGGGTGCGTACCCACAGAAATACAGGGGAAAGATTCATGAGCCCTAGAATGAGATATTTTTCAAAAATATGTGTTGGATTCACTCCCATGTCCTGTTCCTCTCATGCAACAAATGTGAAAATGGATGCAGAGCACTGGAGCAGTTTCAGGATGCTTAGTAAGGTTTAAAAACAGGACCACTGAAATTAAACAAAAAATACAAAAGGGGAACCCCAGTTAGCCATCTTTGCTGAGTATGACTATTTTTTGTCTCTCCTGCCCACCACTTTCAGTATTACAACATATGTAATCTAAAATTGAAGGAATATAACCAGTAGTCTGATGTTACTGGTACCAAATTGGAAATGGACTCAGAGAAACTTGATTTTATTAAATTACTCCTTGAATGAAAAGTGTCCAAGTTTACATTTAATATAGGAGTAATGATATAAACAGAAGTGAAAAACGGGAGGATTTGAATACAAAGTACCTACTTGCTTTTTCATTTTTTCCTCATTTCATGAGGAAGCACATACTTTTTTCAATGGCTCTCCCTGCACAGTTCATCTTAGAATAACGTTGTCAGGCTTTCTTTCATTCTTTTGTCACTAGTAAAAGATATAAAAGATACTGGTGCCAAAGTTGACAGTTCCCAGAGAATATTGTGCAAATACAGATCCCAAGTGCCTGGCTCTGAGCAGATATAAGTAACATGTCCATGACAGAATCGAAGTGTTAGATCACCACTTTATTGCTTCCAAAAAGATACAAAATAGAAACCAACTGATCCCAGATAGCTCTATATAAAAGAATTTTTATTTCTATTAGGTAACTGCAAAATCTTCCTTCTATCATCTCCCTCCCATTAAGAAGTACATGAAAATAGCAGTTGTTGAGTAGAAATGTGTCTCAGAAGAGTTATGTAAAGAATTAACTTACCCATCTACAAGTCCATGCTGCAAAATAAGTCTCTGAGCCTCTTCTCTAGAGATTTTATGATGAAACCATGACTGAGATTTGTGTATAGCTGTAGAAATAAAGATCTTTAAAAAACATTTTGCCTTTATTGAAAGAACCAGCTATTGCATTTTTCTGGCAATGAATTAACTCACACATACCCATGTTAGACACTGCAATAGGGCTACCATGTGAGTTGAGTCGTAGACACCCTCTCCTCTGTACAAGAGAGAGAGAAGTAAAAACATGATTTCAAAGCTTTTTTGTTTAAAAAAAAAAAATCTGACATTATTATTCTTTTAAAGCAGAGGTGTTTATACCCGCCATGCTAATCCTTCTTCAACTGCAACTGAAAGGGCTTCTGTTGGATTTTCTATGATTCTGCTTCTGTGTCCTGAGAAATCCATTGCTACTAAAGAATTTTCTGAAATGCTTCTCTGCAACAAAGAAAAATATACTTAGTTTGTTCATTTTTTAAAAGACTCATCATTTAAAAGTCAGTTTCTGAGAAAACTACATTTTCTAAGTGGTATTTCAAGTATCGTCAGTGCTGTTTCCCATCAGAGCCTAACTCATTTTACTCTAGAGAGCATTTATAATTCCACTATGCTGCTGCAAAGCTCAATTTTACAGTCTGGCAGGACAGATTATCTTTCTGCATTACTGCAAATAGATGATTAATGTACTGCTTTATCATAAACTCTATTTATATTTTTAACTATAAGTAGCCCTTTGCATGTAAAAACAAGTCAAATAAGAACTGTTATTAAGTTGTCCAAGTAATAGAAAAAAAAAAGATAAAATACAAGATTATTGTATATGACCATCAAATTAACAAATATTTGAACTATTTTGCTATAAATATGCCATAAATTTATGTATTTTTAATATAAAATTTCACTCAAAAGTTTACTCCATTTCTATGGAGTTGGACTTCTAATGTAATTTAATACATTCCTTCTAACTCTTATCACAGACTCAGCAACTGTAGGGTCTGCTATTAAAAAATGCTGGTTTTTTTCTCCCAGTGAAGACCACGTTCTTAACAGAATAAAAAGCATTGAAGTTTGACAAATCAGTCTTAAAACTCACCAAAATACTTCTCAGAAACCAAGATTTACAAAATCAAGTATAATAAAATCAAGAATCAAGTTTAATAAAATCAAGATTGCAATGGCTCCAATTTGGCAGACAGTGGAGTATTGAATAATTAAAAGAGCACCCTACCATGTTATAAGTTAAAGTAACATCTGGAACACAAGAGACCCAGCATTCCAGTCCAAAACCAAAGCAGCTCTGTTTTGTTCCTCTTTGTTACGAGCATGAACATAATCAGAAATAGAAGACAGCAATTTTGTAGTCTAAGGTCTACCTGAGTGAAGAACTTCGCACAAGGTAAAAAAAAAAACAACAAGTAAGAGAAAATGTCTGCTTCTAGGAGAGTGCAGGGAACTCATTGTACTTGACATGGATGTGGGTTATGTGAAACATGGAACTTGTTTCCTTGTGAAGTATATTCATTAGCTTGTGTACTTAATTGCTACATTTATTCAATATGCTGTTTAAGTCATTAATTATATCCAAGTAGAAAAACAGTGCCATGCTTAATACTGGCTACAGAGACTGCCTGTGTTAGAAGCTACATGAGACAAAATGCACACAACAGTCTAAGCGGGGACAGAATCAGTAACGCGTCCCCGATCCAATATAAAAGCAGCAGCTGGCTATTTTAAGAGCTTCACTTTACTGAAAGTAAAGACACGATCAGTGTATTAAGCACAATTTTGAAGCCATGCTTATTAGCAATATCACTAAAAACTATTTCTATGAATGCTTATATAATATATAATTATATATAATAGCAACAAGTAATTTTTATCCAATTTAGTCAATAAAAACCAACAAAGTGATATAAATAATCCATGAAAAAGCCTTAAATCAAACGATTCATAAAGGACTGGGATAGCATAAAATACTAAAGAAAAGGACAACCTGATTCAATCCCAACTGAGATGGACACATCATCTAGTATAGACTGTTGTTGCTCCGAAACACAGTTCTGCCAAATTGCAGCACTCCTATGAAGTCCAGTCAGTATTACACCAGCTGAAATTGATCTTGAATGCTCAGTATTTTACATTAAAAAAAGGAAGTATCACTGTGTACTCAAAAAGATTTGTACAGCTTTTTGAATCATCATTTACAGCACGAGTAACCTTAAACACTTTGCCTCTTTTTTAGTACACTTGTAGTTGTGTTGCTCTGTTTTCAAAATCCTCTTTCAATGCTTTTTGACAGTAATAATAATCCAATGAACTCCCAAAATACTGGAGACTTGACAGAGAGAAAAAAGCCCATTAACTGGTCTGAACTACTCAATTTGTATTAGGTAAATTAATTAATTTGCTCTCCAGTCAACTCTGACAGCCCTAAAGACTTCAGCAAGCATTCACGCATGCAAAGATTTGCAGGATCAGGTCAGCAGTATAACTGACACAAGTTACTTAAAAATAGCATAATAGCAGAAACAACGTATTTATTTATGGAGCTACTGTGGGACATACCATAGGTGTTATATTCAAAGGGCTGCAGCCACTTCTACCTTGATATGGTTGCATGTAATTCTGATACAGCTGCATCCCATACTAAAACCAGAAAATAACATGGTTAGCATTTTGAATTATAAACTTAAGCCAATTATTTTTTCCCAGATGTAAAAGATAATATATGCTTTTCTTTACCACTAAAAACCAGAGACAAATGCTGGTAGGATAAGGAAAGGCATATCACTGTTTTTGCTGCTGCCTTTATAAATGTACATTGCATTAAATCCTACCTACTTAATGTATCAACTGACCTTTTCATATTTTGTCACAGGCACACACATCTTAAAAACATATTAAAGCTCCCTTCTTGTGTACTCTTGTCATTTATTCAACATTAGTCAACAATCTCACTGAATTCGATATGGTTACATGTAAGGATATGCTTATGCTAAGTATTTGCAGAACTAAGGCTTCAAGACAACATCCCATCCCCTACAGTGATTACAGTAATTTCCATAATTTCTGTTTATTGGGATGAAGAAAAATAAGCTTTCAGAGCACAAATTCGATACAGTTATTGCATGGAAACCTAGAATTACATTATCTCTTTACCACACAGTATCAAAATTTCACATAGCAAACTTCAGCAGGAAAAGTTCTCCACACAGAAAAATTACCTTAAGCAACCTAATTGCTGTCATCCAATAGGTCCTACTTTGTTCATCATCCGCACAGAGCTGTTTCAGGTCTCTGCTTCCTCCTGATTTGTTAGGCTAGAAGGCCACAGCACATTTTTTTAGCATTAATGCATATCTTGAAGATAATACCTGTTGAAATAAAAGCCACTAATTCTCCTATTTTATAATAGACAGCTGAATATTGTTTTCAAAAACCTTAAAGAAACTTAAGCTTACCTAAAAATTGTGGCTTGCTTTAATATCTATCAGAATAATAAGCTTGTACCTTAAAGCAGAATCCATAGTTTGTCGGTGCTCCAGAAATCTTTTTGCCTGTCAAAGACATGTACATATCACTATTGCTGAATTCACAGAAAAACTGCAGATGTCTTGGCTCCTAAAATGAACAACAATGTAATAGTTAGAGCGTTTTTAGCCAGCTCCACCAGACAAGATGCTCAGAAGAGAATAGTATTTACCCTGTTTCAAAACACAGTCTTATATACGGAAGTTTTACCTGTGACTCCCTTAAATCTACAAAGAGACAATCAACATGAATTTTATAAAGCAGAGAGAAAACACTTTGAACTAGCCAAAGAGTTCATGCTCTCAGAGAGTTCAAGCTCTCCCCATGTTTTGGGGAGAAAATCCAAAGTACAACTGATGTTTGAGAGCAATACGCATTTCAAACATTAAAAAAAAATAGATTCTAATAATTACTGTCCAGTACTATTTCTAACCATTACCTCCATCCTCTAAGGTTAATTAAAACATGGAAGCAAACAAAAGAAATTTTTTGAAGGATACAAAACCAGCTCAATGAATACTCTGACAGTTAAAAGAAAATTCAGAACAAGAAATAGCATTGTTTTAGAGTGGCTTATATAAGGAATGTCTCAACACCAATGTATCCTGTTTAACATAATCAGGTTTAAAGTTCTGCCATCAAAAAAATGATCCATCAAAATGAAAAACTGTCCAGTGACAAAATTTGAGAACTCACAAAAGTATTCCTGTAAAATCCTCTTATACACGGGGGTTTGTTTATTTTAGATAATGAAGTACTATGCTCACTTTTCAAAGTATCTACTTCAAAAACAACTACTATTTCAAAATTCATTTTATAAGGGTATTCTGTTAACTGATAAGGAAAATATTAACCAGAATAAAGCGAAGTTATCAGACAAAAAGAAGCTACTATTTCTAAGACAATACTTTCCCAAATTTATACCAGTATCTCTCTAGATTTTATTTATAATAGGGTGGGGTTTTTCCTTTTTAGCACTATCAGTTGAAATTCAAATGTTGGTTATTATTACAATAAATAATAAATACATACACATTTGCTTTAATTTCATAGTTGTCTCTTTTCTTACCTTAGATGTACCTTTAGTAGAAAAATAAAGGCCAGATCTTCTCAAAAGAAAGTACAATTTTTTCCATGATTTTTTTCCCTGCTCCTTTGCATGCAAATAACCATGAATCTCAGGATATGTGCTGGAGCTTAGGAACATCTGAAAGAAAATATCCAATATGCATTTTCCTTTCCATCTGAAACCAACTTTCTGTTTCATTAACATATTCAAATAGGACACTATGGGGAATAAACCCCCAAATCCACTATCACACCATAGTAATTCAGGTATGATTGCTTCTAATCTCATTAAGAGTACCACTGATTTAAGGCATGTAGAATGCTACACAACTCCAAGGTAAGCTAAGCAAGTTACATATTTACACGGAACATATGGTTTGAAATGAGAGCATTAGATATGCAGTATGTTGTCTTCAACAAAATCAGTGTAAGAAGTTTTGATCCCATGCCTCAGACACTACTGAGATAAAATTGCAATTCAATGCTATCAACAGAAGTAAAAAGTGCCATCTCTCCCCTGCATAATAGACCAGATAAGGGAACTGAGTTAAAATTAATTAACCAAACAAATCACAAAATCTGAATCACAAAACCATGCAGGTCAGGCAGATATTTCTGTTTTCAAAAGGAGGGAACAAAGGCGTTGGGACCTGAAGTGGGGCTTCAGCAGGAGCTTAAGTTGAACCAAAAACAGGAGGGGCTGGGCCAGTCACCAAGAGCTCCTGCCTCCACTCAGGATATTCCACAGCTTTTCCTTAGCAATTTCGACTGGACATTGTCAGAGTGCAACACATTTATCTTCCTAAAACCAAATACAGTTTTACTCAGCCTGAAAAGTACCCACTAAAAACTGGCAACCATTTCAACTTTGTTCTAATTCCACATTAACGCGTTCATTTTTATTACTCTTCTTCCAATAAAACTCCTCAGAACTATGACTCACGGCTAAATATACTAACCTGGAATTCTTAATTTTCCACATATGCAAAGGAATCTATGTTATTAGTAAGCTCTTCAAGGAACCTTGCCCCAGGATGGCCTGCATTATCATAAATACTACACAGGCTTATATAAAGGTAGGGAACTAAGGATTTTCAGGTTGCTATCTGCAGCTTTCATTGCTGCATTTTCCTCCTGTGTATAGCCATTTCCAGAAAATCTGGCTTGAGGACATGAAGCAACAGATTGCCAAGCAAGAGCTGGACTGCCCAGTATTGAAGTGTGGCAAAAAGGTGAAGCAAATGTGATTTTTAAAGTAGACCAAGTTCTTTGGCTACAAAATAATGCAGTCTAACCAAGATACACACGGCTTCTTTCATTTGTTTTCATGCCTTGCGGCCAGATGCATGGCTGTACCTCCTGTAGACCAACCTGGGCTAATCAAATTCAACTGGTGTGAATGCAGTAACGTGGACAGGCTTCATTTGGCAGGGGAGTGCCCTGGCCCACAACTAGGAATGTATTATGAATAGCTTCAGTGCTACTCACCTGAATAGCTAAATTACAAGAAGACTAGGCACATCTATCTGCATGTGCTGCTGGCACACAGCTGTGTGCAAAAGCAGTTTAAGCTATTTCAGCCACACTGAAGCAGACGGGTAGGTCCTCGTAGGTGTTCCAGCCTATTAATCTTCCCATTTGCCACGTATTAACAGGTTCACTGATGGTGCATATAAAGGCTAAATTGGAAAAGTATTTTAACTCCATAAACAAAGTGGAAGCTTTAGGAAAATCTAAAAGAGTAAATCTAAGTGAAAACAAAAAAAAAGCATCATTTTAGGCTAAACTGAAGATTAAAAGAGTGGTTGGCTCTCAGCCTGAACAAGTGACTTTCCCAGGATTTCTGCCATAAGAGCTTCAAATCAGAAGCGCTGTCATGAAAAACACTTTTCTTACTCAGCAGACCAAAGTGGAGGAGCAATACAAAGCTCAGCTTCAGCAGTCACTGCTGTACCCATGCTATCAATTAAAATAAAGTAGTGATAATGCTAGGAAAAAAGCAATCCTAGACCTGTCTTTTCCTTTCTACAACAGCTGAGGACTGTGTGAGAAAACACAACAAGCTGTAGTAAAAACCATTAACTGTCAGAAGAAATGAGCAGTAAAACTGAATGTCTGCAATAAAAATCTAAAACTAAAGATAGAAGAAAACAAAACTTTCTTGAGGATTTTCATTGCAGGTTGGTTTTGTGTGTTGCTTCTTTTTATGGAGGTACACAGAAGTTCATTGTAGAGGGACACAGATTCTGTTTATGCAGATAAGAGGTGATCAAAACAGGACAAAAATAAGAAAAGTTCTTAAGTGGGGAGAGTTAAATGATGGCATGCTGCAGACAAGGATTATTGGTCACATCGTATGCAGAAATAAGTTTGTCCCTTCTCTCTCATGCAGTGAAATATGTGACACGATACATAGGGTGGTGTCAAATGTCACCATATGTTTCAGATACTAATACATGAAAGCACCAAGAACTCCATACAATTTAATTAGCTGTAAAACCAATAAATTTTAAACCAATTTGATCAAAAAGCAAAGCAAATAAATGTCTTTTGTTGGGGAAAAAAAACCCCACCAACCAAATAACAACAACAACAAAAAAAAACCAACTAAGTGAAAAAACAACTTGAGAGGAAGAACATTGCACTGTCTTGGATTAATTAAATAATGAAAAGGCAAAAATACCATGCATCACTGAACACAACACAGACTGAGAGCTCCATCCTGAACTACACAACCTGCTTGTCTGCACCTTACAGATTTTTAACAAAAGAATCGCTGCAGTAGTGGAGACACTCTTTGCTAAGGTGGATCCTTCTCAAGCACTTACACACTATTTTGTAGAATTAAAGAAGCTATCATCTTCCTAACTCTGTGAATCAAGTTACTTGTGAATCAATTACTTACTCCTTCAAAGATTACAGCTGGCCACAATCCAGCCCAGTGCTACTGGGAATGAACAGGACTTTCCCCTGAATCTGCTGAAAAATTTGAGGGGACCAAGTAATTCCAGTGAAGAACTGATACTAGTTCTCTGTCTTGTCTCCTGTAGACTTCAGTCAATCTGGGGGGTTTAGGCTGGGAGAAAGGTCAGCAAAACGTAGAGTGGCACACAGGGAAAGGCAGCAACCAGACTAGAACACGTCTAGGACATTGCCAAGAGAACAAAACTCAGTGCATGGTTATTTCAGCCTGAAGACCAGAACAGTCAGATTCACAAAGCCAGATGAGAAACTGATTAGGGAAAGAGGGACTTGTTGTGGCAGAGAGATTAAAGAAATGAAAGCTTGAATCTTAAATGTGTGAAGGCAGAGAATGGGAAGAACTTAGGACAGGGAGCAAAAGATAGCAATGGGAAAAAGATACTATCAGTAATTCCACCTTCCACAAAATTAGCAGTGTCTCTCTCTGTAATTCTGTTATGTCTTTAACTTAATTTTTGTGTATATAACTTTTTTTTAATGTTTATTTAGGAAAAAAATGTTTTAAAGAATCCAATTTGCACAAATAACCTAAAGCAAGTTCCAAATGATCCATACTGTCTACCACTAGACATGTCCATACAGTTTCGTGTCTCAGAGCAGTCATAGTCTTAGCCAATATAGTGACATGCTGCTTTTCTTTTTTCAAGCTAGGCATGTTCATGACAGAGATTAGATCTCTCTCTTTGGTATATACAGACATTCGGAATATGTCAGACCTAGTAATTTTAATTAGCAGATGCTAAATGGACAGGAGACTGGTAAACTTTATTTTCCCGTTTTGACACTATTTAGATACTCTGATTTAAAGTCATCACCCAAAATACCCACTCTTTTACTTCAATGAAAGTCAAGAAAAGCGTACTTGAAAACCATTTTATTCGCTTACAGCTCAATCCACAAAAAGCTATAAATGTATCAGAAGTGATTTTTTAATCACTTGTAAGCACTGAGTTGTTAAAACTAATGTCTCTCTTGATACTCGACCAAGCACAACACAAATAATAACACAAGCCCATTAACTTGTCTTAATGAAAGTTTCCAAGGAAATAGCGACTCACTGTAAACAATTTACCCAACAGCTTCTGCTGAAACGTGCATAAAGGCTGCACAATCCACAAAGGCATTCTCTGTGCTTAGTAAGTTTTATTTGATGAAATACAATTAGGCAAAGAATACAACATAAAATAGCAACACAACAAATTTTTCAAGCTATCAAAATGGAATGTATATTTAGAATGATTCTTAGCTTACCTACAAGCTCTGCACATACTCTGCATATCACAATGTGGCCTTAAGGAAGTTCTATGCAAGAGTATTTGGCAAACAGCTCCATTATAAAAACCTCTAACTATATTTCTAAACTACCAAATTACATTTGTAAGCAAAAAATATTAAGTTGAATTAAACCAGGGCAAAACATTTTCTAAATTAACTTTTTTAGATTAGATTGCAAACTCTATTTGCTATTTAGGTAGTAAGAGTGAACCAATTTTCATCAGAGATGTGGCATCTCTTGAAATACAACCTTTTCATTTACGTTTGTAAAAATTATTCACAGAGTCTAGCATGTGTCAAATTTAATGAGAAACATTTTTTACTATATTTGGGATAATCTTAACTCCTAACATCCATGTCTATAAGGATATCACTATTTAAAATAGAAGAAAGCTTTGAGAATTAGTTCATTAATGTTTTTTGTTTACTGGTGAATGCTAAGGCAGAATTTATTACATAGATGTAAAAACCACTTTGTAATTCCTATATTTCTTTTACTTCTAACTTAAATATCTTGTGCAATTATGTCCTTTCCAATCATTCATTTTCCCCAAAACTCACACACAGGGTTGTTGTCTTAAGACCAGTTCTTCTATTAATTAATTTTTCTAGTGACAAGCAAACAAGAGTGATGTGTATGTTTCCACCTTTATTACTCATGTTTCCCCTCTTTGAGAAGTAAGATGATGATCCCTGATATGGTCATTCTGTGAAATTATTCTTACTGTAAATTAAAGTCTCGTGTCCACTTAAAAGATGACTAACACTGAGTGACCTATCATATTTTTTCCCCAAAGGCTGCAGTAGCCCTCAAGCTAACAAATCATCAGTCTAAATTTTCTACTCATTACGTTTAACCATTTAACTCTTTTTTTATATCCATTTGTATCACATTTCCAGTTTTTCAGTATTCTGCCAAGGCCTGCTGTTAATTATGTGCTGTGTACTGCAGCACTCCACCTTTTTAAGGAACAGAATCTTTCACCTGAAATACTCCACAAAGTTATTAATCATTTTTACTGTATTTTGTCTATTTTGTCACTCCTTGATTCTGAAAGAATGTATAGATTTCCAAATGTAATAAGTGCCTGGAAGGGACACATATCCCATGAGGAAAAAAAGTTCTTAGACCATATTTTGATTCAGTCAAAGTCCAGCAACAGATTCAACAATGACAAAGAATCATGCTACCACATCACAGACAATGGGAAATTCTGAGTTACGTTGCCTCATCTTCATTCAAGATTACATACCTGTAGTATTCCAGAGTGGCTTACAGCTGTATTGGTCTCACTTGGAAAAGATATCATATGATCTGGAAAAAAGCTCTGTAACAATAACAATATGTATCAAAGTTCCATAAAAATCAATATCAAACTTCCTATCTCTTTTAGACATTAAAGTTCTTAATACAGTTCAAGATACTGAAGATTCTCTGATCCAATAATTTAAGCTTACCTTAATGTTGTTCCCAAATTTGTGACATCCTCTATACTATTTGCTGAAAAACTTAGAACTTTTAAAAAACTGGAAGCACGAGTGTTTCATACAAGTGTGCAAGAGATATCATAATACTTGGCCCTTACTGTTGTTTTTTTAGTCGTAGTTCCTACTGCTGTTAATATATGCGACTTGCCTGGAGATCCAACATGCTACAAAGTAAGGAGGATTTACACCAACATGCTGAAAAATATCTTGTGATCATTACACTAGAAACTCAGTAAATATCTTATTATATCTTATTAATAGAGTTTAGCAAATATGGAGTTTTTATTTGTTGTCCTGGTTTTGGCTGGGGTAAAGTTAATTTTCTTCCTAGTAGCTGGCATAGGGTTGTGTTTTGGACTTGTGCTGAAAACTGTAGATAATAGTGATGTTTTAGTACCATTGAGCAGAGCTCGCACAGTATCAAGGCCTTTTCTGCTTCTCACCCTGCCCTTACTAGGAGGCTGGGTGGGCTCAAGAAGCTGAGAGGGAGCATAGCCAGGACAGCTGACCCAAACCAGCCAAAGGGCTATTCCATACCATTGAGAATCACGCCTGGTATATAAACTGGGAGAGTTAGCCAGGAAGAGTAGATTACTGCTCTGGCATCAGTCAGTGGGTGGTGAGCACTGTGCACCATTTGGTTTTGTTTGCCTGGTTTTCTTCCCTCCCCTTTTATTTTATTTCTCTCTCTCTTAGTATTACTATTATATATTATTATTGTTGTCATCATATTTTCTTTAATTTTAATTATTATACTCTTCTTAACACAAGAATTTTACTTTTTTCCCCCAAGTTCTCCTCATCATTCCACTGTGGGAGGTTGGGAGGAGTGGTTGNCCAAAGGGCTATTCCATACCATTGAGAATCACGCCTGGTATATAAACTGGGAGAGTTAGCCAGGAAGAGTAGATTACTGCTCTGCATCAGTCAGTGGGTGGTGAGCACTGTGCACCATTTGGTTTTGTTTGCCTGGTTTTCTTCCCTCCCCTTTTATTTTATTTCTCTCTCTCTTAGTATTACTATTATATATTATTATTGTTGTCATCATATTTTCTTTAATTTTAATTATTATACTCTTCTTAACACAAGAATTTTACTTTTTTCCCCCAAGTTCTCCTCATCATTCCACTGTGGGAGGTTGGGAGGAGTGGTTGCATGGCGCTTAGTTGCTGGCTGGGGTTAAACCACAAAAATTATCCATTTTGAATGACATGCATGTGAATTAACATGAAAACTTTACTACATCAATAAAGTGTGGTTAAAAAGTCCACATTTAATATGCCAATTTCTTTATCATGAAAAGCTCTAGAGGCAATTTACAGGACAGACCTGCAGCTGGCAAGTTCAACATAGTCATGCAGGTATGAACCAGCCAAGAGTTTGACCACTACTAATAAAGTTTTCTCAAGGCTTGGAGAAGATTAAAGCTAAGATTTCCTTGACCATGTCCACTGGCTTTCATTTTTAACAAAACTGAACTATTGGCAGCTTTAATTCACATTAACTCATTTCTGATAAAACATTCTTGCTACACCTAGGACCACAGTACAGAGAAGAATGACTGAGCAGAAACAGTAAGGACTCTGATTAGCCACAGCTGCTAACGCTAGGCACAGCTGCACGTCTGCAACACTCCACGGCTGGTTCCACTCACTAGTTAACCAACACACAAACATACTTCTTATTTGAAAGCTTCTCTACCAACTGTAGATTATGTGAGCTCTAGATTTTTTCACTAATGCAATGATATCTCCATGTCAGGGAATACAAAATTTGACCACAGAAACATAGGTGGAGCAAGAAAAAAACCTTCAGATCTCTTATATCTTTTGGGATCTTAATATTTACCTTTTCACAAGCAGATAATTTGAGATCCCTTCAATTTTCCACCTTTCAAGTTCTCATACATTTCTGCTATTTCTCCCTTGACTTCTGAAACAAGTTGGCTTTATTAGAGGCAGTATTAGGAGGGATCCAAATACACCATGCCTTTGAGTAACCAGATGGTGAGATTCTCCTGCTGAGCCAGGACTGCTTCCATGGCCTTTGCCATAAGCCAAGGTCTGAATTGGCAGCATTAACCTTTAGCAACATCCTTGAATTATGAGCTGTCTCTGGTCTTTTTCCATTCCTTACACACACTAACTTTGGCTTCACTTTCACTTACTCCTAATAGGTTATGGTTGCTTATGGCCTTTTGAGTCAGTTGTCATTCAGATGCCGCTGTGAGAAACTGACATTGGGAAGTGCTGGGCTGTAATATTTTATTTTCACTTTAATGATAAAACCTTTGCTACAAATACCCCTCCTCACACTGACTCATTTTATACTTTGATGGAAACTTTTGATGGAAAAATTTTATTTGTCACAGGTCCATGTGCACATTTCAATGAAGTTAAATCCATGTCTGTCCCACTCACCCTCCCCAAATAACTATGAACACAGATATTTTCCAGTTGTAACAAAGGGGTTTGTCAACAGCTACATGCAGTACAATATATATTTCTATCTATTCCCTCCCAATTATTCCTTTCCACACATGCAACACTAACAGCTTTATATTCTGCCAATCTGTCTGTAACAGAAAAGACTACGTGGCAGCAACAGTAATTGTACCACAGATACAATGTTAGGACTTACCAGTGGATTTTTAAAAAACTCATACTTTGCATAATTTTTTCTAAAATATAATTTGTTTTCCTCTTCCATTACCCAATTTGACTGGACATCCATCACTAGCTCATGGTCTTCTATAGCTCTTCCTATAAAAAAACCAAACAAATTTAAAAAACAACACCACATAACCTGCACGTAAGAGCAGAACATGAAAACATAAAGGTCAGATAATAAAAATATTACTAAATCAAATTAAATTAATACAAAACATGAAAGAAGCCATCAGAAGACAGCCCATCAATCAGGTCCATGTTACACAAGGTAATGGGCTCAACTTCTGAAGCAGTTCACACATAGGGGGTTTTGTTTGTATTTTGTTGTTTTGTTTTACTGAGAAAGCTGAGGGATTTATTCCATTTCATGGCCAAATCCATGTCCTCCTCGAAGGAGCCAGGCAGTTGCTGTGCCTGACACAAGGCAGTAGATGACTGCAACCATGCTCTCAGCCTGTCTGGGGTGTCAGGAATTTCTTTCTCATTTCTTTCTTTTCTCTAATGTATTAATTTGTAAAGTGAAAGTGAACTGCAATACAGAAAAGCTTAATTTGCCACCTTCTCCCCAGGCACCTAGTATGTCCTGAAGCATTTCTGAAACTGCAAATGAACTTAGGTCATTTCAGTGTTTTAATGTCTTTGCACAAATCAAGGATACTGAGAATTTCAGCAGCCATAGAACTACCACACGTAAAAGGAATGGTAAGAGTAAGCCATGAAAAACCTAAAAAAAAATTAAACAAACCCAAAAAATAACCAACAAAGTGAATCCTAATATGTCATTTGGTTTTGCAGTGGGGCAAGAGGAAGAAAAGACAAAGAATTCAGTTAATTGTACCACAGCACTGGCATTCAGAATCAGTATTCTCACTGCTTTGAACTGCTTCTGCCGCTCAGATTCTTGAGTGATTTTTTTTTTTATTTTACAGCAATACGAAATGTATTTACAAGAAAGACAGAAATTTTAAGAACTTTCTTGTAGATATGTTGCGCATGTTTACATGTTGCATACTCTGAGTAATGCCATGAGACAACTCACAGTGTAGGAAGTTAAGCACAAATCCTAAAAGATCACAGATAACCTCTGTACAACACTATTTATATTGCCCTTTTTTTAAAAAAAAAAAGCATCTTATGAAATCACGTTACAATAAACAAATAAATAAATAAAGGTATGGATTCCAGCTAACAAGAACAAGACAGACTTGAACAATGTTGCAGATTCTACTTAAATGATCATTGACATCTCAAAAATTAAATCACACTGCAACAATGAGTTATGTCTTAAAACTACTTTTGAGATCTAAACTTGTGTTTCCCTGCTAATTATGAAGTTTTAACATCCAATTCTTCTCATGGTTTCAAAGGGAAAAGGCAATTAAGAATATATTATGAAAACTATGTAACTCTCAATTTTCTGATCACATTTTCTCCACTCCATTGCATAATCATAAGCGATCTTATGATATACTTTTAAAGGATGTTGATGTTTTCATATAACTGCCTGTTGCTAGATTAAAAAAAAAAAAATTGCTTACAGACAGAGGAATATCATGGCATGGGGTTCTTTAAACTTAATTAGACATAACATTAATATAAATGGTATACCTTTTGCAAGTGGTCCTGACTAAACAAAGCATCTAACTTTCATACAGTGTAGCATGCCCAACCTTCCAAGTCATAAAAATCAAACCTCAAATTTGCAACAATAAAGCCTCTTTAAAGCTAGTATGTTTTTATTGATCTTCCCTTGCCACCTCTTTTGCCAGTCACTGCCTCCTGCTTTCACACTGTCCAATTTGGTGGGTAACAGTCTTACTGTAGCCTGCAAATCTATAGCTTCTTCACAAAGTTTCCAGGCAGAATATTGAGAGACAATACACTCATATTCACCTTGGTATGAAAATATCAGCTCATGACCAGCAGAAGACAAAGCAGTCTCATGATCTACGCATCAAGTGAAAAAAAGTTAAGCTTCTATTCAATTTAACTCATTCTTCACAGAATCTAACATTCATTCTTGAGCCCATAAATGTAGAGATTAAGGATGCTACATGACACTCATGTTTTGTAACCAGATCAAATGAACCAAATAAACCATAAAGGAATTAAGAAAATAAAAATTATCCCAAAAAAGCTGAAAGAAAAGTGAGCATTTTAAAATCTTGTATAAGCTGCTCTACCCCAAAACACATTCTTCAGATGTAGAGGTAAAGACATGGTAAAGAACTGAAGCTTTTACTCAAAACCAGCTTTTTTTTTTTCTCCTTTCAGTTTTAAAGAGAGAAAATGCTCCTCTGGGATGACATTTAAAACTCCTAAATGCTTGGCATTGTGACATTTAAGAAAATACCATTTCCTCAAGACTTACTTCTTGGTACAAAAATAAGACATTTAGCATCATACCAATGGATAGATAACGATACTGATATTTCTTTAAGGTGTTACATCACAGAATATTTTACAATTGATTCAGCTTTCTTGAAGGAACTAAAACACCGAGTTAGTGGTCTCCAAAACAGAGCCCTGTAATCAAATCTATAAATGTTGCCATGAAAAAGCTGTACTTTTGTTTAATTAACTAATATATTTTCATTCAGCTAGTCTACCATCTCTTTATTATTACTATCTCTAACATGAAGAGCATCTTCTACAGTCTAAACCCAGAGTCTCCTTAATTATGGAAAGTAAAGCACGGAAAAGAAGATTTAATATTCAAGTGCATAACAGAACACATTTTGAACAGCTTCTTCTCTAGTTACCCAGCAGGGGGAAAAAAAAAATAAACTAAATAAAAACCAGAAAAGCCATTGCCCAGTACTATTGCACAGAGAGTGCTTTGTGAGTCTTCCCACAGGCTATCTAAAGAATCGAGATAGTGAAATCAAAATGAGAGACTGAAACGTCCAAGAATTTCTTTGAAATCCATAGCTTGGGACTAAAAAAAAAAAAAAAAAGAAAAAAGAAAAATATCAGAAGCACAGAGTTTGGAAATCATCACACTTTAGGTATCAAAACTGAGAGTGCAGGCAACTGCCCGACTCATGAGGGGGGTGTTGTGGTTGTGCACAGCAGGTGCCGAGGCGCCGGCAACACACCTCCCCTCCCCTCACCTGCTCGCCTGCAGCCCACAGCACCTGCCAGCACTGCCATGCAATGCAGTGAGGACATCGCCACGCTTAGTGTTCAACAATATAGCTCTACATCAAAGGGCATATAGGTTTGTGAAAACAGGAATGTACAGACCACAGCTTTATGTTTGCTTCTAGGTGGGATTTTTTTTTTTTAACCTTTGCACAGCAAGGAAGGCACACTCCAGTGATGTAATTAATGTCTGTCTTGATTAAAAGCAGAAGGCTCTGCTCGGCTCACTAAGATTCATGCAATTATGTCTAATTCAGGAGTATTCAGACAGCTGTTAGGTATTAAAGAAAATGTTCACTAATTGACAAATGAATTTTTAATTCCCATCATACTGGAATTTACACAGACACACACTCATGAGCCATACTTCTCCTTTCTATATCCATTCATTTAACTTGGGAGCAGAAACAGACTGCCCAAATTTCCATGAATAAAACATAAAACAGAATAATAAATAGCAAACAGTCCTAAACTAAATCATCATTTCAAAAATGTTTGTTCACGCTACTCATCCAATGCTTAAGAATATATTTAACACAAGTCAAAATCAGTATGTTAAACCTTTCAAACAAAACTAGATCTAACAGTTTGATAAAAAGAAATCCATTACTATTCAGTATTATTTTAAAAAATAATGGAAGACGTCTCAAGTTGTTCCTTTCCTTGCTAGTATTCTTCAATTGCCATTCTCATGATCTAGGAAATAATTATATTTTTTAAATTATTTATTTGCCTTTTCTAAAATTATGCCCAAAGCAGCTGGAGCAATCAGAAGATTGAATGGTGAACACAGCTCTTCAGACTGACACAACAACGATTTTGAGAATCTTAGGAAAAATAAATTCAATTATGATTTTTTATTGAAATCTTCCAATAAATTCTTTTAGTGAAGCAAACACACGATTTGACAAAAGGTGTATCATGAAAATAAATGAAGAGAAACAATGCCACTATTATTCTGTCATGGTTTGTCATAAGCGTCTTTTTCAGTAGTTACTACACTACTTAAACACCAACCACACTATAAGGCACAGAAAACACTTCTACTATTTATATAGTAGTGTTGTCTAAAGCCATTTTTATACTTTCTCTTTTGTAGCAGTCAGTCATTTACAGCATCAACTCAGATTTAACTCTGACCTTACTCTGAGCTTGAAGCATCTTACAACTGATACATTCAGTGCAAAAAGGTTATAAATATCTTTGAAATGTTAGAAAGCCAGAAAAAAAATATGAAAAATGTTTGTGGCTGTCTTTGTAAGATAAAGGAGCAAAAAAGGGCAGAGTACAGTCTTAGCTTTTGTAGTTCATCTTTAAGTATGGCTGGTGAACATAATACAGTCAGAGATGCACGGTTGGGTTTATTTTACACAAATGCACAAGTCCAGATTCCCCAGATACATAAACAGAAAGGGAGTTTAACAATAGCTTTTAGCCATATATAAATATCTGGGGTGGGGGAAGGGGGGAGGTTTTTTTAAGATCAACAGTATGGGAGTTCTCAATTACCAGTCCAGTGCAATTTCTCCTGAGAATTAAGGACTACAAGCAGTTTTCTCTGTATTTTAAAATGTGTTTTAGAATGTAAAAAGGCCCCTGAAACATCCTCTTTTTTACTCCACACTTTGCACTAGCAGTTGGAACTTCCCTTGAGGTTGTAGAACTCTTTGGAAACTTTAGTACAATGTCAAAGTTCAAGAATACTATAGAAAATCTGAGTGATGTAAAATTAAAACCAGAATTTTTATGGCATTTGTCTTCTAGTGGATTTTTCTGATGTAAGGTGATTTTTAACTGATAATTCCCTATGAGAATCAAACACAATATAGTACTGTATTGTAGTGCTGTAAAAGGAAGTAAGATTGTCTGACCAGAGTATCAGTTCAATTCTACTTCCTAGAATTCTACTTCCTAAACCCATCCTTTGCCGAGTCAAGTCATTCTTGTGTCCTGCATTTTTAATCTCTGCAAACATCTCTTTTCTTCTTGTATTTAATTTGTCTTAATGTGTTTTTGTACTGCAAAACTACATGTACACACTACAAAAATCTACAGAAGTTAAAACTATAGCTGTAATCTGAAACCACAGATTACACGTTTTAAACTGTATCACAGAAAAAGGGGGTTTTTAGAGTTTTCAGTAACATTGATGGTGTGAAAAGAGTTAAAAGACTTTTGTTTCTAGCAACTTAAAATACTAAGCATTAAAGCCAATTCAACACAGTTCATTGATCCATAACTGGATGTTTAGAAGAATGGTCTTCATTCACTTTTTAAGTAGTTCTGTCCCAGAGTTCACAAGAAACCTACTGAGAGAAAATACTGACAGTCTACTCTGATGTTGTTTCTAAAAACTGGGTTCTATTGTCCAAATAGAATAGCACTGTTTAATCTCTTTCTGTCCTTGATGTCAGAGATATCACTCAGGTGTGCTGGGAACAACAAAGATCTTATTTGCAATGAAAAGAAGCCAAATCTTGCTAGAGATAAGCACGAAATACCAGTAAAAGAGGAAGAACTGCCAAAGCAAAGCAAAGGGCATGGAAGATTTTGCAGTGTCTTCCTTAATGGCCACTGTCTTCCAAATCACTCTTACAGATGCAGAAAAAGCAGTGTGAGGCAAATGTACCATGACAAAATGTAATTTTTAGCCATGGCTTCAAACTGAGTGAAACAGAAGCAAAACCAAATTGTTAATTCACACATGCTCTCCCATCATTTTGTTTCCAAGTCTTTCAATTAAATTGTATTTCTACATGAAAATGAAAACCAAACACCTCATTTACTGCCATATCATCATATAGTTTTAATCTTACCTAAACCTGTGTGGGTAAGTTGTTCAAACAGAGTCCAGCTGTGGTCATCAATATAGTGGTTCTTCAATATCAACAGCTGGCATACATCCCTGGCTGTTATATCACTTGGTACTTCCAAAGCTTTGCTAGTATCATCTTCACTATACACTTTAATTACCTGCAATAAATAAAATAGCTAAAACATCCATAAGTTTAATCTTTGATTCAGTTAGTTCAAATATGTTCCTCTCTCAGCTTCATAACTAAGACAAGAACCTACACACACAGGATGCAATACTAAAGACAGCCACTTCTCTCTAGTGCGATGGCATAACAAATTAAAAAACCCAAACAGTTGAGTAAAGCATATCCCACTTCTAAATTTGGCTACTGGACATCCCTTGCTACAGGACACTGGACAGACTGGTGCATTCACTTAAGAAAAAATTGTAATGGAAAGGTAAATAAACCTGTCGAAACTGTACATTTTTACATCAGCTAAAGAAGAAACCACAGAGGATAAACAGTGAAACTCAACAACTCTGTGACTGTAGAACTGTAGAAAGATTTGATAGTTAGTTCAGAACAGCGCATTCAGATTTGAGACACAATTCTACAGACAATAAAAATAGGAGATGCCACAGATCTGCTTTAAATTTTGACAAGAACTCGAACTATGAGTAAAAAATGGCATGTATACAGACATACATAATCAAAAACATCACACATGGAAGAGAATTACCATCATATGAGGACAAAGAAAGGAAATGAAAATGTTCTAGAAGATGTACATACAAAAAACTTGCCAAAAAGCAGACAATATTTATCATTGAATATGTGAATTTATCTTTAGGAATAGGATTTATTCCCCAATATTTACATTTTCCAGTAGAAGTAATGCTGAGCAACATTATTCCCTCTGTCCACGACAAGAAGGAACTCAGCACAGGTTAAACTATCCTGTCTACTCTGTCTGTGCCAAAGCACAGACAACCTTAAGACAAAGGTGTCCAGGCATTTTTAATTAATGTCAAAAATTCTCCTGTTTATTCAATTTATCCATATTCATCAGAATACACAATACACATCACTTGAACTTTATGCACAAAACCTAAATACTATTGTAAACCCTTCTTTAAACAACAAGAAACAAGTTCTTTCTTTAAAGACAAACAAGTATGTTATTCAGTCTTTAATTGCTACCTTACTAAACACATGCTCATTTCAAGCATCTAACAAACAATCAGCAATGTATGTTTCCCTAACTTGTTACAGCTGCTCCTTCTCTGGTATGTGCCAAAGTTGATAGGAAAGCGAGGATGAAGCTGCAACTGTATCTCCCATCACCTGCTTCACTCCCACTAGCAGAAAAAAATCCAAAAATGCAATTTAACAAAAAACACCCAACAAACAACAAATCAGATCAACTTACTCATGCTTTCCAAACATCAGAACAAGGAGAAAGGACTCAATTTCAAAACCATACAGAGGTTGAAGCGCACCAATAGTCTTATTCCTCCCCCAGAAACCTGATTTTCTCTATGGAACTAAACATTTATAAAAAAAGCAGAAACTTTGTCCCTGCATATCAAATCAGCATCACACCCATGCTGATTTGCTTTAATGTTTCAGCTAATAAATGATCACAGCTCAAGAGTTCCACACAAGGTTCTGCTACCCTTGCCACAACATCGATCTGAAGGATATGAAAAACATCAAAATCACACTTCCAAAGTAGAGAAACTCAGGTGAATCAACCAAATGTACACAGAGTCTTCAGAGAAAACAGATAAACCCTGGAGTAAGTTAATCCAAAGTTCCCACAAGCCTACACTACAGCCTAGTTCAATAGGCAAAAAGACCACATCATTATTGAATTAAGAGATCAATACCACCAAAGCAGCCATGCTTGATGGCTATGGTTGGTTTTATAAGATATCTATGCTTTGACAGGGTTTGCACTGCTAAGCGAGACCGACAATAATGCAGCTTGCTTGCAGTTCCATACACATAACTTAAATTCCTACTCCAGTCATACAGAAGTGATTTTGCAGTTCAGACTGGTACGAATGATTTCAACTCCAGCAGTATTTACAATGATTCAAAAATGAAAAGAGATGTCTGGCAGGGTGTACTATGGATGAGATGGAGGGCTGTACAGGTGAGTAGATAAAACAGCATCTCATCACCTTAAAACATGTCCTACTCTGGGCAGCACTGAGGGTCAGGAACAGCTTCATTAGCCTCTCCTTGTCAGGCTGAATCTAAAAGGTTTTACAGGCTGAAGTGCCACAAAGGAGAGAGACAGTACAGAAAGGGAAAAGGAAGAAGTAAGTTTTCCTAGTATTGGACTAGATTACCATTATAGGCCCCTTGCAACTGAAATATTCTCAATATTCTCACAATAAAGCCAGGGTAAGAACCCATGCCAGAGCTGTGACTAGAGACCCTGCCAGCATGTACTAGCAACTACAGTTTTTTCCAGGTACTTGTCAAGTTAGGTGGTGTGCTTGTTTCACAGCAAGAGCACGTACAGCCCATGCTCAGGCCCCTGACGGACGACTATTACAGAAATTCTTTTTAAAAGGGTTAAGAGTTGCAGTGCAGATGACTACACTCTTATTGCTGAAGAAATAGAAAAAGACTTTTTAAAATGCTGAAGACAGCAACACAAGTCATGATAATGAGCCGCCTGCAGCCATTCAGCTGGGGAGTGGAAAGCCTTGGAGGTGGCCTTGGACTACAAGAGCACAGCTAAAACAAAACAAAACAACACGACAAAAAAAAAAAAAAAAAGAGGAAAGAAAGCCCAGAGTTTATACTCTCTGTGAGTATTCTCACTTAGCTTTCTCAGTATAGGGAAATAAATCCTGAACAAGTCTAGGACAACAGATCACCCCAGTCTGTAGCTATGACATGTGCTACCTTATAAAACCCAAATACTGTGCCCTTTTTGTCTTCCTTGAAAGAGATTCAAATATAGCAGGAGACGACAGGCAGTCACCTAATAGACCCTTCTGAACTTCTGTTACAGTTTTAGTTTAATGAATTGAACGTTATGGTGTAAATCTCATCAGCTAGAGTGACCTTTGAGGGGTTTTTTAATTAGAAAAAGTTGCTCAGTCTGTGCTTTCTGCTGCTTTTGAAGCAGTCTCTTGTAGGATTTGCTAGGGATGTATTTGTTCCAAGGGGAGTGGATCAGATGAAAAAAGATAAATTCAAAATCCCCTTTTTCCTAAAAAATATGTTGCAATAAATACTTCTCTTCCCAGAAGTACATGACGCTCCAAGAATTAAAGGGTGTCAGGATTATGCTAAAAATGCAATTATGCTGGCCTCCTGCAGTGATGAGGAAGCTTGAGTGACCACTTCTTTATTTTCATCAGTGGTTATCATCATTTATCAGGCTGTCCAGTCATCCCCACTCTCTTTCCTTCCCTGAAAAAATTGTCTGAGAAATAGCACACAAGAAAAGAGCTGCTATTTGAGAACATGCTATCAATGCAGTTTTCATTACCATACACTCCCAAGCTTTGTTCTAAAGCAAGCTATTTAACTTCTCTTGACTATACCTATTAGTAGACAGATTAAGGTGCCTCAGTAGTGCTCAAATCTTTCCTGTCTAGTTATAATTACAAGGAGATTCTAGTTCTTCCCAAGGCCAGAAAAAGAAACATCTCAATAGCTTCCATTTAAGCCACTGGAAGCAAGAAATTAGCAGCTCTGAGATCTTGTAAGAGAAAAGCACCAAGCTGAGCATGACAAACATTAATCATTTTCATTACCTATGGGAGTTTTCCTACGCATCCTCTTTCCATTTTTCAATGTATTAAAAATCAGCCAAGATCCCTAAAGTGTGTGCAATGCATTTTTATCCCGCAAAAAATATTTTTATAAGAAATGTTGCTTTAAAATAAAATATATTACATATTTCACTACTCATCTGAACTCAGAATATAAAATCAATGTTGAGAAATATAATTTAGTATTTAACACAGGGGGGAAAAAAAGGAGGCCTTAGCTTTTATACTAAAAAATAATGAGGAGAAAAATAAATCAGAAACTGTTTAAAAGAATAAGAGCACATAAGGTAATCAGTGTAGGAGAAGGGCAGAACAAGACAAGGTTGGACTCTACTTCCCCGAGTCTTCTTCCAAACTCTACCGTCATCTCCAAAACAATAATTAAACAATGTGTTGCACAGGCTTTTAAGAGAGGGTGTCCAAGTCTGATTCTTCAGAATTTTCAAGCCATCTGTTTTGGAAGTTCCACTCTTCAGAAACAGCATAACATATGGAAAGACCATACTCTACACTGAGGAATTTCAAATTTCAAACTAAGTCCTAACATGTGAAAAAAGCCAGGTAGATCCAACAGAAAAAGAACCAGTCCACATTTAGGTGCCTACACCAAAATGACCTGATATTTACATCATTCCTCATGTTCCTGTATAGTCATTAAGATAGGGGATGGTCAGAACCTTCAAAAAAAACCCAAAAACTTAAGCCACTTTTATTTATAAAGACACAAGTGTTAGCTTACCATTTCTACAATTATTTTTCTCCCCATGAATAAAACATCATACATTTTGTACTTACATTACAATTTCAGTCAGATTTCTGTTAAATGCACAGCTATTGTATGCAAAACCAGGCCTTAAAAAGTCTTACACTCCAGGGTGCCACACTTCCCCTGAGAATCTGCCTGATAACCTCTGTCTTTCCTGTTAACTAACGGACTAATTGCCTGAAGCATTTGTTCTCCAGCTTCCAACCTTGCCCCTGCTAGACAAAGTTTTATGCTTATTGATATTGTCAGAGAGTAGCAGAATTTGGAATGTATTTGAACTACAATGGAAACACTTAGAAATTTCTAGCATTTTGAACTATTCCATGACTTCTAGCAATAGCCTGTCCTGGTTTTAGAGTGAATCAGAAAAATTCTGCATTGATAAAATGTTTAAGGGCAAGTTAACTCACAACTTGTTTTTTTTTTTTAAAAAAAAAAGGCATGTTAATATAGTTTTCTGTCTTCATTATGAGGAGTGAATGCAGGACTCTCATTTTAAATCCTCTAGTCTACCATTGAAAGGCCAGCTTCTAATATTTCGTCCAAAGGGAAGATTTCTAGGCCAAAAGAATACTCACAGTTTGCAGAAATCTACATCTGTTACCAAAAAAAAAAATTATAAAAAGCGCACATGATGAACTGCGGCTGCTCACTGCAAAGCAACTATTTTCTCAATGGCCACAAGAACAGCTTTCCAAAACTTGTCCTGTACATGTCCCTGTAAGGAATGAACACAGAGAGCAGATGCACAGACACAAAACCACAGAGGATTTATTAGTATTTTTGGCACTGAAATCTGAAATGATGATCATTAAGCCTGTCAGCCTCACTTTTGAGGATGGCTTACAAGGCGCCACATGATTTATGTGCAGACTTGTCAATGTGTATAGTTACGCAGGTGTGAACTGTCACCTTGTGATTAGAGACAATTACCTGGAAGTCTGTAACTAAAGGAAGAGGGCAAATCTTGAGTTTCAGCACGTAATCCAAAAAAAATTTATGTTAAATACAGGTCCCAGTAAATCCCGACTTATTTGGAACAAAATATAGCTTCAAGAGGCGGAAGGAACATTGTTTTCATGCAGAAAAACATACAGTATCTATACAGTAGCTAGGGTGACACAATGATTAAACTTAAAATCTACATTATGCAGACTCCTATATTCCTATCAACTTCAGGAAGGGAAATATCCTGTTGCTAGTAACGTTTTCCATTCTATAGGTCAGCTTTGAATATCTTCCCTTCTTTTCACAGAAAAACCAGAAAATCTATAAAAAAACCCAATCAAAATAGGCAGACTGGATGCTTTAGAAGAGACATGAAATGAAACTGTCGTCTTCTTCAACAGGATCATCAGGACTATTAAGGAAAAGTTAAACACCTTGTACAGCTTTTGAAGCCACATATTTAAGACTTGAGAGATCATTTTAAAGAAACTGAAGGTAAACCGTTTCACTGATTACAAGTCCAAATATCCAAGAACAAAGTAGTTGCCTGAAGGAGAAGAAGCTGTTCTTTCAAGTGACCAAAAGTGCATTTCATACACACTTATTTATTATTGGTAGATTGAGGTATGGTTCCACAAGTACTAAAAGATATAAAAGCACTAACAATTACATGTCTGTCTTACAACAAAGTGCCAAGAAAGGAAAAGCAAAGACTAGGAAAACTATGTACCTTTCCTACCCCAATCTAGAAAAATCTCATACTGTTTATAAAATCTACTCATTTTTAAACGACATTTTAAAGAGCAAAAATAATGTCAATTTCCAGCCTTTATTAAAATATAAGATGACTGAGAAGCTCGGTATCTCTTGCAGCTCATGAATTTGTTGCCTCAAAACACTATAAATATTTAGACCTAAGTACTGTGTTAGAAAGCATTTGAAAAATGTTTATTTTCACCATAGGAGTGTGTACATATTATCAACTAAAACAAATCCAATCTATTTTCTTTAGTAGTCTTCTGATAGTTTACTATGGCAATATATCAACTGTCTAATTAAATAGTCCATACAGTTAGTCCCCTCCCCCCCCATTCAATACAGACTCTGTGCTCTAAATAATCCAGCACAAGCTTGACCATTCCATGAAAGAAAAAAAAAATCACATACAAAAAATAAATAAATGGCAATGTGAAGAAGTAAAAAAAATATTTGAGATTACCTATAGGCAACAAATGTCCAATTGTTAGTTTTAAAATGTGTACTTGCCATCTGACTTTGGGTAAGTCAGTATTAGACCCTCAGTTCCCTTTTTGGAAAATGGGACAGGGGAACTAAAATCTGTTTCTGTACTGCAAGGTAACAGATTGAACTCATTAAGATTTGTAAAGCATTTAGACTACCTCCTATGGCTACTGCTTTAGGTGAGTAAACACGTTGCATTACAACATGGGTGGTTAAATTATGCAGATCTCCAAATTATAATAAGCTATGTGAAAAAATACACCAGAAATATTCTTTCAAACATAGGTTATGACAATCACATTATGATATTAGAAAAAAATGGCAGAATGAGGACAATGCTGACATATAATCTTCTCAAAGACAAGGTCACTAAAACTGAAGAGAAACAAGGTTTAAAAGGCAACAGGAAAGTTACAATACAAATATTATTTAATCCTGAATTTGATACATTCACTTTCTCAAAATTGGTCAATACAAGCAAAATAAACATTAACGAAATAGTTACAGATTATTTCAAATAAAAGGCAAGTTCTAGAGAAAGTAAATTCCATGCTCTGGACAAGTAACTCATAGTACAACTACTTTTAGAGCAGAAAGCGAGATTATTCTTAACTATACAATAGCTATAATTATATGAGATCTTACTAAAAAATTTACTATAATTGGAGAATTAAATACCAACAGCTGCACTGTGAAGTTTAGCATACTGTAAGAAAGAACTGCAGTAATAAATAACATGTAGATTAAACACAGAAAGTGAAAGATTTATCACCATCACCAGCCATTACCACGACAAAAGACCAAATCAGGAGTAAGAAATGGAAAGGGATCTATAAAAGTAAAATCCACTATAAAGTCCTTTAAAAGAATGCACACTATTTAGAAGGAAAGGCGAGAGTGGACGACACAATTTATTTAAACAGGCAGTCTCAAATTATTTTGTCTCACCAGAGATTTTTTTCAGACTACAGAGAATCCAAACAAAGCAGATAAAGAGGTATTGCAAGTACAACTCGTGTGTATGAGTAAGTAGAAAGCTGGGAAGAAATTCAAACATCATTAGCAAAAAATTTAAATAATGCAATTCCTTGGACTAGCAGAAATGAAAGAAAATTGTCAGGTATGTCAAATGATTAAGCAGTCAAATGAACGCTTACACAAGATAAACACACTACAGAGCAGATAAATGATTTATTTGCATTAATTACTCACAAGGGAAGTGGAAGAACATGTTCCCAAGATCTACTTTTTAGAGGTGAAATAAAATAGAGGTGACACTGGAAATGAAAAGGCAAAATCTGAACAGTTAACAGAAGGTTACACCGTCTGAAATTTAAAGAAACTCAAACCTTAGTCTATTATTAACATCAATTAAAATAGAGGCTTAGGCTCCCTAAATCACTTCATCTGATGTGCATTGTGTATATAAACTTCTCTTTGGTCCTGAGAAAGAGGAAAAGCTACTTCAGTAGCTTAATTTTGAGGTGTTGCACCATGAATTTGTGTGCCACCTTCACCAGGCAGATAGGTAAGAATCTACTAATGTTACCTGAATCTGCATCTTTTTACAAGAAAATCCACTCTTAAATTTATGAAAACTTTTCCCCATATTATTCACTGCAATTAGTATAATGTTTTAGGGTAATCATTATATTTCTTATCATTATTGTACTTCTACAGTAGACATAGATTGGTATCAAAAACTTTCCCCAGTCCCAGAAGAGCTATTGTGAAAAATAAAGAGTTATGTAGTGAGGGAATGCAAAATAAACTTTTTTCGAACAGCTGGATGTAGTCGACTAATGTCAGACTCATATGAACCTTTAAATCAGAGTGGAGAACCTACGTCTTACAAGCCATGATAAACATAACTCTTGGTTATATTTTTGCTTAATTGAGTAATGCTAATGTGTACATTAACATCTGACAAAAAGCTATTTGAAAAACCTCTTGTATACACGGTTCCCCAGTTAATCTAAATCCAGTACATGCACATGTAGATCTCCATTAGGAAGAAAAAAGAATTCTACATCTTCCTATTCACAATAAATAAATAAGCATACTGTGATTCATTAGAATCATTATCGTTACAGTTGGAAAAGATCCTTAAGATCATTGAGTCCAACTACTAACCTCACACTGCCAAGCTCAACACTAAACTAAACCATATCTCTCAGCAACTCATGTATGCGTCTTTTAAATACCTCTAGGAATGGTGACTCCACCACCTCCCTGGGCAGCCTGTTCCAATGCTTAATAACCCTCTCAGTGAAAAAGTTTTCCCTAATATCTAATCTAAACCTCTCGCGGCCACAACTTGAACCCACTTCCTTGTGTTCCATCATTTGTTACTGGAAAGAAGAGATCAACTCCCACCTCACTACAACTTCCTTTCAAGTTTTTCTAGACGGTGATCATATGTCCTCTCAGCCTCCTCTTCTCTAGACTAAACATCCCCAGCTCCCTCAGCTGCTCCTCATCAGACCTTTTCTCTAGACCCTTCACCAGCTTCGTTGCCTGTCTCTGGACATCCTCCAGCACCTCAATGTCCTTTTTGTAGTGAGGGACCCAGTAGTGAACACAGTATTCAAGGTGTGGCCTCATCAATGCTGGGTACAGGGGCCCATTCACTTCCCTGGTCGTGCTGGCCACACTATTTCTGGTACAAGCCAGGATGCCATTGGCCTTCTTGACCACCTGGGCACACTCCTGCTCATATTCAGCCAGTCGTCAATTAACATCCTGAGGTCCTTTTTTGCAGAACAGCTTTCCAGCCACTCCACCCCAAGTCTGTAACACTGTCTGGGGTTGTTGTGGCCAAAGTGCGGGACCCAGAAGGACCTCACGTGATTGGCCTCAGCCCATCGCTCTAGTCTGTCCAGGTTCCTCTGAAGAGCCTTCCTTCTCTCAAGCAGGTCTACACTCCTGCCCTGCTTGGTATCATCAGCAAACTTACTGAGTGTGCACTCAATCCCCAAATCCAGATCATTGGTAAAGATATTAAAAAGAACAAGCCCCAGCGCTGAGCCCTGGGGAACACTACTGGTGACCAGCTGCCAACTGGGTTTAACTTCATTCACTACAACTCTCAGGGTCTGGCCATCCAGACAGTTTTACACCCATGACAACAATGATGACAATCCAGTGAAATTTGGAGAAAAACGCTTTATCCAAGAGCAAGTAATTGTAAGTGCAGTGGATAACATAATACATAACATAATCCAACTTCCAAAGAAGTACATTTGTACTCAAACTAGTCTGCCATCTAGCCACACATCACCACCTCTTAGTGCCAAAATCATCATACTCTTCATATAGTTCAGTATGCCCAATCAATACAGGCCACAGCACAAAGCTCAAGTTAGGCACATGCTTTATCATCCATATCTTCACTTGGAGCTACCTTAATATTCTTATGAAATCCAGAGAAAATTGCTAAAATAACTAGCAAGGTATAAAACTCATCTTCTTAGTGGGTGTTTCATATTTTCCCCCCAAACAAAGTCCTTTATGATAAAAGATCAAAAGCCTTAGTGCTCAATTTAAAGAGAACAATATTCAAACTGGACTTAAAGAGTGCATTAAGGTTAATAAGACACTACAGTAACATGAAATTTTCTTCATGAAAAGTTCATTTTGTGAAAGTGAACACCTTATTAACCCTATAAGTAAACTTACAGTATTCAGTATCTCCAGTCCTTTGCTTCCACACTGTCTTTTAATTCTTAACTTTACATAGCTTTTATATATTAATAGTAATACACACCTTGACATTTTACTATACCCAAGAGAAACATTTAGAATGGGCTTACCATATACTGTTTAATATATATCATATACTGACAAATTTTACTTAAAAAGGAGGAGGGGATGGAAAATCATACTAGAGGATTCAAAGAATTCAACTTGGAGGAGGAACTTCAGTATATTCACTTTTTTTTAAAAGAGTTTGTGAAATAGAAAATAAGCAGAAAGTTTTAAAAGTTCCCAATGCACCAGTGTTCTTTATCTCCCATACTAGAAATATGGGAGAAAAAAATCCAGATACTACTCTACTTTCCAAATAAGCCACGTATGAGTGGAGAAAGAAATTTAAATATAAAGCCACTACAATACACTTCTGGGTTTTGTTTTCTGTGTACAACAAAGTTAAGGGCAGAATGTTATCAGCCTCGTGTTTGAATTGCTTGTCCCTATTTATGTCAAAGCGCCAACATTATTTAAATGAGGCTTTCTCTATTTAATAGTGCAGTTTGTCCAACATATCCTTTGCTTGTCAGAGATAAATAGAATGCTGTGTTCCAGCACAAGAGAAAGCAAATCTGTTACTGCCACGTCCTGGCTGCAGTCTATGTTTCTGAAGAGATATCAGCTATAAAAAGAAGTACCTATTGTTTTACCAGGTTTTTCACACTATGTTGTTGGTTTCTCAGTACAGCAGATCTCTTGCTGAAGCTGCAAAACACCATTAAGAGACCAACTACTTTCCCCTTTACTTTGCAGCAGTCCTATTTTTTTAAAAAAAAAATTAGTTTATTAAATAATAATAATCATAATATGATAAAAAATATTCAGTCACTTTTAAAATTTTATACAGAAGTTCTGGCTTGAACTACAACACAGCTTGAAAGCAAAGAATTCCTTTGTCATCATATTCATCACTTATTTATTCCCACAGAAGTCACTACAGGAGAAAATAATGCAGACTCTGTAAGACTAAGCAAAGTTTAGATTTTTTAGCTAAGTACAGTTTGGAAACATTCTTGGAATTTCTGGAGTGGTACAAAGAATGTTCAGAGCAAATATGTCACAGGCTATGTGACACATTATAGTTGTTTTAGAATGATGAACCACATTGCTATTTGGTATAAGACCAAAAAACCTGCTTTGCTGGGTGAGACTATGCCACCCTTCAAGCCCACTACTGTCTCTGGGTATCTGTTTCTAGTCATTAGTGGTATGTAACAGCAAGTTTAAGTGCTGCAGAACAGTTATCCTGACAGAACATTTTATCCTTCACCACTTTTCAACTTGTCTTTGATTTTCATGACATAGCATGGTTTCCCCTGGCTAAAGTACAAAATCCAAATAAAGAGTGAATCCTGCAATAAAGCTAGTAAATCTACTCAAACCACGTAAAACCTTCAAATATACACGGTCACATTATCACAGATTTGTCAGCAAATTTTGCCAATAAATATAAACCACTATAGGAAGAGAAAAAGAAGGCCTGGAGCACCTGGACGTGGAAATCGGGCCCAGTAATTGTTCGTAAAAAATCTAATAGTCATCTTATGCAAGAAGCACTCACTAAAGCAATTGCGCAAAGTAGAACAGAAAGATAACATTAGTGGACGATGTAGTAACAAGGAGAGAACTAATCATTTTAAGTCTCATTTTGTCAATATTTACCTCTAATCATTTGTTCTATGTCTTCAGTCATACAGGAAAACTGAGAAGTCAGTCTTCTATTTCTCATTGCTACATGTGCTGTAAGACCCAACACTCAGAAGTCTTCCTGGTTGCCTCACTGCTGCTGCTGCTGCTTCTCTTCCCCACACACAAGCCATGTTCATATCACCATAAATGCATGTACTTTGTTTGTGTTATGATCATCCTAAAAGTCTTGTCAAACAGGATACCCAAAGGGATGGTGACAGACACCAATCTAACAAGTTAAAATCAACAGGGCCAAAGGAAAAATAATAACATTGAGGGCTTGCATACACAGCTGGTGTATAATTTGACAAGCTAATTAAGTATGGCTGTCAAGCTCATCCAAGACAGAGGACTCCAATTGCTATTCAGTTTAGATACCATTTAATTGCTAACCTCTTGGACAAGGGAACTAACTGGCTCAGAAAAGCAGTCTAAGTGGTCTAAGAAAAAAGCACAATGTTATGTTCAGGCAAAAGTCAAAGGTAGAGATGATACAATACACAAGAAGAGTAATGAAAAAGACACTGAAGAAATCAGACTAAACTGAAGACTAATGGAAAAAAAAAGAGGATTCTAGTAGGAAATAAAGGAAAAGTATTACAGGTATCAAGCGAATACTACCTCCCAGGTATCAATCCTTTATAAGAATTTTATTGGTGCCAACCACAAAAGGTATTGGCAAAGACACCAACGGCAGGAAATTATAACTGTAGTGACATGAAAGACGTGAGAAAGAAAAGGAACCAAAGATAGCTCTCCAAGTAAACATTTTTTGATGCCCAAGTATGGATATTTGTACACATGCAGGTCAGCAGTACTTGACAGACATTAGGATCCACCAGAAAGATGAAACATAAGAAATACAATGAAATATGAGATATATTATGATGGTTCAAGAAGCTGGATGTGTATTCTTGGAAAAAGTAACTTGTGAAGTTTGACTTGTCTTGCTTTGTACTGTTCCCTAGGCATCCATTATGCACCAGAATAAATCTGGTCTCATTTAACTACTTTTAACTATAAAAAAAAAAAAACATGCTGCCTTGAAATAACCTAAATAAAAATAAAGGAGTGAAAGCAACTAAATAAGGACAACTTCAAACCAGAAACTTTAGGAAGTCACAAGTTAAAGAGACTAAGATGGACTGGAACCAGGGTAAAATTTCCATTTAGACAACAGAATTACATTGGTTCCAAAATTTTGGTCTGGAGTGAGCTGACAGTGGCTGGATGCCAGATGCTCTCTCGCTCCACTTCCTTAACTGGACAGGAGAGAGAAAGAAAAGGCTTATGGGTCAAGATAAGAACAGGCAGATCACACAGCAATTATCATCACAGGCTAAACAGACTCAGCTTGGATTAATCAGTTTAATTTATCGCCAGTCAAAATCAGAGTAGGATAATGAGAAATAAGACCAAATCTTAGAACACCTGCCCCTGCTCTTACCTTTCTCCTGGGCTTAACTTTATTTCTGATTTCTCTACCTCCTCCCCTCCAGCAACATAGGGGAAGGGACCAGTTCATCTCATGTCTCCTTCCTCCTCAGAGCTGGACTCCTTATGCTCTTCCCCTGCTCCAGTGCAGAGTCCCTCCCATGGGAGACAGTCCTCCATGAACTTCTCCAATGTGTGTCCTTCCCACACACCACAGCTCTTCATTAACTACCTCAGTGTATGTCCTTTCCACAGATTGCATTCCTTCAGGAACAGACTGCGTGAGTGTGGGTTCACCACAGGGTCACAAGTCCTGCCAACAAACCTGATCCACCATGGGCTTCTCACAGATCCCATCAGGAGTCTGTTCCAGTGATGGCTTCCCATGGGATCATGGACTCTTTTGGGCGCCCCCTGCTCCAGCTGCAGGTGGATCTCTGCTCCCCCGAGCCTCCATATCTGCAGGGACAGAGCCTGCCTCATCATGGGCTATATCACAGGCTGTGGGCAAATCTCTGCTCTGGACCTAGAGCAGCTCCTACTTCTCCTCCTCCTCGCTCTTCAGTGACTGTGGCACCTGTGGAGATGTTTCTCTTGCATGTTCTCATTCCTCTCTCCAGTTGAAATTGCCATTGTGCAGGTGTTTTTCCCTTTCTTAAATCTGTAAGCCCAGAGGCACTACCACCATCACTGACAGGCTTGGCCTTGGGCAGCAGTGGGTCAGTCTTGGAGACAGCTGGCACTTGCTCTATCCAACACAGGGGAAGCTTCTAGCAACTTCTCACAGAAGCTACTTTCTGTACCTACCCTTGCTACCAAAACCTGGCCACATAAATCCAACACGTGATCATACAGTCCTAACTTCTTTTTTAGGTCCTTAAGGCAGATGACATTCTGCTGAGTTGGTCCTGCCTCTGTTCCTGACCTACAGGCAGAAAACCATGGTGTGAGGGAGCCCAAGGTGTGGCCAGTACCCATAGCAACAGCATGAAAATTATGAAGACAGCAAGCTTAAATATGAGTCACCTTGTTGCAAGGTAACAAATTTTCTTTGTATTCATTAGTATATCTTTAATTTATCAGAAGTAAATAAAATCTAAGTTTTCAGGTACTTGTTTATATATTGTAGCATGTTGAAAGTAACAAACAGGAGATATATAACTAAGGGAAATTTATTTCTCACATAGGACTCATGCCAGCATCTTGTGTGCAGTTTGTAGGGTTTCACCCTTCATATACAGCAATGCAGCACAATCGGTATGAGGTTTACTACCATTACAAATAACTATTCAGCAACTGCTCTTGCTGTACTTCAAGGCTAGATAACACAGTCTGAAGGTTAAATTCTGACTTGTTGAAGCCTAATTTATTCAAGAAGAGACTAAAGTACTAGAGCCAGAAAATGGCCAGGCACTTTCTTCAATTGATAAAAAAGCTGATTTTTTTCCAAAGGATTTCTGCCAACAGCAAAGGATTATGAGCAGAGTAGGGCACTAAACACTGCCAATTTCCTTGGTTACTGTATGAAGAATGTTAGATGTTCAAAGGCAAGAAGAAACTGAAAATCATATCAAAGATTTGTTCAAGAACTGAAGACAGAGAGGAGACAGAGTGCAACGTTAATTGTGCCACTAAACCATGTCAAACGATAACAAGGGACAAGTAATGATCAAGTGTATTAAACCACTGAGATTTTTTTAAAAGACTTTTTAAAAAGCTCTATGCACTTATTACCTTCTCATACACAGACACACCTATATCTCTATCTACCATTCATGGCAACTATGCAGCACACTGCTATACATTCTGAATTCAAACATTGTTGATGATTTAGTGTAAAAAATGTTCTGTAAAATTTGACTGCCTGTAGAGACGGGAAAAAAACTCCTTCTCTATCCCCAGTAGCTGAACTATATAAATTGCTAAAGTTAATTCTGATTTCATTTACACATGTGGAATCATTTTTATACACAATGAAATGGTAGGAAGCTTTACTGTTTCATGCTATTAAAAGCAGGAAATACAGATGGCCAACTGGTATATGACTGCTATACTATTTTTAGGTGTCTGTTTGAGTATGAAGAGGATATATTCAAAGCAAAAATTGCTCCTAGAACCCTTCTCAAGTATAACATCAGAGCTAGATTTATTTGTCCAACATCTGTGTGTGATCATCAAGGAGGAGAAAAGTCCTACAATGTTCTCCCCTGTCAGCAACTCTCTCCTAAACAGTCCATGGACCTAACGAGACCTCTTCCATAATGACAAAATATGCTAGTCTGCCATACTTCTTCTTCCCTATCATCCACAAATTTAATCTCTAGCATCACATTAACCTCTATCATGGGTATGTAACTTAAAACCTGCAAGTACAGTACAACAATGATTGAATATGAGGTAGTTCATGAATTCTTTCATCACAGCTGACATCAAAGTTGCACACTCCCTCAAACAAGTACTGAGACAGACAACTGTAAAACTAGTTTCACAAAGTTTGTTATGTATTACCACGAGGAAGTAAGAATTCCAAATCTCCTCAAAGAAAATCCAGCTATCTTTGCATGTGCTAGATAAGCAAAGGTAGTGACACCTTTCCATAAGTCTACATACTAGCTTGGCTTTCTAGCAATTTCAAACATTAACTTCATTCCAAAAGTGCACAATCAGTCTCCTAAATTCAATTTGGCTCTCTGCCCATTCCCATATATATTTCTCCTCCTCAACTTTCCTCAAATCTTACTCTGGCTCAAAACTTTTGCTATTCTTATCAAACTCTGCAGATCCAGTAGCAGCATATCCTGATGCCCATTCTTAGTAATTGATCTCCAAGATCTTATTCTATACTGAATTTCCAGCAGTACCGAATTACCTGTGGTTATCCTCATTATCTTCTTTCAGACTCCCAAATAAGAAACTAAACAAAGCTTTCCATTAAGAACAATACTTTACAGTGATTCACATACTTCACCTCAACCACCACAGGTTTTCTGACCACTGTTCCTGATGTCTTTAAGGCACACTCAAGTCCATCTCTCACTTAAATCTCTCCTTTGTCTTCAAGCCTTTGCAAGATGTTACCCTTTATCTTTTTATTGTGTTTTTCTATTTATTATTGTGTTTATTATTTTTTATTACTTTAAAAAAGACAAAAAGGGCACTGGTGTTTATGCATCTTTAAATGACTATTTTTCAAACTGTCCTGATGAAGAGATGTTTCCTACATGAATGCTTAATCTGCCTCCAGTTATTTTATAAAAGGTATCCATTTAATGACACCATTATCATGTCACTTAAAGTGTCTTATGTAAAATTCCTGGATTAGTACATTGGCCTTTCATCTCAGGGAACCCAAATGCAAAACTGAAAAATCACTTTCGTGCTCTTAGCCTTGCAGTCAGACATTACTAATTCTCAGTACAATTTGGCTTAAGTGACCATTTTTCCTTGGGGGAGGGGCAAGTGTTGATTAAAACAGCGTGTGATTTCAGGCCAGAAAAAGAGATGGAATAAAAATGCAAGAAAATCTTGTGATTTGCATGCTTATACCAGTCCCAGATTTGCGCAATCTAAATCCCATTCTCATTTTCTCATCAATATTTCTTCCACTTAAAAGATATTATACAATCTCTTCAAGAATTGCTGAAAATGATTCAGCTGCAATACATACTGCTAACATACACAAGGCTTTTTAACATCGTGTGACCTCGTATGCAATGAACTTCCCAGCTGCTGTGGAAAAACCTACCAACTCTCACTGTTTATACACCTCACATCCAATATCAGGTGCATAAGTACTTTTCTACTTATCATACAACACTTGTGGGTATATACCCTTGAATAAATGATTGGTCTTTGACTGTAAAACAATGTTTTGAATGCATTATGACCTTTTAATTCTAAGTTCTTAGAAACACTTTTAGAGAACTAAAGAGTTATTCATACAAAAGATAAAGGCACTTACTCTGTGTTGGATTTACCATAGGCCTAGTCTATATACACACTATAAATCTGGTTGCAACAGTACTCAATGTGCATAATTCCCGATGCTTATTAAGCAAGTCACTTCTCTGCCTGCACTGAAAGACCCTTTGGAATCTAAAAGGGGCGTCATAGCTTTAGTTGAAAATATATTACTTAAGAATAAAACATGTCATCTGTGGTTAAAGTACTTTATATCATATTTTAAAACAGAAAGAAGTATGAAAGAACTTTGGACAAAGCATATTAAACATTTGGAATGAAAATAAGAAAAACTCGTTTATTCAAGAAAACGGCAGAACAGGCAGATCAGCACACTGATAGCACAGAATGTGACCTTTTGTCAGGCAGAAGAAAAAAAAAAGACTTGCAATTTTTGCAGTATCACAATTAAGCTGGACTTCTTAGATAATTACCCATTCCATGAACTTAAGAAATAATGACTGAGGACGATCAATAGCCTAAAATAATAACTTACTAGCTAATATTTAAGTTTCTCTTCACTATACAGTGCTAATGTTACATTTTTACATTTCCAGGTCCTTCTTGAATTACAAAAAATAGAAGTTGTGGTACTTCAAGCCAAAGGTGATGTCTGAAGTTCTAATGTCCATGAGAGACAAAACTCAATTTACTCATGCACATGCATGCTAAAATGTCACCTCTTAAAAGCAAGGCTCGCTCTCGCCTGCCATCTTGACTTCCCTGCCTGCACTACTCCAGTTCTAAAAATTGAGTATTGCTACAGAAATACCAAAAGCAACTTCTGAGTAAAGAAAAGAGATACTTTTATGAGGAACTCTACATGCATAGATACAAACATCACAAGCATAAATAGGACTATTAAATTTGACACACAGTGAGCCCTCAGTGAGGACACGTCTTTGAGAATTTTTGCAACTGTGTGTAATTCAATACCTGCCTACCCAAGGCAACATCCTGTACTGCTTCCTCCTACTACTTCCATTATTTTTATTTTGGGCTTCATAGTGCACAGATAAAAGGAATTAAAGCCAACAACTGTTGACAGCTAATTTGATAGTAGGGTGAAAATACTTGTGTTTTAAAATAGGTGAGAATGCACAGAAAACAATTTTGTGCACCATGCATTTGTCAAAAGAGAAAACAACCCTCCTCAGAGAATGATGTTCACCTCTCAAGAGCACAAAAATATACACTAGTTAAAACTGAATTTCTTAACCTTCTGAGTATTTGTGAGCAAAGTTACACAACTCCCTCCTCTCACATAGCGTGAAATACTGCTATGTGAATACCAGAGAAGTTCAACACAACTACAAGCTGCAAGAACAAAGGTCTTCATCTCCTAACATACAAATAATCAAAGAGCAGCTCATAATAAAATATGACAATTGAACATTTGAAACAGAATGGGGTGTTGGGAGGAAGGAGAAAAGAAGGGCAGGGAACCACAGGATTGAGAGCTGAGAAGTTAAAACACAACATATAAAAAAAATTATTTTTGAATAGTGTAACAGAAACTTATCGAATTATTAGGATAAAACTGTGTAAGAGCACACCTTGCACACATCTCAAAGGGAAGTTACTATATCAAAAAAGTTGTATACGATCATGTCATTAAGACAGTAATATAGTCTAACATGCACCAATCACACTAAAATTGCATGTTCAGAGGCTTCCCCTTCAACTCAAACAACAAAGTAATCTAAAAGAATGCCATACATCCCAAATAGGTAAGTTATGTGTTCATATACTTTAGACCCACTGGACTCATGCCATAAGAAGCACATGCCATGTCCTGTGTAAATTGCTCATGAGAACCATTTAATATTGTAGCAATTATTTCGCTGAAATTTCATTTTTCACACTGCTAGTATATTAAAAGGCTCTGAGTAACAGAAAAGTCAATTCACAGTGATTCAGGGACATTACACAGCAATGAATTTTTGAAAAATACCTACACATTTACAAAATAAATTGAACTAATGAATTACTTACATTTTGTTTTAATTAACTTCTTAGAAGTTAATATATCTGGCTTAGCAGAGTCATATTTCCATACTTCCGTGTGTATTTTTAACTTCACAGATACTCCCAATACAGAGAGTTGCATTAGGCAAACCTAATGCACACAGGACTAATGATTTTGCAATGCTTCCACTTTTTAGAGAGGTAAGAAAAAAGGCAAGCTGCAGTGGCTATGCTGAAACACTGCACAGTGTTAACCTAACTCCCAAAATACATGATGGACCATTCACAATTACGGTGTTAGCCAGACAGTGTGAGGAAAAGGTATGTTGCATTTAAGGCTGATGCGAAGCCTGTGAAAGCAGACTCCAATAATCCTTCTTTAGGAACAGTACTATAGCCTTTTACAGAGGCATAATTTCATATTCTGTAATGCAATTACAAGACTTTATATTTTAAAGTTACACTAATCTGTAAGAAAAATCCATTTCTTGCACAAGGTACAGAATTACAGCAACAGAGAAAAAAGCACAGTACTTACGTGCACTTATCTATTTATGCATATTAGGTAATAATATATTTCACAATGAAAAAATCTACATTTATTGAAAAAAATCTTGCTACACTAGAGAAATAAAAATAGTGAAAAAGTAAATATAGCCCTTTATTTCAAACAGTTTATTTACACCAAATAAATATATTACCAACTCATACTGAAGTCATATTTAATAATTACAATACTGATTTAATTGCCATACCCATTTCTGTGGAGTTATTGGCTTAACTGCAGGCAATGTTAATCTTCTTGAAGATAAATTCATGTCTGCTTTTCACAGCACTTGCCAACCTTCATCCAGATGATAACAGGAAGCAGAATAAAGTAGTTAGCAATATTCCTTGACACCTAACTTCTCCTAACCCAAATACTGGAACGTACAAAGAAAGGACGTAGTATATGTCACTGTTTCTGTGAATCTCGTCCTACTCAAAGCCAATTACAGAAGACATTGGGGTGGGAATGACTAGAAATCAACCAACCAAAGAGCTTGAAAACTCATCTTCTATCCTTGGAAAAGCCCACACTGATATTTCTGGCTATAAAAATAAGCAGAATAACATATATTTCTATCACTCAGAACCTTGTCTTCACTGTAAAAACAAAACCAAAACCCAAATCATTAAAGGCTGTATTCTAGGACTATACATTGAGTGATTACAGAGTTGGGGGTTTTTATCTTAGCTTTTTCCAGCAAAGTATTCTTCGATGCTTCTGATCACAGGGTTTCAGAAAGTGACTGAGGATGAGATATACTGAGATAACAGATACACTGAATCCATGGAATTTAATTCTATGATTCTAAACTTACTTTATTCAAAGCAGCAGTAAAACTCCCCTTTTACTTAAAGCAATGCAGTTTCTACTTTTGCAATGCAACACAGGCCTGAAAATGTTATGAGTGAAATTTAAGATTCTTTTATGAACTGAAGCTGTTGATCTCCCCCACTCACATGTTTACTCTATGTATCAAACAGCTGTTTCATAAGTCTGCTTTCATTAAGGTGGTTCTACTAGGGAAGTCAGGGTTTTTCTCCTTTGTTGAAAATTATAACATTTTGAATTGTTTATATGATGAGGTTATAATATCTTTAAGATCTCACATCATGGTTAATAGCAGAAAAACAGGTTTTTGTTTATATGCAACATGACTAAGCAAAAATCCTGTTGTAAATCAAATTATTAAACAGATGCTAGAACTTCAATGTCAGATATTTCTTCTATAACTCTTGAGAAAGAAGTTCGCATAAGAAACATTGTTCACCACAGGTGAAGACTGCAGACATTCTGAAAAAAATATTTATATTAAATATTCTTAACATCTCAAACAATAAAGTATCAGATATGCAGACTATTGTAGTTTCATAGGAAGTTACTACAAGTATATTATTTAGTTTGAATCTAATGTATATGCCCTAGAAACACTGACTTGGCAAATATTAAAATAATCCAAGCTAAAATGTACTGGATCTTATTGATAATGTTTTTCCCTCAGTAACTGGAGATAAGTACACTCTCTAGTAATCTCAAAAGGTCTAGAAAAAAAAATGTTGGTATCCAACACATAAGAAATTATATACTGACAAGTTAAACTATGTAATTTATGTCATTTTCTAGTTTGAGACTTTTGTAAGTGGCAAAAACTATGTTAACAAGTCACTGGTACCTGCAAAATACTTTAGAATCCATGTATTCAATGTATCTATTTTCACTTCCTGAAATCATAAAATCAGCAGGTCTTAGGTAAATTTTGTTGATGAACAAGAATAGATAGAGTAAATACAAAAATAATACATCTATTTCCCAAAAACTAAAACCTGCAACACACTGGCATTTTACCTGCTGCTCTCAAATAGTACAAAACACTGCCAAGGATTAGGAAGTAAAGACAAATATTTTCCTAAACTTTCAAAACTTGTTGTCCTTGATTGAGACATACAAGATGGAAAAAAACCTGAGAAAAACTGATGCCAAGACAGAAAGAGAATTTGTTTGGAGACAGACATTTGATCCTTGTTCAGTTAGCTTTAAAACAAGAGCTTTTAATAAAGCCATAAAACCAGGTAAAATGCAGCAGATATTATCCATTATTTCCTTGGCTCAACAAAGGCTCAGTTTTGACTCATTTTGCATTGAGTCTATAGCAGCAACAGATCCATAGCAACTTATCTTCTAGGTTTAAGGTATTGTATTTACTTATTTTTATTTTCTCTCTTAAGGTCCAGTCCAAAATCCCTATGAGAAATCAGAAAAATAAAAAACTATTCTAGAGATCAAGTTTTAAGTGCTAATTCTGTAACATTTGGAATGAACATCCTCTTCTACTAGAGATAGCTATGATAAATGTCAAGTGTTTGCAATTAGGTTTTTAAATTTCAGATACTCAATTTTTATTTCCTATGGGAGCATACTCTCAAAATTCTGTAATATAGCTGCAAAATTTTGCTGTAAGATTCAGAAAACAACTGTCATACCACAGTCTTGATTGATCCTGTAGGCATTTTACTCACAGGAATATTAGATATGTATGTTTGCAGCACCAGAACAAAAATCTTGCTCTACAATATTTTTTCCTCTGAATTTTAAGGAAAACTGTTGTGGAAACAGTAACTGTAAATCTTAGTGCATAGCACTAGTGGCTTTATTGGGAAAGAAACAAAAATAACCCCAGCCATTTTTCCTTACTCGTGGGAACTGAAGGTTCTTTGCTCTTGCAAAGCACGTGCAGCTTTTTGTTCTATGAATAATACTGACCTACTTGTCTGCAAGGTGAAGTAGAGGATTACTTCCCTCAGTGAGATCATCTGTATTGTGTCTTCTCCAGTCAGATATACAGACCAGACCTATTTAAGAAGTAAGCAAAAACTTAAAAGTGTTGAGTTTGACTTCGTAATAAAAATACAATATTCAGATATTATTTGATTTTAAACAAAAATAGGACAGCAGTTTAGTTATACTAAGGAAAGTACACATCAGATGCAAGCAAGAGTACTAAAAATGACACTGAGGAACAGTTTCATCTCCTCAATTTCACAAACACCCTTCAAATCAAATAAAATCAAATCTCAACTTATAAGTGCAAGCTTTGCACAACCATTTCACCATGGGAAAGTCAGAGTTCTGTCGATTAATGTGAAATATAGAAAGGCTTTGAAAGCCTTTAGGGAAACATATATAACCACTTTTTTTTTTTTCCCCTACAAGTAAAATATTTGACTTGTCCATAGTAGGTTGGGAAAAAATTTTGCTGGTGCTCATGGACAGGAAAAAAATTTGATCCAGTTCACTTGCCTGAGAGCTGTGTAAAATGACTATGTTCATGCAGCTTTTCACTCCTATTTTTTGTCACTAAGATACCAGATACAGTTCTGAAAACAGTGTAGATACTTTTAAGATAATTCAAAATATAAACCACTTTTACTTCTTGCCACTAAAGAAAGCATGACTGAATTGAGTGGGCAAGAATTTAAAAGCTCTTGCTAAGAGTTAGTAGCTCCATGGAAGAGTTTTATAACAACATATGGAACAGAGATACCCTGCTAGTAGAGGAAGGTCACTGATGTACTTAAAGTACTGGTTATGGAGTCACAATGGCTGATATATTCCTAGCTATGCCAGACATAACACAGGAACATAGGCATTTATAGGTAACAAGAGCAAATCAGACTCAGCTTTTGCTTCTGTAGACGAAAAATAAAAATCTAGAGAATACAGATTCATGAAGGTTTACAAAAAAGCTGGTGCTATCTTTTGTACTTCCTTTTTCTTTAAGGTAAGGCAGAAGATTATTATACAAGATGGATATGAAGTCAGGTACGTTATTTGCAGTATTATCTGCACTTCCCTGAGAGTGCTTCTGACTGCTTGGCACAGACAGTCATTTTGTCTCTTTATTAGAAGAGTCAGATAGTACCATCAATGTCACTGCGGAAACACATATAAGGTATTTTTTACATAGTTATATTTGCATACGTTTGGCAAATAACTGTTTTATTTAAAACCACACCACAAAAGAAAGGTTTCAAAGTGATTAAGTTGTTGTCTTTCTACTCCTATAATCACTTATACAAAGAAATGTAACAAGGTCTTATTCTTTAAACAGAACATACAATAAACCCTCTTAGAGGGTTGATAATGATTGATTGCTATGACAAAACACTTGTGCTAAACCAGACTGTATTACCTGTAGAGAAACATACATATTATAATGTACTTAGGAACTTCACAATGAAATTTGAGCCATTGTTATTTTTCTCCTTCTGTCTCTTCACACAATTACCCACCTATTAAATGCTTCTATTTTAAGAGACTATTATGCCACACAAACAGAACAAGCATACTAGTAGTTTTGGCTCTTCCTCTTCTAGTCTTTTCATGGATGGATCAGGAATTACAAATGCACAGCAGTTTAAGGGCAAAGCAAGATAACCCTGGATCCCAAATCCTGCACTGAAAAGCTATCTCCAATATGTCATTTTATAGTTCTCAGTAGATCACTGTCCTTTTGCTGGCCAAGTACATGTATGATGTGAACTCTAGACTCTTCCTATTTAATGCCGTCCTTCAATTACTAACCCATGTGTCAGCTTCCTTCTTCCCCCTGGTTATATCTATGATATAACTAAGTAAAACTGACCCTTAAACATACTTAAAACAAGATTCTTGGATAAAAATTCTCAGCAAACATACTTTCTGACAGCCAAGGGTACGTGCTGATTGTATTAGAAAACAATTTTTCATTGAGTGTCATTTCTCCACAGGAAAAATGTGTTTAATAATACACACAGAACCAGAGCAAAGACAAAGCAAACACAGGTTGCAGGAAGAAAGCTAATGGACGAGAACACATAAGGCAGCTTCTTGGTGCAATGGCTGAATTACTGGATTCAGCTTTTCTGCCTCCCTACATTAGTCTTGGTGGATTGGTAATGTCTTTTTTTTATCCATAACAGTACATATTCTCTTTGAAACTGTAATGCTGCTGCAATAGTTCAGGAAGAGATTACAAGAGATTCCTAGGTTTGTCACAATGTACAAGCCCCAAATAGAAAGATTTGGAGTATCTTTTTCATCACTTCTCCACAATAGGTCCACAGAAACACCCTAGACCTACTTGGCCCTTTCCCCTCTACTAACTTACACTCTGGGTTTTTTTGCAGTTATCCTACAAAAGCCCATCCTTTAAGCCTAAAAGGTTGAGTAGTTTCTGTTCTATAAATCCATTTAGGATTTAGGAAGTCTCCATCTCAGAAGAAAAATAATCCACAATCATGATGAGCTCATCATTCAAGTGTTCCAAAGACCTCTTACTTTAGAATATCTGACATGTGCCATATGGCCTGCTTGGCACAGCTTTTACATATTCCAGTTTTCCATAAAGTCTATTGCTTATGGGAGCTTCTGCCAGCTACTGCCAAAGCCTCAACAGGAACATTACAAGAATGACATCCTTCATACCTATGAGTCTCCTATCTCTGCCTGATGCCTATTAAAAAAAGAGCAAAGTTACAAACCTCCTAATGGATACTTACTTCAAAAATGTATTAATACTTAGTCTGCAATGGTATTTAATAATGCCACTGTCTTGTGGGCAGACGTACAAAGTATAAAGTAACTGAAGAGGAATCCTTTTTCCAAAATCCTTTTAACTCACTTCAGATCTTACAGTAAGAAAAAAGAGCTACAAAAAAAACCAAACTCCAATCCACGGCATATCTTTTTCATGGTCGTTCCTCATTTCCATGAATAAGATGCATATTATCCTAAGATCATATTCATGAGAAGTTATGTATCAGGTAAAAATAGATCTCAGTGCCCAGCGAGTGCCAGAAGAGATGACTTGCAAACATCTTTTGAAAGCTCCATGTTCTCAAGTTACCTGAATACAATAAACTTAAAGTAATTTATTATTACAAAAGTGACTAAGCATGGACTACAGCCTATCAGAATACTGTCAATTAAAACTTCTAGTTCTGAAATATCTCTTCATTTTCAGAATTATTGGTTATAAAAACACTAGAAAGAGCCAGCTTTGCTCAATTTAAAGCAATGACTTGCTATCCAGATCAGTTCAAAATGAAGAAAGGATTTAAACCTTCCTCTTCAGCATCACAAGCAGGACCCCTTAATCTTCAACGCTGTAAATCACTTCTTTTTCCCTATTTGAGAAGTCTAAATGACCTTGCTCTCTCATAGGTCTATCTTAACTAAGCAATTCATATTTTACCCCAAAAATTAACATCTTAACACAACACTCCAGTAGAAGTAAACCAGCTTTCCAGGACAATCTAGACAGCTAGACAGCTGTTACCTCCAGAGCAAGTCACACATACACAAATACCCCACACTTAGAGAAAATTTCAAAGAAGAAAATCCCTTTAAAGTATAGCTTAATGAGAACAATCAGAGATAAAATGCAACCAGTCAAAAATTACAGATATGGAAACTAAGTATGAAAATCAGGATATGGACATTTTTCCTTTAGTCCTAATAAATAATTATGGCACTAGACCAAAACTAGGCAGATCTCACTTGATTATCAAAATGAAAGAGACTTTTCCTGTATCCTAATGCTACTAAAAGACTACTAAAGACTAATAACAAAAATCACATAAACTTGGAAAAAAATCTTCTCTCACCATTTAATTTATCTCCCCTCAAGAATTTATGGAAGGGTTCACACTGCAAGAACAATGGCAAAAAGCTGAACTCTACTCTTCAACACAGCTCTAAATTTTGCAGTATCAAAAAGCATTATGCAGTTTTCTATCCTCACCAATTCTCCTCACAAATTTGTGGGATTTAAAAACTTTGTTATGCACACTCCTTGTAACCTTTCCAGGTGCCCATTTTTGCAATCAATAGGTTCAAGCGTGACTAAAAAGCACACTGATAACAAAGTTGAGTAATACAAAAAGCCTCACAGTACATGAGCTTCCCTGTCAGTAGTGATTCTGAGTGTAAATTCTTGCAAACACCCAGCCTATTTCTCAGCAGCTGATACCATTTCTGTGTCATTATCAAATACTTGCAGCTGTTCATAAATGCCAAGTCTTAATGTAATCAGTAACAGCAGTTATCATAACTAATACACAAAGGTTATTTATAGCTTAAGAATGCACTCAACTGAAAAATCAAACTCTGAACACAAGGTAATCTACTGTATCTTGTTTTCCTGTAGATGTAATACCAAGTTAAGAAGCAAAGACATAGACATACTGGTAATACAGCATCTACATAAATAGAAACAGCAGGAAAAATCCTATCAGTATCCTAATCAGAAGCAGAGACACACTTCTAAGATAACTGCTATACATTTCTCTCTGGAGACTTCAGTATTTAATATCATGTAAACTATTGGGCAAAAATATGAGCTGAATGAGCAAGTGAATGTTCCGTGACTGAAACAGTAGAAAAGAAAGCACACGCTGTTACTAGAGGATATAAGCCTATTTTCTTCTCCCTCTTAATTTCTCCTCCCACAACTGCCCTTCCTAAAAAATTTACTCTGGCCTGATTAGCAATTTTCTTTCAATCTTCACATTTGAGGTGACTGCAATAAGGACTCTAACATGAGACACATGCTTAAGTACTCTATATTGAAGGTTTTCCTTCTCAGTTCTCCAGTCTAACTCTAAAGAAATGCACTTATACCTGGGAACAATTATGAGTAAGAACAGTATTAGTACCTAACACATCTCATCCCCTCCTGAAAATTAGAAGGATTCAAGCTCTGTTCATCAGAGCTTAATCTTCTAAAGCCAAACTCGAAAAGTGACTCAGCAACATCAGAGCAGAAGTTCCCTGTAGTTTCAGCTAGCCTTAACTATCAAGTCTCTTGTTACATTCTAAAAAAAAATCGGACTGTTTTTATCATTGTCTGCTCTAGCTGCCTCATAATTGCATAGTACTATAGAGAGGTCACAGGACCAAGACACCTGGTAGTCAACACAGAATTCAAGAGATGACGAAAGAATCACTCTTTGGAGAATCAAGGTTTCCAAATTTACAGAGGTTTTCTACACAAAGAATTGGTTGTACTCCAATTTACCAGAGGTTTCTTTTTGCAAATGTAACTTCACAAATGGCACAGAGAAAACAGTCCGAACCAAAAAAACATGAAACTTCAGTTTGACTTTCAGGCTTATGAAGCTCAAAGCAATCAAAATCAAAGGGTCAATTAAAATCATTCCAATTTGACAAACATTGTTAAAATGTCTACTGGAATCTTTGATAGTACTGATGATTTTTTTTATTTTATATAGCTACAAGCAGTAAAAATTTAAGCCTAACATTTTCCTGATGTAAGTGGATTAAACAATGAGCTTTCAGAGAAAATATCTTAGTAACCAGAAAAGTTAGAGTGACCTTGTTTTCTTGCTCATTAGAAATGGGAAAAAAAAAAAAAGCTATTTTTGTGAGGTTAAAATGTTTAGAGTCTTTGCTTGGGTTGTTTATGGGCAGTAACAAAGTACAAGGTTACTATGTAACAACATTAAGGGCTGATGAGAGTTCTGACAGAAAGCAATTTCCTTTTCTGTATTAAAAACAAGGTCTGCCAATGAATGAACCAATGTAAAGAAGATAAAGTAAAATACAAAATGAAAAAAAAGGCAAACAAATGATTATTTTCCCCAGCCGATGCATCTGTCAGGTTGCACTCGGCCACCTCAGTATCAAAGAGATAATATTCCTCATTGACAAAATGAGAAATCAGTCAACTCTGCCTCCTGATCTTTACCTATATAGACCTGTGACTTTGACACAGTGTTAAAGTGACTGGTCAAAGCACAAACATACAAGCATTAAAACAGCAGTAAATCTTTCCTTGGTGGGACGTTACAGTCATTTCAGTGAAGAACAGATCACAGAAACTAGAGCAGAAGACCCCAGGTCAGACACTACAAAAAGGAGTCCAACTGAATCGTATATTACAGACTTCATGCAAAAAGCCTTGAGCCTTGCACCAGTACAGTCTGGGGACTGACCTACTGGAGAGCAGCTCCGTAGAGACAGACCTGGGAGTCCTGGTTGACAATAAGCTAACCATGAGCCAGCAACGTGCCCTCAAGAAGGGCAATGGCATCCTGGGATACATAAAGATCAGTGTGGCCAGCAAGTCCCATCTTGGTGGCCCTGCATGGGACTCTGTCCAGCATTTCCCTGTCCCTCTTGAGCTGAGGAGCCCAGAACTGGACCCAGGACTCCAGATGAGGCCTCACCAAGATGATCAGGGGACTGGAGCATCTTCTTTATGAAGAAAGGCTGTGGGAACTGGGCCTGTTTGATCTAGAGGAGACTGAGGGAGGATCTCATTAATATTTACAAAGGGTGGGTGTCAGGAGGTTGGGACATCTCATTTTTCTATTATATCTAGCAACAGGACAAGGGTTAATAGGATGAAGCTGGAACACAAAAAGTTCCATTTAAACATAAGAAAAAACTATTTTGCTGTTCAGGTGATGGAGCCCTGGCACAGGCTGCCCAGGGAGGGTGTGGAGTCTCCTTCCTTTGAGCTCTTCAAGACTCGCCTGGACGTGTTCCTGTGTGACCTGATCTAGGTGGACTTGCTTCTGCAGGGGGGTTGGACTAGATGATCTCTAAAGGTCCCTTCCAACCCTACCATTCTATGATTTTGTGAGCTCTTTAAGTTGGTTCTGTACAGTATGTTTTTTCTTTTAAAACTGTACACTGGTTAGAAACACTTTTTCCTTCAGCCTTTCAAACTCTTTTTTTGTGTAATTTAAGGAGAAGGCATGGGAAAAAAATATACATGTGTTTAGGAGCTGAAAGGCAAAAAGACAGAGAATTGATAAAGGAGAATACATGTAACGCTCTCCAACCTGGAAGGAAATCTGGCAAGGAGCAGACAGACTGGAATTTACCAACACATCTGTTTGCTTGGAAATTCATTAATTATTACATTTAAACTCCTTTCATTTTTGCATCATTTAGAAGTCAAAAGAAAACAGGTATTTTAGCCAAAAACACGAAAAGGTCTGAGAAACTCAGCCATTTATGTCTAATAGAATTATATATAAATTCTGAAGTATGAGTTTTCAAGTGGGTACAATAGAAGATCCTGAACTATGGTTGGAAAAAAAGAAAATAAAAGAAATTGTACTCCAGTTACAACTGTGAATACTTATTATTATTCATAAATATAGAATAGCATTAAAGGAATATCTGCTTTTTGTCATACACTTCCTCTCAGTTCTTTGCCAAAGAACTTTTGGTGAAACTTTTGTTAATGCAAAAAGTGTCATTACACGACAATCAAATGTGTATTTGAGGTCTCTTTATACAACTGATTTCCTGGAAAGAATATTGTGGGAGTATATTTGGACACTAAATGATAAAAATATCTACTTGTTTAGAGTATGTCAAGAAAGAAAAGAGGCAAGATAAAATTCCAAAGACTTGAGTGTTCTTCACCTTGAGCTTTACTTGAGTTTTATTTTTGCACTTCTAATTTAATTTAAAGAAACAAGGCACTAATTACCTTGAACTACTTTTGTAGTGAAACATTTTTGGGCTTATCCTTGAGCAGGGCAAGAACTGTCACTCCAGTGGAAATAATTTTTCACTTCACTTGACCAAAGAGAACCAAAAGCATATTAAAGAATAGAACAGGTTTTCATACAGTTAACATTTTTTCACTACTAATGTGCATTTTGATCGTAATTAGAGGCAAAAGTACAAAGTGTTTTATATTTTCAGTTCCTTGACACTTCTTAAAGAACATAGACTCCAAGACACAATTAGATTTTTTTTTTGTGCACTTAAGTGCACAAACTCCACCTAATAACAGCAAATGATCAATTCCTCAGGGAAGGCAACATTTTCCACCATGAACCTAATTGATCATGCCGTGTTGAACATGAAGGGAAAGTTAAGGGTTTTTTTGCCTTTTCAGATAAAAGCCTTCCATCTTGAAGCATAAAATTCAGTTTATCTAAATATACATAACATTATTCACACCAAAAGCACCCACATTCCCACCAAGTGTAGGAATGTCCTTCTCATATTCTCTTCCATGGATGCAAAATGTGATGTTTTCTTACAGAAGTGACCACAAAGTGGTCTTGCCTTCCATACGTTCAGCTGTTGATTTCATCTCCGTATTACTCCCTTCAGGATGTTCAATACGTGATCCCACTCTCACTTGCGAAATATGTCAAAGTTCCACCTTCCCAAACCGTAACATCAGCTCCATAGGGTCACCTCCAGGAAACGCTCCACTGAGAATAGGTCATCTGAGGTATGAGCTTGCGTGTTCTCAGTGGCTAAATGCAGGCCTGTTCTTTTCTTTCTCCAGCACCCAGTTCTCCCTCTAGGTAATAAAATTTGTCACTGCACTGACTCTATACATTTACTCCTTATTTTAATCTCCATCATTCCTCCTCCCTCCATTTTTTAAATTAAAAGAGAAAAAAAAAAATAATACCCACGGTTGTTTCTTATAGAAAGTTTGTTCAAGTTACTGTTAATGTGTCACAATGATAAGGTAGTGAGGATTCAACACAAAACTCTTCCAAACTGCAAGGGGTGAAAAGAGATGGACGGGTCTGTTGATAAAGCAGCTCAAATAATGTTCAAGACACACAGAGGTCCTACTTTCCAAGCACAGAGGCAACTCACTATCATGCTACATGACTTTTACCAATTTTCCTTTACAAACTTATTTGCAAAAAGCTAAGCTCATAAACAGATGTGCTGTTCAAGCAGTATGTTCAATGTTTTGAGAGGCTTATGATCATCAGAAGACAGTAAAAAAAACTTCAGCTTGGAAAAATAAGAATTCAAAATCATGTTAATCTATTCAGAAGAAGAAATATTTCAGATGCGACAGGTGCTATGAATATGAGAGTAGATATTTGTGACAACTTCTTTTTTCCCCTGAAACTAGAAAATCCTTTCTGGAGAGAAAAACAAGACAGAAGAGGCATAACTTCTTGTTTTTCTTTTCTCTTAGAAACATCTATTTTGATAATAGTTATCTACTAGACATAAGTAGAGATTCATTCTGTAATTTTTCTTTATTATGCCTGAAATTAAAAACATTAGCAGAAGAAGAAACTAAATCAGAAGGAAAGTAATCTAAAATAAGAATCACTGAAAACACACAGATCATCAGAAAGGCAACACAAAATAATTCTGGCAGCTGTCAACACTACACAAAGGAAAAAAAAAAAGGGCTTCAGTGTAATTGGTTTCTCCTAATAGTTAGGAGACTACTAAACTGTAACAGTAATATTCATGACCTGGGGGGCTATAGTCAATCAGGGTTTTTTTTTGTATGGATTAGGTATTTGCAGACAGAGTTGTTTAAAAGTTGGCAAAATAGGAACACGGGGTGGAAACAAGATGTTTATAAGCACTGCCTCCACGGCCAACTGTGGGAAGTCAAAGTCACAGCCATTCTCTTTGCATACCCACTTAATAGCCCCTTAACTTAAATAATTTTGTAAACATATTAGAAGACTTCAGCCTGAATTTCAAAGATTAAAGTTTAACTTTACAGCTGCCATTTGGCCTTAACCTTTAATAACTTTAGACAAAGTGTTAAGAACAGTCATGCTGAGTCTGACAAAAGGTCTACCTAGCCCCATACAATTTCTCTTGCAGTAGCCATAAACACATAGGTGAAAGCCTTTTTGACAGAAACCATGGTCTTGTTAAAATGACTGCAGAAAATATAATGAAGACTCCTCTCATTTTTTTCTAGCAAACGGAAAATGGATTGGGCTCTCCGTAGACACTGTTGTTATTTTAGCTCACTTCTGTCAGTAAACCAGCTGTTCTTGATCCTGCTTTCACCAGAGAGAGAGGACTAAATTTTTACATGGAAAACCAGGAGAAATGGAAAGGCTGTGAGCAGAAATTGTCACAAAAGGTATGACAAGAGTCTTTATGAAGCAAGAGAAGTGAAATCAGTGAACTTCAGCTTAACCGATCAAGCCAGGCAATAATTTTAAACACGACAGGCCACAAAAACAGCTAGTTGATCTTTGTGTGTTAAATCATGCTTAGGAAATCTACTTTCCAGTTGCAAGCACAAAGATTAACACAAGTGCAGTTTAAGCCAGCAACGTGAACAAACTATTTTTTTAAATGTGACTTCTAGTCCTTATGTTCTGAAAGACAAGTTTACCAATTCAGTGTTTTTCCTGCCTCTGCAGAGACAGTCCATGCTTACACCTTGCCCCAGCATGAAACTAGCACAATTTTACCTCACTGCATTAGTAACGTTAAGATACGTTGATCAAAAATGCTTCAGATCAGTATTGCTGTTTAGGAAAGAACTATAAGCAATAAAAGTAGTCAAAAAAAGGGACACTATAGCTATTTTTAGAGAACATACACAATATGGCAAACACAGAATCAGTGCAGTTTCCCAGACACACACATGTTTTTCACTGGTGAAGGGAGGAGGAAGGTTCCTCTTCAAGGTGCCTGCCAAGACTAGCAAATCTCTCTGGTAGGTGCACAGAAACAGAAATGGCTCTTCAGCTGCAGAAATGTGAAAACAACTATAAGAAACTTCCACTTCTGGGCAATTTCCTCGTGCAAATCCAAAAACTGAATAAGCAGAAGCAGTGTTAGTTCTCACACTCCCAATATTACCCTAAAACTGTTACAACAGGAATATTGCAGACCACCAAAAAAGACAATGTGAAAGAGGTAGTACCCTTAATCCCACAGGTGTTCCTTGTCAGAACTCCTTCGAATCTCAAGAAAAGAAAAACAGGTAATATTTGAAAGAGTGACATAGATCTTCAAGAGCAGTAATCTCCATTAATTGAAAACTCTTCCTTTTTAACCTCTACCCCTGCTCAGGGTAACACACTGTGTGTGAACAGAACTAAAACAGAGCATTACCAGGTCTATCTGCCCACTCAGAATTTCCCTTCACTCACAGTTTAACGTAGTTACTGAATTTCCATAACATCAACCATACACAGATAAAAACATATGCATATAGAATACAGCCACATACACAGGACTTGCTCCTTCCCTGACAGTTCAAAGAAATTAACTTCTCCTTTAAGGACAAAAAGTACTGCCTGCCTGTCTGCCTCTGGTTCTGTTTCACTCAAAAGATTTGCAGTTTAATGCAGACTCTGTGAAAGAACAGACACATCTTAAGCCACAGACTCCAAAGTCTCATTTTCTACAATCAATGACCTACAGAGAAAATTTCACCACACTACAGAAATATGGAATGCCTTTATTAGAAAAACAGCTTCACAGATAACTGAGTTTTTCCTTAGGCTTTCATGAATCCAATTAAGAATTGTCAAATAATAATTTAGAAATCTTACCTGCTTTTTTCTTGAAGTTGCCTTGGGCAACAGACTGGCTGACAAAACTGATGCAAATGGAGAGCAACACAGCTCAGGAAAAGGATTTGGAATTGACGGAATCTCTAAAATATTGTCATCTTTCTTTTTGCTCCTATTGCAACAAAACACATGATATCAAGTGGTAATTGTAACAACTGCTGTTAAAAATCTCAATATCCAACCACAGTGCATGAAATACCACAATACTTCCTGGTTGCAGCAATAAGCTCTTTTTTTATGCAGTTATTTTTTTTTTTAAATCAGTAGGCTGAATCTATTAACATACAGTGCCTAACACCACTTGAAAGCAATCCAAGTATTCAGCTCTGAATATAAAGTTGTTTCAGTATATCTAAGTCTTTGCAGAGTAAGAGCACAGATATATTTACATTGGCTCCTAAGGACATTAGTAAATATTTTGTTGTCCCTGTGTTCTTGCCTTTCCCTGGGTACACATATTACACCAGTGGATGCATGTAACTTCTCAGTGATACTTCCTGAGTACGTTACAACCGTATTTTAAATAAATGGAAACTTTTTTTTTTTCACCAGAATCAGAAGCCAAAGAGACTGACACGACAAACTAGTGCAAAGTAATACATTCATTTCCGTTTTCAGTTACTTTTGTATTTGAATCTCCAGAGCTCTATCATAAAATAAACGTCTCAGTAGTTGCTGGCTACTTAAATCTGATTGCGTCAGAAGTATCACCAAGCAGCACTTGGAAGAGTAGCGAAGATAATCACTTCTGTACTTACTGAAGAGCTCAGTTATGCACTGGTTTAAAGTATCACATTAATAATGTGGTTGTCTAGACTTCTGTGTAGATTACAGCGCATGGTTTTCTCACATAAAATATTGAATAGCACTTTGTCTACTCCCTTTCATTTGGAGAAAACCATCCAAAGCACCTCAAGTATTTCACTCTGCCAGCAATATAATCAGATTTTTCTACATGTGTGAGTTGATGGCTCTGAGCTTAATATTCGACTTTATTAACCTTCGTTGTTATCTTTCCAGATTTCACATACTAATTAGTACCAAGTGGGGAAAACCATCAGAATAATGCAACAATGCAGAAAGATGATGCTTTCCTTTCTGTAAATCCTCACCAAAACACTCCTTTAAAGTGATATTTAAGCCTTAAGGAGTGAAAAACCCTCTATGCAGTATTTTAAGATTTCGTAAACTTCAGAATCCCAGAACTATCAGACGCTTTATGAAAAAAAAAAAAAAAAGCTCAGTTTTGTGGGTTTTTTTTTTCTTACTAAGAATAGAGCCCAGTGCCTTTAAGAACAGCCCGAGAGGTAAGGAGCAGCGTGCACATCACTGACAGCAGCCACAGCGGCACGGCTAACGGTGAGGCAGTTTAATCTCAAGAACGTTACAAGAAAAGGCACCGCAGTGAGAAAGTAGTGGCTCGGTTCAGTTTGACGAGACACACGCTCGGCAACGCCGTCTCTGTGCACCTCAAACTGGGAAACCACCAGGAAATAAAAAAAAAAAAAAAAAAAAAGGAAGGGGAAAAAAAAAGGAAAAAAGGGAAAAAAAAAAAAAAAAAGCGGGGGGATGGGGGTAAGATGCATCCGCAGAAGCGTCTGCAGCGCTGGGAAACAACTTCGGAGTTCCAGGGCGGAGCGGGCCGGTCCCTGCGCTTCGCCCCCTCCCCACACCGCCGCCACCGAGCCGCGGGGCGCTCGCAGCCTCGGGCCCGCCGCCGCCGCCGCCCGCAGGACGCCCGCCCGCCCCTAGACGGCAGCAGGCGGGTCCTCGGGGGC
>WBNH01011100.1:184535-243357 GCA_013401255.1 Urocolius indicus | reverse complement strand
CTGCGATGGGGGAGGCAGCGCGGGGCGGGCGGGGGCCGAGCCGTGTGCCCTCTCGGCAGCCCCCGCCGCGCCTTGGCAGAGCCGCGCGAGCCTCGGCAGGTGCGTGGCCCGGGCACCGAGGCCGCAGCGTCGCCCGGAGAGACGGCGCCGCCGTTGGGTTCCTCTGCAGGCGTTGTGCGGCTGCCCCGCCGAGCGGCCCCGGGCGCTGCCCCGCCGAGCGGCCCCTTCCCTGCGCGCACGGGAGACGGCTCTGCCCTGCCCTGCCCTGCCCTGCCCTGCCCTGGGCTGGCCGGTACCCTGCTCCCCCGGGCAGGGCTGGTCGGCCCCGGCACAGCACGGACCGGCCTAGCACTTGAGTAAGCGCCCGGTAACCAACGAGGACGGCGGGCAGAGCCGTTACATTAGTGCCAAACAAGCAGCCCATGGGGCCGCTGAGTGCCCAGCTGCACCCACGACTCGCATTCGGCCGCAGCTCAGAGAGGAAAAGGGAAGGATTTTTTAACTCGTGCCTTTGGCTGCACAGCAGCCAGCTCCTGCCCGGCTTTATCTACTCAGAATCCCCTGTGGCGATTCAGTCTCTGTCCTTACCAGCGTTCATCTTATTGCAAAATAAAAACGCCTCTTTGCTTTGTGAAGAAGGGTTAGGCAGCACCAAGCACAGTGAGTGAAACTGTGTGGCTGTCGATGTGATAGGAAGTCAAATAATGAAAACCCAGCCCTTGCTAAAAACAGCTGTATGCAGAAACCTTTTGGCTGTACTTGGCACACTCGGGGATAGTAACTGAGATGTCAGACTGGTGAAAATGCAGCGTGGTTCAGGATGTCTGCTTTGCTGTTTTCCTGAAGCCACTGAAGAAATTGCCACACACAAGCCAAAATTTCAATTCTGGAGGAAGATTTTTCTTACATAGAAGCAACGTTCACAGTTTTCATTTTGGCTGAGTCACAGATGATTTCGCAGGACGCACGTTTTCAATGAAATGAAGGATTCCTTGTCCTCTGAACAGCTCATTCTCTGTTATGCTGACAGCAGAAGTGCAAGTCCGAGCTGATTAAGAATTCTTATATACAGTGACTGGCAAACATATCTGGAATTTTACAGTGCCAGATGATTGACTGGATTTGCTGGTTGCTTGCAAACAGCTATCTTTGTACACCACTGTACAGACCGGACCACTGTGTTTGCCTAATTGATTCATGGACATAAACGTGTTATGATAAACCCCACTGTCATCAAAGGAATGAAGGACAACTGAAAGGTGCTTTAAGGTAGCAAATTGAGGTCAAGGAGAGATAAAAAACCTTCAAGTAGTTAATTGTATGCTGATATTAATCAGCATTTTAAAAGTTCAGCCAGGGAAAGAAAATGTTTTGACTTTTCACCCAGTGTGTGCAACTTGTTACGTAGCTGTAACCTAACATACAAGGTACATTTCCATGTCTTTGCCTTAGTCATGTAATTGTTTTAAAATGTCAAGTAAATACACAATTAGGAATCTTACCAAATAAATACTTTTATGTTTCGAAATAACTTTGCTAGGATTCTAATGAGTCATGACAGCAAAAATGCCACTTGTAGGAAAGATCAATAAAAAATGTAATGCGATTATAATTTCCCTTGATTGTAGTAATCTGAGAAACAAATTTACTTAATTTTTTTCCCCAGTTTCTCATAGCCTGTCCTGATGCTTGCTGCTTTCGGTGCTTTCCATGGGAACAGCGTTGTACAAGAAAAACAGTCACTGGAAAAAAAACTGAGGCACAGAAAGACCTGTAATTGTTCCAGTGTACCATTGGAAACATTACATAGGTGAGAATGTGAAACCAAAGTTTCTCTTAACTTACTGTCTCTCTTTGCAAACAACTGCAGGGATTAAAAAAAGATCACCTGATCTTGATTAAAGATATCTGAAAGCATTTGACCTAGACGCTGTTCAAGTGTAATCTTTTTTAACTCTTTCTTTGAATAAGTACAAACCCAGCATCTCAAGACAAATTAATAGTGTTGATATTAAAAGGCTATTGGATTTCAGCTAGGTTTGGACATGAAAATATTTGTTGGGCTGTGTGACTTGGCTTCATTTTTATCCTAAATACACCTAAGCTGCCTAGTCTGTTTTTTGATACTTGCTGCGCTTCTGCTGCACAGTGGTCCTTGTTCTAAGACTTCCTATTTCCCTGAAACTGAATTTCTGGGCATTTTTCAATCCTCAAACCCTTGAAGTTTGGTTCTGTCTTTTAACCGAATCTTTGTTAGCCCTAATCAGGTCCAGGTGCTTATCAAGTAAAATTAAAAACGTATATTGAGAAAAACAGATTGAAGCTATTCAGTATGCACCCCACTTCCAGAAAATCAATGCCTGTATGCTATTTAGAACCACAGCACTTGATTAATGTGACAAAATTATGCCTTTAATTAGAGTAGATTTTCACAGTTATTACTGACAAAGTGAAAGTTTAAAAATCCAAACTATTCGTGATTGTCTCTGAAAACTGTAGAGGGTTTTTGTTAAGATTATTTTGCCACTCGACACGCTCCCTCTCGCTTTTGTCGAGATATTTTCAGTGTGTTTTTAGATGTATAATGGCTTCACCGTAAAAAGCTGCACTGTAATTTCTGAAAATGATTACACTAAAAGAGCTAATCTCATGCCTTTACACCATCTTCTGTCATAGCCACAATAGCGAAGAATTATCTCTACTGAAGTGCTACATTGAAGCTACAGAGTAGCAAGTTTTTCCAGTGCAAGGCTATAACCAGGCCTAAGCCTTGTCTCCCAGCGCAATGTTTTCTCTACTGGCGTCTAGTAATGTATTGTATCAACTATAATGATACAGAGTGTCCAGTAAAAAAAGGCATGCCCCAAAATATAAGCCTCAATTCATAATATTTGTATTATCTGAATGAACTTAGAATATGTTGAACATGTACTGTGGTCCTGACACACCAACCTCTGCATCCTTGCTCCTACTTGAGCATTTCAAAAGCCCATTTTTAACTTTGAAAACTGGCCTATCTTTTTGGGCAGTACTTCATGAGACTCAAATTTATCCAATGAGCACAATTAGAGATATCAGTAGCCAGCTTCTTGGCAGCAGTGCATAACTCTGAAAATTATCTGTGGTTGAATGTTTTGTGAGGAGTCTTGACTATTATTATTGTTCACATTGAATGTTAAGTTTAGAATTAGCTGTTAAAATGCACATCTTTTATTGCAGATAAGGAAAAGGTTACAAGGGTTTCAATCAGTACTGCCCAGTCTCAGTCATTTCCAGAAGCTGTTTTTCAACCTAATCTGAAACCCCCTCTGCGTGTACTTACACAAGCCACAGTACAATAATACTCTGATGTTTCCCTGACTTAATTTTGCTTTTTTTGCACTTACTATCAAGAAGCAGATTTGCAGTGTGTTTTCTGTTGTCGCTTGGTTTAGGCTTGGCATGTTATAGCTATTGAAAAGCATGGATACTTTAGCATACTTTTGTAAGAAACTTCATTAGAGAGGTGGATTTTATTGCCAGCTTTGACAACAGTGGTTGGTATTTCATGATTCCCTGTGACAGCTTTGTCCTCAGCCCAGAACATCCCCCTGCTGGAATTTTGCCTTAAACTGTAATGCAAGAACAGAATTAAATTCAGTGCAGGGTTTTGAAAGAATGCACCATACCCTTCAGAGCAGTCAAATCAAATCAAGAGTTTATGATTTCTGAAAGGTCATTGTGGCTAAAAACAAATAATTAGGTTCAGCATAGAGTTGACTGGGTGGCATGTAGGGCTTGTGAGAGGCAGGTCAGACAACATGACATAGTGACTTCTGCACTCTCACGCTAAGGCTGCATTAAATCATTCAGCAGTGTCTACAATAAACTCTGCATTAGGTGATGTGATCTGTGCTGGCCAACCTTGAACTTCCATAACGCATATGGTTCCTTCCTAGAGAGAAATGTGATAGTCCAGGGTGAATATTACATATGTATGGATTACAGCAGCTAGGACTTCATCTAATGGGTGTAAATCTACTGGCCTAGATGTAATCTTCGGGGTAGTTATGGATGAATGAGCTGTATAATATACTGCTGCAGTTATTTGTGGAATTGAATTGATGGATCTTGGGGAAAGGATTTAGCAGTGCCAAATATTTGTAATGGCAGTATTGTAATGGAAGGAACATTCTTCTTTTAATATATTTCTCTGTTCTTGTTAACCCCTTGAAAATATTTGTGATATTTAATGCTTTGTTCTGAAATAACTACTGCAAAGAGTGCATGACTTTAAACATAAGTGAAAAAATATTTAGATCCATTAAAGAGACCGTGTTTCACAACAGCAGAGTACTGCTGGTATTTTTACAGCCCTTTTTCTGGAACTCCACCTTATACAAAGAACATAATTTCTGACCTTGTATAGCTTCAGAGTACTGCAACAAAACATGTAATTATTATGGGGGAAAGGGTGCAGGTGACTATGCTGTCTGGCAGTTCTTGTGTTGATCCAGCACATAGAAGTTCAGTTTCCATAGTGTGAGTTGTTGGGAAACCAGTTTCAGGATCCTTTAACAGTAATCATTTTGTAGAGTGGGAAACAAAATACAAGGGTTTAAAAAAGCCCAAAACAATACCCACCCTCGCAAGAAATGTAGAGCTGAAATGGCTTTTCACAAACAGCTACACCACTCATCTCAGCCATTTCTGAGCTGCTGCCAAGGACACCGAAGCCATAGCACCAGACAAAGCACAGTAAGAGTCTCAAGATATATGCAAAGAGGAAGGGAGATTTAGAGTTATTTTGGGCAAAAAGAAATAACATACCTGGTCAGACACAAGGCAGACAGCATTCCTCCTTCCGTATCGGAGTACAGGGCTGATATGTGAAATTTAAAGACAAAACTACTTCTGTATTTTGAAAAGTTGATGTATAGAGATTTGTTTGCCTAAGTACAGGCATCTAATACTACTTTAGATAACTGTTCTGCTGTGTCCTAAAAGGCATGGGTTTTCTGTTAATTCTATGTCCCACGTGACAGCCTAGTGTGGAGGTTTCAGATATGCTGGACATTAAATGTGGCACCAGACATTTGTACTTAGCTGCCTGAATTTCACTCATATTAATATGTTTCTTTTCTGCTTCTGTAACGTGCAGCTCACAATATACCATCCGTGGCTTTAGGAACAAGATGGAAGTCTGGTAACTTCAGACATACTGCATTGTGAAATTGGTGTTTGGAAGCTTTCCTTAGATTTTTCTCTAATTCTAGGGGTAGTAAGAAACTTAAAATCCGCGTGGATGCATATCTTCATGCATGTGAGGAGAGGAGGAATTTTTCTCTTCCAAAATAACTAGAATAACTTAGCCGAGATTTGCACCCCCAAATTTGCACCAGCCCTAATTGAGTAAAGCAATTTCCAGATCAATCTACCTCTGCATGTGCAATTTGGAATGCCTTGAAAATGGGCTCTGAAATGGAAAGCACTGATGAACCTTAATGATGAAATCATTACGTTCCTCCCAAATGACAGCAAGTAAAACAAATACTTATCTGTCCGGCTGGAATTCCTAAGGTAGTGGCAGCTGTCTGATAACATATCTGCCACCATTTTAAATGTCCTGGTAGGACATTTACTACTCTGGAATTAATTCATCACATAGGGTTTAAACAGAGAAGGGGCATTTGCTCTGTCTCAAGAGTTTTTCCAGGAAATCTATATCCAGGGAATGAGGTATTCAATAAACCTTTGAAAAACCAACCTACCAGTCATATTTTAAAAGCTTTGTGCTGACTGCTTGAAAGTTATTGTATTAAAAGGTTATTAATGCAAATGTCTGTAATTCAGGAACGTTATCTAACAACGACCATCTCAGCACTTACGATGAATCTAATTATCACAACATCAATGCACATACCATTTTAATGTATTTATTCCCTTCACACGGATGAGTAAATATTTGCATCTTTATGTGACTGAACATGTTTAAAAATTAACCCTACATGGGTATTCAGAGTCCCTGACTTTAGACACTATACTAAGTTAGGTTGCCCATTTAACACAGAGGAGCAGAACTTCCCTGGAGAGAAGACTCCAAGGGTCAACTGAAAAACACACAGGGGTTTTAGCACTGACAGCCACCCCAAAAAACTTTTTCTTTCCTCTGACTACATGGGAAACCTATGAGAACTGTCTTGTGACTTAAGCACCTTAGCTAGTTCTTGAAAAATAGACAGTGCAATTAATTTGCTAAGTGATTTTCTCAAGATCTAATGGAATTTGTGTCTGAGTAAGGAATGCAAACTTGGAGTCCAAAATTAGCACTCAACAATCAGGCTGTAACTATAAGGAAGATTTCTTGTTTCTAAAAATAAAAAAAGGTAAAATATATTTATCCTTCAGTACTCCTGACAATAAGTCAGCTTTCAACCTGGTCCAAAAGGTGATATTCCTTTGAGATGAATTTAAAAGTACCTTTTGCTTTCATTTCTTGTTTACCAAAGCTGTGGAGTTGTTTAGTAGCCACTTCATTTCAAAAATGATTTTTTTTTTCTAATAGACCTAATTTTACCATGAGAAATGGAACAATTTCCTAACACTGAACGTAAGCTAGTTCACTTTTGTGAATTTATTAAGAAGACATTTCATGATCATAGAATCATGCAATCATTTCCGTTGGAAAGGACCTGTAAGATCATCAGGTCCAACCACTAACCTAATCCTGCCAAGTCCATCACTAAACCATGTCCCTCAGCACTTCAGCACCTCATCTCTGTGTCTTAAGTATCTCCAGGGATGGTGACTGGCACCTCGCTGGGCAGCCTGTGTCTAACAACAGTCTTGGTGAAAAAGTTCATCCTAATATCCAATCTAAATCTCCCCTAGAACAACTTGAGGCCATTTCTTTTTGCCCTATCATGAATAAAAATACACAAGATAATTCCAGATAACTGTGTTTCACAGAGTAGACTTGTAAATTCTGCTCAAAAAGTAAAAAAAAAATCTTTAAAGATTTCCCTTGAGGTGGGAGGAGAAATGAGAAGAATGCTGGCTGCTGAGCAAGTTCATAAACAATTTGTACCTCACTTAAAAGAAATTTAAGATCTGATGTATCTGAAGCATCTGGGAAGCATAAAGTACAAACTGGGACTACATCTAAAATTAGGAAAACTGTTGCAGGCAATCAACCCTTTTAAATTCCACCTTAGTGTTGTCAGGCAGCTCCATAAATTGAGCTCAATCCATTGTATATGAGAATTCAACTATAAGAAAGCAATACATGGGGTTTTTTTTTTACATTCTTTGAATTTTTTAAATAAAACGATAGCAATGCAGTTTTCAGACTTCTAACCCACTTGAACTTTCATCCTGTCATCCAAGAGCTACTGTACTAAGACATTCCCTTTTCATAGAGTCCAGGATTTTATAAATCCCCACTAAACACAAAAGTTGGTATTCTTTCTCATGACTCGATTTCTGTGCTACTGGATCACTCAAGACAACAGACCCATTCCACAGAAGGAATCAGCACACAGCCACATGTCAGTCAAATTAGCCACGGCACATGATAAAGAATCTGTAGCAGCTTTTATATTTCTGTGTTGACTTTATGCTGTCTGTGGGAGGACAGACAATATCTGATCTGGCAAAAAGCCTACTGGTAAATATTCAAACCACTGAAAAAATCTCTTAAACTTGAATTGACAAAGTGAGTTTGAAGATCGTTCCTCCTGTGGGAACCCTTCGAGGCCTCAAGCCCATTTTAGCCTGTTGTCAAGCCATGGCCTCAGGGCCAATACCAAGCCTCTGACCAAGAAACCATATTAAAGCAAAAATGAGTCACTGCAGGTGATATATGAAACTTCCTAACTGATACATTGTAGTTTGTGCAAGTGTTAGATGGTCCCTTCACTAAATTACAATTTACTTTCTGCTAACTTGAATAGTTTTCAGTTGATGATGTTACTTTGCACCGTAGCTGGAGGTAGCCTGTTCAATATTGCATTCAGTCCAAATGCAACTGCAGTTCAACGGTGCTTTGCATGGGCAAAGCTTTGCTTCATTGCAACTTGGATTCAGGCAAAAATGACAGAACCACAGAATCTTAAGGGTTGGAAGGGACCACAAAAGATCATCTCCCCTGCGAGAGCAGGACCACCTAGAGTAGGTCACCCAGGAACTCAGTTTTCACAATGTTTTGAGTTTCCATGGAGAGTAAGAGGCTACCATCCAAATATGAGGCTTCCAAACATTCTACTTCCAAAATAGTTTTAAAAGGAGGTGTATTCCAATCTCTTTTATCAGTACAGTCCTTTTGGAACATTTATGGTTTTATTTATCTTAAGGGAAAATCTACCCCTAAGTGGTTTGTTAAGACATTAAAACCCTATTCCATTTTCTACAGTCTGGCTGGCTCTCAAGCAAGAACGTAGGCTTCTATTATAACATATTGGGATCTTTTAAAACCAAAGCAATTCATAATAAATTTATTCAAATTGCTTCTATTATAACATATTGGGATCTTTTAAAACCAAAGCAATTCATAATAAATTTATTCAAATTGACACATTTCTGGTTACAATGTCTTCATTATTTCTTCAGAGTTATGAAACATGAATTATATCACTGTAACTACAACACTAGTCAAGGAAATCTAATTTACTATGAAGTCTGTACAGTCATGATGTAGCTCAAGGCATACATTTGATTATTTTCTTGTACTGTTCCTTATATTGCTGTTATTCTAAAGGCTGTAGTAGTATTGTAACCTCATTACACCTAATCTTAAAAAATATTCTTGACAGCAGGGTCTGAAACTACATAATAAATTAGGAATAATTACATCTCTGAGATCTGTTAGGCAGATATTGAAAAGAAGTGTATTTCAGATTATTTTTTTCCTGTTTCAGACACTGTCTGTTTATGCAGTATATGCATTTTATCATCATAGCCAGCAAGCTGTCCAATGTCTTATTCAATTCAAATTAAATCTGAATTAAATTAAAACAGCATAGAATTCCTGAATTATGAGAACAGAATCATTACTGATCAACATAAACCAGAAAAGGACATTTTAAAGCAAAATGAAAAGGTTCTCTGTAAGTATCTTGTCTTTCTTACACTTCACTTGTTAAATTCTTCAAACAAGAATGAAGTGAATTATAATTAAAAAAAGAAGCTGATAGCCTCTTTACAGCTTCTTAGGTTGGAATTTTTTTTCTCTCTTCCTTTGCTGTCAGAAATGAAAGCCTGAGTTGCAATTATTAAAGGTCTGAATTTGCATTTTTCAGCAATCCAGAGAAATAAAAGCAGTTATTGTTATTACTATATTACTGTTATTGTTATTACTATAAAGTTCTTTGTCTGTAGATGCTCTAACAAAGTTGTTGGTTAGGTGTTAGATGCCTTGCCAGTTATCAGATCATCTCATAGTAGATAAAAAAGAACAACAAATTGAAAAGATAGCTTTGTATACTCACAGATGGTAAATCCTCTGAAAAGGAACTGGATGCAGTGCTAGAAGCTAACCATGAAATTTACAGAGGCTAAAAAAATATTGATGGATTTGTTTGTAAATAGCTAATGGGATTTTGTTTCCAAACCCAGTTCTCTTTCCCCTTAGTTCTTGCTGAGACAGCTGCACTAGGCAACCTCTTAGAACTAAAAACTCCCCTAAGCCAAGCTTTCAAGCTTACTGTATTTTGAGCAGCTATTTGAGACAGAATATTAAAGTAAAAAATGCTCTTGGTAATACCTTAGTGCCCTGAACTACCAGTGAGAAGGACCAACTTGAGAGGATAGAGGGTGCAAGAGTCCTACCTAGAGTAGGAGGAAAAGGTACCTTCTCTGCTAAAAGTCAGACAAGTTCAGATGGCTCTTTAGGTAACAGCTGATTGAGTAAAATAGGCACCCCAGCCTTATTCTGTGAATGAATCTTTACAGACCTGCCTTGGAACGCCTCCAAAAACAGCTCAATCAGACACCCACTGACATGTTGTGTCAGGAGCTTATCTGCTAGGAGTACCTGACAGGAGAAAGTGAAAGCCAAGTCGTTTATTTTTCTTAGGGAGGCTTGAAATCTGCATATGATATTTCCAGTTTTCCTTTACAAAGTGTGTTTACTTGTATTATTTTTCACTGTGATCAGATATGTGCATATCTAGTCCTCATGTGGAGCCAGTCTGGAAAGATGGAGTCTAGCATAGCATCCTCTGATTAGTCTCTGCCCCGTTTCACTCCAAATCCTGTTGCTTCAAAAGCTGATGTGGAAGACTTCAGTGGAGGACTACAGCTACAGACAGTCCTTTTGCCACTGGCAGCCTTTTACAGAGCCTTCACCCCAGGGCCTATGTAACCAACTGCCCAACTTCAGTGTGTTACAAATCAGAACAGGAGAGATGAACTCAGGCTGAAAGTCTTCACCCTTTTGTAATGGTTTGGAAGGGAGGCAAGACAATGTTCCTCTGCATAGGCTGTTAGGTAATCAACACTGTAGGAATAGGTGTTTACTTCCTGGTCCTGCACAGGATGGGAGAACAGCGTCTGACAGTGATGTGGGGTTCACTCGCCACCTCTTTGGCTACTCCTAGCAGACTGGTGGCATGGTCGCTCTTCAAAAAGTCTTGGCCCACCTTGCTGTGCTACATGTGCACTGCAAGTGAGTCACGGATGTCCTAGAAGGGCCTCTCAAAAGTTCAAGAGGTGGTGCCGCAGTGAGGCAGGCACTATGGAGAACTCATAGGACTCTGTAGCACAGATGTAGAGAAGGTACTCTGAACTGAAAAGGTCTTCTGAAATGCTTGGCAGCAGTCATACAGAGCAGAGGAGGTACTGCCATCGTTTCCAGAGCTCTGGGACTTAATGCATTTCCAGAGCTGCAGCGTAACTAAGAGAACATAAATAATTTCACAGGTACTGTAAGTTGTTTTCATACTAGGATTCCATTTTTCAGGAAGTAATAGTGAGAATATATCAAATTGTTGACCTTTGCAAGCAGATTTCAACATAAATTAATTGCTGTGTAAAAAAATGAATTTAATGTTTACAGTGCAATTTGTCACCGAAATGGAGGCTCAATTAGAGTCTCGATGATTTACTAAAGACATTTTAAACATAATGTCCAAACAATGCTACATAAATTAAACATGATGTAATTGAGTGTAACACTAAGTGGCTCATCACTGTTGATTCATGTGGAAATTACAGAAATTTTACTGATCATTATGCATTTGCTCTGTATTAATGTAGATATCATATGTGCTTCCATAGGGATTCTACTGTTACTCAGCATTCATGAAGTTTTAATGTACCATTAAGACAGCATCAAAAGACTAATCTAAAAATACTGCCACAAAAGGTAGTTTCTCTGAAGAGAGTTAAAGAAACATGTTTCACTTGAACATTGCAACGCAAAGTAAGTTAAAAATTAATCAGCAGAAGCAGTTCAGGAGAAAACAGTGTTTGTTTGCAAGAGACAAGAAAGAATATTTGAATGAAAGGCAATACATTCTTCCTGTTCTAGATTCCTGGACAGCTGCATGTATTTGTAGGCAAAAGTGCTCATCATGCAGGTCCACAGTCTTCATTCAAACTGATGCTTTACTGTAACCTTCAGCATAATGGGCGATTAGAGCAAATAGGCAATGGGCAAATAGGGCAAATATGATTTTAAAAGGCGAAGGAGTATGACTTATGGCCAGATTGCCTACTGCATTCAGTTTGGTGGTGAATGGGGACTGAAGAGAGATGAGAAAACAAAGCAGTAGTAACTTGCCCACAGCTCCCCGCTTCTCCTGCTAGGCCTGCTGTGCACATGCTACCAGAATGTTTTTCCAAGGGTGAATTGTAGCATATTTGAAGAAGTATGCTGTAGATCCTTCCACTCAAGGGCATACTTTTCATTAGAGCCAGGTATGGAAGCCTAAGCACATCCTCTCTTGTCTTTTGGCTTGGCTCTGTGACTCAAAGCTAGGACATTCTCTTCCTAGGGAGCTGCTCTTGATTTGAGGCTGCAGTGCTTTGTCCTCCCTTGAGCTAGTCTCTGCTGCATCCGTACCTATGTCTGGCCATGCACCTGCTAATCTGCATCCAGAGCCCTTTACCTCCACACCATGGACCTGTCTGGTAATCTGGACTCTCATCTGACCTTGGCTGCTGTTCCCAGGCCGGCCCTGCTGCCTCACTCAGGGATGCTGAGACAAAGCCCTGCCCAGTAGGATCCCTGTTGTTACCATGCTGAGTACCGACTTGCTCTCCCTTTGGGAACAACAGCTCTTGGTGCTCAGGTGGGAGGTTTGCATGGATGTTTGCTTGGCAAGAGGGTGGGAGTTGTTGTTAAGCTTCTTCATTTCTCATCTCACAGTTGGAAATCTTTCATATTTATATTTATGCCTTGATAATTTCCTGGAAAATTGCTAATGGATGAATTAGATGTATGATGAGCTATTCTAATCAAGCATAGTATGTTGGTAGGGGATTTCAACAGAAATTCCTATCAGAGAAATGGATTGTAATTTCACATGCAAAAGTGACACATTTTATCTGCCAAAGGAATCTCATTATTTTAAGTTGAAACTAATGAAAAACTATCATAGTAAATTGAGCAACACATGTATCATATCCTCAAGTTTTCATTTTTTTTTTTTTCCCTGGCCGGAGAACTGAAAAGATCATCAGTGAATGAATCAGAGAATCATATCTGTGAATACAAAGGCTTCAGCAAGGTTCTGTTCAGATGGACATTTAGTACTTCAGAAATGCGACACACTCTAAACTCCTGACCCTATAGAGAAGATGGGTGTTTCCTGCAGGTGACTTATTGTGGCAAATAGCTGCAAAAGGAGACAGACAGGAAAAATAAACGTGGCTAAGAGAAAAATTCCTCTTTCCAAGATACTGAGAGAAGTAAATCACAAGGCGTGCTCATGCCTAGATCTTTGTTTTGACAAACCTCCATGACATCTAATAGATTAAAATGGCAAAAGTGTACAAGCCTAAAATGCCTACAGTACAACCCCTTATGTTATGTAATGACATGAGAGGCATAGAGAGTATGAATAGGGATTGATGAGTTAATGTCCTTTTCAGAAAAAGAACTGGTGGCTAAAATTAAGCCAGAAAGTGGAAGGTCACAACAAACAAAAAAAGATGGTTCTTCAGACAATGTGTCATTAAGTCAAGGAACTCCTTGTCACTGCTCTAAGTTTACAGGAGTTCAGAGAACAAATAGCTGAGTTCTTGAACAAGAATATTATTTAAGACTATTAAATACATAAAAATCACCTTCATTTAGGCATTCTCAGAGCCAAAATTTGTTGAAGGTTGAGCACATCTGGGCTAAGTATTACTTTGTGAGTTTTACAATCTTATGTTTTTCCCTAGGCATGATCATTGTCACAAACCAGGTAACACACTAAATGACCCTTCAGTTTGACCCATTCTTCCATTATGTTCTAAAGCTGGAACACACTTTTACTTGAAGCTACAATGATTAATCACTTGCCTTGATGTAGCAACTTTTTTTTTGTGTTGAAACATGGTTATGTCATGCTAATCAGTCTTCTGTTTTTTCACACTAAACCAACCTCATTCCTTTAATCTTTCTTGACAAGTTTTCTAAAGGTCATATAACTCTTGTTTTATTCTCTCTCTTGCCCAAATTGCCTTCCACCTCTAAATTATCAATCTAGTCAGAAGTTAATCTGAAATATTTGCTGCTTTTAATCATGCTTTTTTACTTTGAGACAAAATCATTCCACTTTGATTTCTGCTGTGTTATTTTCCTTACTGATGATGAGACATTTCACATCACCACCAAATGATGCTTTTACATTAATCTAATATTTAAACAAGAAAAGACTCACCTACTTCCTTTCCCTGGGAATACGGTCTAGAAGACCCTTCTTTATCTCTCTTTCCAGCCTTTTATCTTCAGTAGGCATCACAGAACGTGCCTTTTACATCTACTGAACTTCCAAGCACACCTTTTTCATTTTGCAAATTCTGTTTTTAACAAAGCATTAATAGCAGACAGTTTTAATTTAAAAAAAAAAAACAAAAACAAACAACCCAAACAATCAAACCCACCATTTCCAGGTATAGCCCTGAAACCCACTTTCCCTCAGATGAACTCTCTGCATATAGCTCATGCCTGTGTCTGATGACAGCTTCTGGTAAGAGCTCTCTTACACAACTCACAGCAGAGTTATGGTAGAGCTCCCTTACACAAGTGTGTGTACCAGAGTTATCATACAGTTACCAGCAGCTACACAAACTAATGTTCACCTCTTCCAGCCCCTCAGTCATCGTGGTAAAGGGAGACTCAGGTAAACAGTGCCTCTGAGAGCTTTCTGTCCTCAGCACTATTGGAGGTTGGTTAGAACATGCCAGTTCTAAGAACTGGGGCCACCAGCAGTCTAACTGCCTGATGGCTTGTCTCCCAACAATTCTCTGACCATTCAAGATCAACAGTAAAGATCATTGGTATGCTAATCCTTGAAAGTGTGGCATCTAACTGTGCAGCTGCCTGGGTGTTCATCTTTCTCCCAGTCCTCTACAACTTAAAAACAAAGTCTGCAATCCACTTCTTCAGCATTTTACAGTACTTAGGGTCTGGAGTTTAGAATGCAGCAGCTGAGCATACATAACATTGGGAATTACTTGCTTGGTACATGCACTTTGTAGCTGTGGGTATCTCCTGATTTGATCCACACTTGTGTGGCCAAATACACTTCAAGTCTTCAGAACACAAGGGTTTAATTAGCTTTTAGCATTTGAAGAAATGGAAAAGCTCTGCTGATGGGACCAATCATGCTGTTTATCCAAGGTGACCAATTGCAGCTCTCTCCCCGTACCTTCCCTTGTCTCCTTGTTTAGTTCAAGTATTTCATTTAGAAAACTGCAATCAGCATAACTATTTAAAAGATTATTTTCACCATAGCTTTGATAAATCAGAGCTATATAAAGCCTTTAAGCAACCGTGAAACAACTTCAATTGTTCTCGCTTTACCACTTCAGATGAAGTAGGACTGTAGCCATCAGGTCTTGGTGCTCACTCAGGATCACACAGGGGAAGGGGAAAAAAAAGAAAGAGTAAACAGAGTAAACCTGCAATGACACACACATATAGCTGGGGGGCAGCGGGGGGAATTATGAAATTCTGAGTCCAATTACAGTTTATTGTTTTTCCAACTAGAAATATATTAACCATTAGTAAGTACACTAGTGGTTAATGTACACCAGCACTAGTACACTAAGTACACTAGTACTTGCATATTAGCCCCTGTTGGGCAGCTTTTTTAACAGTTGTTGCAACTGCAGGTTCTCTGGACTTGATTCTCCCTCTGCCCTGATCTGATTGTACGCTTCAATGCCTTTACTCCTTCAGATGCTCACTATCATATGTGCAAGCCCATTCTTTAACATTCCCATTCTTTTAACTGTCCTGTCACTTGTGAAAATTTCCTTATATGTACTGCATTGCAGAGTGTTCTTGTTGCTCTGGCTAAGATGATATAGAAATCACAGGCTAAGCAAGGTCAGCCCTGCTTAGTACTCAGACAGAAAGCTTCTAACAAGTGTCATTACCCTGTGTGGCACAGGACAGGGCCCTGCATTATCTGTGGCTGCTATTTTGCTTTTTTATTTACTGTGTTACAGATTGGTAACCAGTACTAGAAAACCCTGTTGCACTAAAATTTGTATCCTGGTTTTTTTTATAAATAATCAAAAGGAGAACTAAGAGCTCTGTTCAGTCACTAGACGTGACAGTTCTGTAGAGGTGGAAACACAGGCTCTCCAGCCATACTGTATTCTCAGAAACTATGGTTTCTGTACCTAACTTTCCTTTCATACTTGCAAAAGACTGTTCTACAACACTTTAATGCTACAGTTTACACTTGATTGATAAGTACAAAACAATAATCCACAGACTTCAGCTTTTCAAACCATTCCAATCCTTACTTGAGAAAAACTTCTCAGCTGGTAGGCTTCTTTCAAGTACCCACATAACCTGACAGTTTTGTCTTTTCAGTTAAACGTTGCTATTTATAATACAAAGCTACGTTCCATGTTTCTCCTCCCTGCTTCCGAAATTAACAAAATTTTCAGATATAGATAGTGGTGGAATACACTCTTTTCGCCTGTTATTACCTGTAGGAATTGAGGTATTTGATACCCACATGAAGATAAGGTATCATTGTGACCATCTAACCCTATGCAGTGGTAATACTATCTAACCTCATGCCACAATCTCTGCATCAAGCCTGCAATTTCTGATCAACTTGTGATCAATTTCAATTCATATAAAGGAGGTACATAGTGACTAAACCTAAGTTTGCTTAGGTTGCTTTAATGGGTAATTAATTTCTTTCATATTAGTAATGTCGACTTCCTTATGCAAGTTACAGAGCAGCACTTAGCCTCACATCAGTGGCAGCAGCACACAATGTTCTCCTTCATAAATCAGAGCAGGCTTAAATTTGCATCTTAAAAATGACCAAAGACAGATGAAAAGAAGGAGTCGTGACTACTAAAACGGGAACACCTTACTATTTCAGGAATCACTGACATAGTATAGACATCTTCAGGTGCTGTTCTAGTCCATTTAGTAAGGGAATGCCTCTAATCAAAGCCACTGTCAATTAAGGCAAACAGTATTTAATTGCAGTGATTAAGTCCACCTAATTATATACTGTTAAACATCTGTAGTTCCTTCACACATAAAGATGTTTAACATTTTAACAATTGCAGATTTGTTCAACATTTAAGTTCAATATGAAATTCAGAAAAAGTCCAATTATAGACTTAAAACCACACAGAAGCGATGCCCCATTGCTTTGACATTCTCAGTGTGGCAGTGGCAGAAGCAGAACCCCCTACACTGACGACTGCTGTCTTTAACTTGAAACTTTGAAGACTGGTGGAATATTGAATAAACATTTCTTGGCACATTGAAAATTCTTCACAGGAAACTCATATACAAGAAACTTTTACAGATTTGCAGTTCTCATAACCTGATGAAACTAGTTACCACAGCTGCATAAAAATGTGGACAAATCATACAATTACATCTGTAAGTGTCTGACAGCTATGCAAATACTTTTGAACAATTCCCATGGTGATCTATCTCCATTTTTTGCCACTAAATAAGTATGAGAATATGATACTTAATTTATACAGGCACATAGTTACATATACTACGAAGAATCATGCCAACTCAATGAAATAAAAAATTAAGGCTTTGAATTTTAAGTGTTTGTTTATTCTCTCCAATGGAAGGAACAAGGAAATGGTTCATCAGCAAGCTGTGGGGCTTTTTTTGAAGTTCAAGTACATTGATCTTGAAGCTTCCCCTCCCTTACCCCAACCTCCTCCAACCACTTGATACCCACTTTTTACTGAGAAGGGATTGCATCACTATTAATATGAATAACAAAACAATACCACCTTATGTTTCATCTAAGGCAAGACTAGAGAGTGTATTCTTCAGAAATGCCTAGTCTGCCACTCTCATTGAGTAAATTTTCTTCAGTTTCTTCATCTATTTAACCAGATGCTCTCCAGAATATTCAAATAAGCAAGGAGGAACCTAAGAACTAGCTTCACACCCTACTCCTAAACCCGTTTTAAGCGTTGTTTGGGTATGCTCATGTGTTCATGGAAACTAATGCTTTGGAAACTGCCAAGAAGATCATTTGTTGAAACAGTAGACAGTTGTTCTTCACATGCAGTAGCTGATAACAAGAAGACAGCTACTAAAAATATACTCATTACAGAAGGCACAAACTGGTAACTAGTAAATGTCACTGGCATTTGTGTATAATCTTTATAAGCTTTAGTATGTTATTGGCACAAAAGCATTCTTCAAGTTTGAGAAATTTCACAGAGGCATTAGCAACTTCAGTCAAAATCCAAATCTTTTGGATTCTTTTTGGCACTGAAGTTGTATCTACTTCTTTTGGAGATGATGCAACCCTTTTTATTTCCAAGCTCCAAGTTATACAGGCACAGTCACTCTGAAATAACAATTACGAAGAGATGTAGTTGAAATTTCCTAATAGTTTTAGTCTCTCTTCAAGACTGTCCTGCACAGGGCTGCATTTTCATCATTGTACTGATTACATAAATGGAGATCCCAAGTTATCAGTCTGAGTTAAGCTTTTGTTTTCTGTCCTGTACCACACATTCCAAAATGGTTCTATATTTGTAGAATGCCAAAACATAAAATATGAAGGGTGAGAGGAAAACCAACACTTCACATTGTAAAACACCAATAAATAACACAAATTTTGTTCCACATCTTCCACTAGAAAGCAAGTATCAACTGATAATTCCGCCATATAAGATTATTCCTTTGTGCATTACACAGGGGAGGAGTAGAAATATACTTCTGCCTGTCCTCACAGAAGCGGCGATTCTCCACATCAAGACACCCAGAATTCCTCTTCTTTTTCTCTACCTCATCCCCACTCCTTCACCCTCCCATTAATTTTATTCTCTTAAGTGCCTTGAATAATTTAGGAATAACTAAGTTCATTAACAGTTTTAGGGGTCTTTCCAGGGTGATAGAGGGAGGAGAGACGGAAGTGTGCATCTACTCTTTCATTTAAACACTAGCTGTTGTACTGTTATGTGAATGTGGGGTTTAATACAGCTGAAAAGAGAAAACTATAAGTCTTTTCCAAATCTGCCCCTTGAAGACATATACACATCAAAAATGTCAAGGTGTTAAGTGCACGTCTTAACAAGCAGGAACAGCTGACAAAGACAATACAACTTCATGTACAATAGATTAAGATAGATCCTTGACACACAGTTCCTGTGTTAGTTACTATGTCACATAGCTCCTGCAAGACAAAACTAACTGAATAATTTTTTTGAAGTGTAGTTTCCCATTACTTGCAAATTTCCTGTCATTTTAACAAGGACACCTCACCTCTCACAAAGCTATCTTGTCAGAAATTTAAAGAAAAAAAATCACAGCTTACCTGTAATTTTCAATTGCATTGTATAAAATATTATACATAGAATGCATCTTTTTCAATAAAAAGTTTTTAGGCTTTTTATGCTCAATTGATGCATTTCTTTTGATGTTGCTACATTTTTGCTTTATCATTGAAATAGACTTTGTAAAAAATCCATCTATAACAAGTGATGGTTCTAATTCATCTATCCAGTCAGCAGCCAAGTGGTAACAGACCATCACAACTTCCGAACCTCAGACCATCCACAGCATCCAGAAACAGTTGTGCCTGTGAAAATGGCAGCTCTGGTCCAAACATACTACTTTGACTTCAGCCTCACATTCTGTTAACATGGACATAGACAATTAAATTAAAACACACTTTTCCTTGGCTACCAACCCATCATCTAAGACACTTAACAATTACTCTGCAATCTCTTTGTAGTTGTCCAACACCTGACAGATGAACTCTAGTCAAGTGTTCAAGGATGTGCACCCTACTGCTCAACAGCATCTTTTCTTCATTTCTATTTCATATAATTCTTTCAATGTTCTCGGCAACTGTGTAGTAAAATGGGATTCTAAGCAACTCCAAGTGAAAATGCTTTGCCTTGCCTAGTAACAGGTGCCTGTACAAACTTAAAACTAAAAAAAAAATTAGCTGCTCTGATGTTATATTCTCATCCTTTACCCAGTATGTGTGATCCCACACCTCTTGATCTGCACCCACCTAATTTTCATGCCTATGCTACAATATGCTAGGGCACAAATCAAAAGTAGCTGTGAAAAAAGTAGGGCACTAATGACTAAATATATGTCCCCAAAAAGAAGATGTGGTTTAACATCTTTCAATTACAAGTATGAGAGCTCTTGCCCTGGCCTTAAAACTCTTAGTCACAAAATATTTCCAAATATTATCTGGTGATGGTCTTCCAGCAAAACAGCTCACTTCTCTAAGGACATGTTAGTCTTTATTCTTCTGTATAATAAATTAAAAAAAACATATAATCTGTAAGAGCTAATATGATCATTTTTACTATCTTTCTTCTTTTTCTAGTCCTCCTTTACCTGTAAAGTCCTGGAGTCTGAACTAAAGATCCCACTGTGCTAAATGGATATCTGCCGCTGCTTCAAAGAACTCATGACAGTAAGTCACAGCACACCTTTATCAGGATCTGCTATTTTGGCCACACAATTACACTGACATTTCATTTACTGCAGTATCATGACTCTCCTAAACATTATGACTGCTATTTAAAAGCAGCAAGAGGACTGTAAGTGCTGTGGCATAACTATTTGCCTTCTATTGGAAGCCATTTACGACACAGGTTGCCTAAACTGTAAGTATTCTCAGGCCCCAAAATAAGTCTGTTTTCCTATCATGTAAGGCATCAACAACAATGTACTGCTGTCTAATTTGGGGTTGCATTTGCTAGAAACACTTGGTACTTGAGCAGAAATGTTTTCTTGTTTGAACAAGGAATAAACATGTCAAGTTCATCAACGAGAAGTTTTCTGGAGGAATTTAATAAAAGACTATAAGAAGAAATGAATCTCTAGACATACAATAACAAGATTTGAAAATGTATAACACATTTATGTTGGAAGAAAGGGGAAGTGAAAGTTTTGCTAAACAATATTGCCAGCTAGTAATAGAAAATTTCATTGAAGAGTTTCACAGTACTGTAGCATGTGTAGACATTTCAGTTAATTATCAAGCAAGTTCAGTTATACAAACAAGAAACTAAAATTCAAGCAAGGTGGTTTTCGTTTTAATCTCTGTTACATAAGATGGTATTTGCCTTCAGCAGTTCACATAAAAGGGAAACGTACTTTTAACACATGGGACTAAGGAACATACAGTAGTATAGTTTTGTAGTCAAAACCAAAGAAAACAACAACAAAGAACAGTTATTTGAACTTTCCCCCAGCAGAGTAATTGGGCTTGTATTAACGCAGATGGAGATTAAATTAGTCTTATGAAATAACTTCAGTCATCTTGGCAAAGAATACCAAGTTCTGAGAAAAAAAACATGTGACCTCCTCCCACCCAAAGTGCAAACATGGAGATTCCTTTCACAGTGTAATCTCTCTGTGGCAGTTACAGATCAGCACACTATATAGGAGTGCTTGAAACACAGACTTGAAATATCACAACAAACACAGAGTCCTGGGAGTACCTCAAGTCTGTCCATCAAGATGCAGTGAAATCTAGAATGTAAGCACCAGTTAGAAACTAGGAACGAACCCTACCTCTTCAATCTCACCATCTTCAAGTGAAGGATGAAACATTCCTTCGCAAGATGTTTTCAGCTACTGTGTGAGTTCCCCCTCCCCTTGGAATTAGCCCTTGACTGGAGACAAGAACCAGGAGAAGGAACTGTTAATATGCATTGTCAGGGGACTAAGATATAGGAGAGAGAACAGGAGAGAACAGCAGTGAACAGGTGTTCATCAGCTCTCTTTATGAATTTTTATTTACTAAAAGGGTCCTTGAAGGTTTTCAACATGAAGTTAACATTATTATTTGTAATCCATAATTGTCTCTGTACTAGAAAAGTAAAGATACCTCTTTGAGATTATTGCACAAAAACCTGGCAGCAAACCATTAATACCCCTTGGAAATACACTTATAGATCAATTTCTGAAACTGAGTAACAGAATTGTCTCTAAAGTACAAAATAAACATATTGTTAAAGATGAGAAACTAAATACAATTATTTTTAATTAAATCAAGTCCAGCAATGATTTTTTTATGACAAATACCTCAGCACTCGCTGCATGCATCCATAATCTAGCTGTTTTATAAGTGTGATCATATTTTCACCCCTCTTCCCAAAATGTATAACTTTGACAAGAAATGCAAAACAGATAAAATGTAACATGAAGCTTTTTTTTTTAATATATATAGTCCCATTTTGGTATTTAATGCTTAATTTAATGCTATTTAATGCTTAATCTATAAATAGATGCTCCCAGACACAGGAATGCATTGTAAGTTTGTAATTTTGCTGTTTTAAGTATAAAATATTTTACATGAATAAGGCCAAAGAAGTTCATTCTGCAGTCATACTTGCAGCAAAAAAAAAAAAAAAAAAAAAAAAAAATCAAAAAATCTTCAATTTCCTTAAGTATCAAAACTGGAATTTGCATTTTATTGGTAAGTGACTACATGCTGATGACTTTTAAAATATCTCTAGTTCACAAAAAGTATTGCTGATCTGAATGATAGGTAAATACTATATACAAGTACTCAAAAGTGTAGATGAGAAACATCATGTAGTGCTACTGTTAAGAAAAGTTTTAAGTAGTACAAAAATTTCCAATAATTTATGTCCCCCTTTTTTCTTCTTTTGGTGTGCTACCAGGAAAAAAAAAAATTAAAGGAGATTAAAGAAAAAAAAAATCAAAATACTTATCCCAACTACTCTCAGCTGAAGGAACCAAACCATCTATTTTTTAAACAGAAACAAAGTATTGCATACAGTTAAGATTTTCTACTAATTACAAATTAATTTAACAAAGTTATTTGGAGGCAGCATGTGGTGGATTTAAATTCACACAACCTGTTAAAGTAATACACAATTGAAAATTAATGATCTAAAAATCTTAGATTGCTTTAAATCTGTAATTTTAACAGAGTGCTACAGAGTGCTTCAGTCTTGAAGGCTAAAATCAGAATGAGAATCAAAAATTCTTAACATAAGCAAAGCTCATCTACATCTTTTCTTAAACCTTTTTAACAGCATATTCAGCTTTATAAAAAGGTAAAACACTACCATAAGTTACATATGCTAATAATCTTTCCAAGGCAAAGGACCCATCTTGAAATTCTTATAACAACTGACAAAAATATATTAACATATACTTGCATTTACACTTTCAAAAATTTGTAGTTAGTATTTAATTGGCCTATGAAGCAGTAGTAAAGTGCAAAATATTTGGTATCATATCTAGTGACTAGCTTTTGCTTCTGTGGAATACAAATGAGAAAGCCTGGCTCTTCCATTCACAGACATGGTGTTTGTTGGAGGACCAACCTGGAGGCAGGGGAAAAAAAAAAGAAAAGAAATATTAATCTCACTTTTCAGATTCTTCTTTTTGTAGTAGTATGCAATGAAAGACCTCTTATATGTTTTCTGAACAAACCAAACAACTCCAACTGGAGTTAATGGGAGCTGTGGATGCTCCACAGCCATGCAAAGCACATACCACCACACACAGTTTACTAAACACAATGAAAACATTCTGAAGAGAAAAATAGTTTAAAAGAAACATCACTTGACCTATTTTATGATAGTAATTACTGAGGCCTCTACTGAGGAGAAAATAACAGCAACACAAAAGGCCACACATCTCAGCACTGCATGCTCACAACATATTAAGCATAACAAGAGGGAAAAATAAAGAATTTGGCTAGTAGTGCCAGCATTTTATTTTTTTAATGACTCTGTGATAGAGCTGAAAGAAGGAGAGTGTGGAAAGATGTAAAAAGGGAAGCAAGCACCTGATAGACCTCTTTCATGATCAGGTTTACTGGGTGCAGCATGATAGCAGAAGCCATGAAACAAGTTCATTTGAAAAGTCCTTTCAAATACTGCAAATAATTTTTGCGTGCTAATAAGTTGTTGATAAAACATACATCATTTCTCTATCCTACTAGTGCCAGTTCTTCATGTTAACAATAAAATGAGACCATGTTTCTATTAAATTTGCCACAGGCCAAACCCCCTCTCTTTCTGCTGTCAGACATACCCGTACCATGGCACGTGTGCCTGGATAAGACTCAAAGGAACAGCATGTACAATTTTATGTCTGGCAAAATTTCAGGGGGTTCCTCCTTGCATTTTTCAAGTGTGTGTTTCAGGGTATTTGCTTTTTTAAGCCTGTTTCAGGTTTCTGTGTTGCAAAATGCTTTTCTTTATCCTTACAGCATCTTCCTTATTATCATATCGCCTTAAAAAGTATAGACCTCTCCTCACCCCTAACCTCAACAGATACTATACTGAGAAAGAACATCTCTCACCCACGAAAAAGAAAGGAAGGGGGGAAAAAAGACTTCAATCATTATTTCTCTCTTCTTTCCCATGCCATTCTTGCACCTAGACTGATAAAAACCATGAGTCAAATCTCCCCTAAAAATATTACTATTAGAAAAGAATGAATAATCCCATAATGAGCTTTTCCTTTGTTTTCCTTCTAGTAGAAACAGACTGATGAAAAGTATATTATGAACTTTATTTTTTAAAAGAGTTAAGCTACTGTGCCAATAGACATGCCTATGCTTATTTCCCATGGACTTAGAAAACAAAGTTCACACAGTATGCAATATAAATAAAGTACAGTATTACTCAGAATGCAATCATGTATTGGAGGGGAAAGATAACCTTATAAAGATACACACAAACAAAACCCAAACTATTTCTGGTAGATCAGATAGGTTTGTCCTTCAGGTGACTCTAAACAATACAGGATTTTCCTATTCTTATCCTTTTTCTAAAGTGGCTGTGGTTAGTGACATGTAATTAGAAGTAATACTACTGTATTATGCACCCCTTTTAATGATCAGAGGTCAAACAGTACTTGAGCTTGCTTGTAGCCTTTCTGGAAAACTGAACTTTCCTATTTGGTGTGGAAACGATGGGAGGTCTGTAAGCCTTGGAAAGGTTGTTGCAGTGCTACACTAAAACAAAACCTTTAAATGGATTGGTTCTAATATCTGACGATCCACTGAGACATTTTGACCCTAGGGAATCAAAGGCTTCCATAAAGCCAAAAAGCCCCACACATTCACCCACCACACACTATTGAATTTCTTTAACCTCCTGCAATGAGAATTTATTCCTCAATACAGAATGCTGGGTCAAGAAAGCTTTGTGTGAGACTACCATTAAATTCTCTGGCTACAAATTAAAGACAATGCAGACTTTTTTCAGTGTACAATGTTTTACCCAATGAGAGAAGCACAAGTGAATTTTAGGAGTGAGAAAAGAAAAACTAAGCCACAGTTTTAACCTGAAGGGGTAGGGGGAAAACGGTACTACTAGTACTGTTAACAAAACATGTATCTTACTACTAATAATGCTAAACACAGGAAATCTGAATTTAATTAAGGACCTGATAAAGTCTAATAAATAGACAAATGCAATTGTCAGAACTTCTGCGTGTTATCTGCCTGCAAAAGACTGCAGCTACTTCAAGTGCTTAGGCAGGTGTCTAAAACCACACCACTTCAAATCACATAAACACAAACAAGCAATTGAATATGTTCCTGATTTTATGAAAGATATAATCAATTGATAACTTAAAGAGATTTGTGTGTGTATTCACCAGTTTATTCTGCAAAGCTGAACCTGCTTTGCCATTGTTAAGGGACCTCCAGGCAGCATTCCATGCCAAAGCTAACTGCTTTCAGTGTCGGGCACTAATATGGTAATTTTGAAAGAAGTACCATGAGTTCATTGTTATGGATGCAATGATGAAAACTCACCCTTTTTAACTTGGCAGCAGCTTCTCCAGAGCGGATTGCAGCCAGCAAGCTCTGGTGGATCTGTTCTGGGTCAGAGCGCTGGAACGTCATCGCAGTTTGTGTCTTAGTGACAGGGGGTGGGTGGTCGGTGGAAGCACCTGACTGTGCCTGATTCCTCTGCTCACTATTCTCATTGCTGACTTTCTATCAAGGGAGGAAGTGGGAGGAAAAACAAAACAAAAACCTTTAATGTGAATTAGTCATAAATGGAAAACAAAGTCAAGCTGGTACAAGCTTGCACATCAAATTGTCACCATTCTAGTGTTTGCTTCATTCAAGATTTCTGAGATCATCCACGTTTCCACTATAACACAGATAATTCTGCCTCCCTCAGATAATTATGCCAGCTAAATCTGATACCTCCATTCAAGTGTGCCACGAGCACTTGAAGACAAACTGATCACACTACTCAGGATTAAATTTAAGAAATCAACACAGAACCATAAAGAACAAATCATAAGCACTGCAATAAAAATAGGTATACACTATTCAGTTTACTGTTCTTCAAAGGAGAGGATGCTAATTATGGCAAGAAATGACTACTTCCAATAATCTGAATGAGGTTATTTCCACTTTAGCATTTCCTAGATTTCATTATGTTGCTGTGTCACTGTTAGACACCACACGGCATTTACACTGTATGAATACAGCATGTTCTGATCAGAAAGCAGTGAAGAGACTGGCCTCTGGGTAAGTCACACAAGATGTCAATGGATTAAACAGTCAACTAATATTAGAAATAAAGTTTACCTTGTACATTAGACTATTTTGCGACCCCCCTGTTACAGTCTGTAAGGAAGGGGTTTTCACTTGAGGCACAGAGGTAGCTGAGGAGAATTCAGCTGCCAAAGTGGTAGAGGAGAGTTCAACAGGGAATTCCTCTCTCGGTGCCTGGCTGGGGATTGTACGTGTCTTATTGAATGACTGGGACCTCTTGACTGCGGAAGAGACAGCAAGAGCAAAAGGGGATGGTCTCGAGCTGGAGTACGGCTTTGGAACTGCAAAAGTTCTTAGAGTTCTTAGGTTCAACGGTGCTGGTGGACAGGAGGGAACATTTGAAGGTATATTGCTTCTAACAGGTGAAGTGGAGGATTCATTTTTTTTTCCATCATCAACTTTTTCTTCATCTGCCGGAGGAGAGGAAGTACTTGTTTTATGTAAAGACAAAGAAGTTGGATCGGGTGATGAGATTTTTTTCCCCATCTCTATATTCTTAGCTTCATTTTGAATAGAATTAGGAACACAAAGGGTACTTTTGGCAATTGCAGATGTCACATAATGACCTGAAGCTCTTCGTTGCATCTGCAGATAAAAAGAACTAGGCTTCGTTGTAGGACTTAAAGTATTTGACTTGCCCTGAGTCTCAGAAGTAGTATTTGTATTATCCAAGGTTAGCATCAGTGGGACACGCTGTTTGGAAGACTCTGTTTCTGTCTGATTGCTCTCAGTAGTAATCTCAGCTCCAAGTGTCACGACAGGTTCAGAAATGCTGTTAACTCTGTGCAGATGATCATATGCTGTTTCAGGTTCTTTCTGTGAACCAACCTGTAAATGATCCACACTTTTTGAAAGATGAGGAACTTCAGCTTGCACTATGAATTCTTTGGGGTCTTCATGTTTCAGCGAGTTTTCCAAAGTAGATACCTCTTGATCTTTATAATCTGATGAAATTTCTGATTCCCAGCTCTTCATTATTTCTAAGGATTTTGGAGGTACTATTTTATAAGTAGTCATTCCAATTTTTGGTATGTAATCCCTTGTAATTTCATTAGCAGGCTTGGGTTTAGGTTTGGTATCCTGTCTATATAGAGGGTGACCTTTTAGAGGAGACACATCTGGCATTTTTGCAGTTGTTTCCAGTGAAGCAAAATTACTGCCATTTATACAAATATGACTCTGGTCTTTTAGGGGAATTACTTTTTCACAGGTAGTTTCTTGTCTCTCAAGATTTTGTTTCATTGAAGTATCTTCATCCTCTTGTATTCCATGCATCACCTGAAGAAGGGGGTCGTTTGTATCTGTGTTATGTTGAGAGACCAGTTCTCTGAATGTGGATGATTCACAGCCATGAGGAATAGTAATTTCTTTCTGTGTAGTCCTTTCCAAATAGCTATTTGATGGACCTGTCTGGATTGCAACATCCTGAGTTTTCACTGTGTCCAAACTGGTTTGATTTGTTTTCTGATCTTGCTTTTCTGGAATCAGTTGAGGATCATTCCTATGACTTACAGAGATGTCATTTTTATATGCCTGGCAGTCTGATAGTCTGTCAACTTCAAGTTTGTTATTTTCTCTAAAATCTACTGGTTTAATTTCAGCTGTCTGAAGTTCTTTCCCCTCTTCTGTTGCTGGTAGAAGCTGTGCATCACTGTGATCTTAAAGAGAGATTCCAAAATTATTACAAATGCCAAAGAGATTCAACCTTTCCCCTTACATCACAAAATCCTGCATCCAGTGTATTTAACTTCAAGGACCAGCTCCTCTGATATTAAAATTTTCCTTAACACTTAAATTTTAAAGGCCTTTAAAATACAAACTCATCTTTTACTAATATTGCCAAATAATTGTATTCTAACTCAGGTATCATTCCTTAATTAACAGGCTACTGGTGCCATGCATCAACTCAATAGAAAAATCTATTATACAATCTTTTAAAAAGCACTAATGAATTTCAGTTGATTATATAGACATCAGTGACTCAAGAGCTCAAGGTCTATTCATTATTAAGTTAGATGCAGTTTTTATTTATTTTGTGGCTTCTGTTCTTTAGTTTTAACATGACAAAATGTTATTTAAGTGTGCCTGAAGTATTTGTTCGAGGGAAAAGCTTGAAAATATATAGGCAAAAGCAATTTTCCAACACTACTTTTCCAACTGTTTAGCACGTCTGATAATTTAATTTTGTACCTCCAGGCTAAACACAGAGTCCTCTCACAAAATGCAGGAATATTTGGGTCAAATTGTTTTAAATACAATATTGGCAAAAATTAAATTTTTCAGGTGTAATCATTTGGGATGGAAAAAAAAGTCACCATTTCAAGTACGTTATAAAACAGCGGTTAAAACTTGTTCACACGTAAACAAGACTCACGGAGAATATTGTTATGATTCATAAACAGAGGTGTGATGAATATAAAAGACGATCGAAGGCCTAATATATAAATCTGAAAATCAGTGTCACAAAAGGGTAAAATAAATCAGTCAGGTCGCTAAATTGAGAAAAAAATTTACGAGCCATTAGCTGCACAGGATGTCGTCATTTCTTTTCAAATCAGCGTGTCACTTTGTTCTACTTAGGTTTAAAAATATTTGCTTTTTCATGCAGAAGACTCATGCTAATTTCGTAAGCAAAGAACAACTGGTGGCCTCTCCTTCCCTGCTGCGGTCACACCACCTCACAGGCCAACCTCTGTGTCCAGCCTTCCCTTTCCTCAGCACTGCTCCACCCATACTGCCCTACAACAGCACAATGCAGCTTTGATTGCTGCTGTAATAAGCAAATATCAAAAATAAAACCTCAAAACTTCAGTCAATTCTTGTCACCTCATCTCAAGGAGGACACCCCAGAGCTAGAGGAAGTATGAAGAAAATAATCTGATGACAGCAATTCAAGAGTTAACTCGATTAACGATTTTTTCAGAGGAACAGAAAAGTTCTCTTCAACTTTGCTTTGAAGTAGTAAAAATGAGTGGGATCTACTCACCATCAGTCTTATTTTGATCCAAAATTCTAAGCTTCCTGTCTTTTTCAAATGCAGCTTGCTCACTGCTTATCTTAGTCTGTAGTCCTCTGCAAAGCACAACAGTACATTAAATATGCTTGTATCATTCATTTCAGTAAACACAACAAACGATGCAAGAGAACTGGCAATATTCTCCAAACACAGATGGACAAAGTAGAATCACTCTGCCAAACACTGGAGTACTCAACAGAATAGATTATTTTATTTTTTTAAAAACAAGAGGAAACCAAAATGACATGCAGCTTCACTCTCTTCTGTGGAAGCAGATGATCAGCTTTCCTTTCTCTCCTCCCCCTCCTTTTGTTTACTCTGGCAGTTTGAAGAAGCCCTTTTCCACTAACAACTCAGTTTCAGTGAAGCCACAATGGTTTATCATTCATATAACATTGTTCTTCGTGTGAAGTGTTCTGACACCCCCAACATTTGAAACATGTCCTTGATTTTGTCCCCGACATGATATAGAAGCTGCATGAGACACCGACTGCATATAAACTTAAGAGCTGTGCAGTACAGACTTTTTAAGATAGTCATGAAATGTTTTCCATCCCTTTCAAGAAATACCTTGAGAACAACAAAGAAACACATATCAAACATGTTACTTGCATACTAAACTTTTTGCAAATGCATACAATTTGTGTCCTTAGATCATGAGGGACAACAGAATTGTACAAATGAAGAATTAACCCTTCATCTTACTGGGGTGAACGTAAGTCCTTGGCATAAAAAGGTAAATTAAAAAGGACAAAGTACTTCATATTTCTCTTTAAAAATATTGTTAGAACTTCAAATTTTCATCTCTGTTTAAGATATTTTCTATTCTATAGTTACAAATATCAGCATTCTGAAGATTCCAACTCATTTGTCACATCAAATGTATTAGTCGTCTGGAACTGGTGCCTTGAGCTCAAACATCTGCTTTGAATCATTTCAAATGATAATTTCCTCCATAACCATCCATCCTCATGTTGCAAATATACTGCAAGTGTTCAATAAACCACTAAACCAGAGCATACACTCTCAAAACTATTGTTGGAAGCAAGTTAAGGTCAGTCCTGCACTCTGTACACTCAACCAAATGCCACAAAGAAATGTGGCTAAAAGTGGCTAACCAACCACCACAGAGAAATCTGTAATTTTGATTTGAATGTTACACATATCCCTGCTTTGATTAAAATCACTCTTCAAAGTAACTACATCTTATATGTAATATTTGAATTATCAAAAGGTTTCCAGAAATATAACATCAGAGAAACCCTAGTCCTCATTCTGGAATCCCTGTGATATTTCAGGAAATAAAGGACTGCCAGACTCTAAAGTTAGAGTGCAGTGTACACTAAATAATACTCACCAGGACTACAGGCCATGAAAGGATATAACATGTTACTAGGGAAAAAAAAGAAACATTCCCTTGACCGTTGGACAAACAGGACCAATAAGACAGGTCTGATAATTTGCAAGTTCAAGACAAATGTAACATTTGGCTGATCTTGTTGCTTGTAGTTCCCCATAGAGTAGACATACTCAAGCAATCAGCACAATATTTGTCAGGACAGCATACCGAAGATTTTTGCAAAGCCCCATTTGGCCTTGGACTGACAAAAAAAAAAAAAAGACCCTTGAAATACAAGTCAAAGCTCTCCACACTACCTTGAAAGTTCTCAGCTATGAGGGCAGTCACATATCTTGGCTTCAGAACAATAATGGAAATAGTTCTTTCAATTTAAATTGGGAACAGTAGCCAGTTTAGTTGCCCCAGGGAACGGAGAAATAGTGAATTACATTAACACAATAGGACTTCTCTGGACAATCAACATTTATTTCAAGCAGGCACTAACTCATGTTGGAAACCTGCTGAGTCAGGTAGTTTAACAAACATGCTGAAGGGCAAAGGTACATCACCAAAAGGGAAAAGGAGCGGTTAAAGAAACTAATGTGTTTATTCTTTAAAAAAGCAGAAAACTTGTTTTCCTGAGAGCAGATGGATGGAGACAAATCAAAACAACTGGCTAACATATAAGGAAAAAACAACAGAAAAATTAAAACCAAAACAAGTACGCAAGCAATAGATAACTGTGCCCAGAAGAACAGAAATGGTTGATGTACTTGTTTTTTCCCCCAACTTGTAAGAATGAATTTGTAAAATTCCTTATTTATTTTGCAGCATGCTGCTCTAGTAAATATGCTGGGTTCAGTTTTTCTGGGGTCTGGCTGTTTGAGTAGTAAGGAAAGGAAGGCTTAAACAGAATAGCCTGCAGAGCACTTCTTGCTGAAAAGCTTCATGAATTACTGTGTGCAGAAGAGTGCTACAATGAAAGCTAAGCATATTAAGCTCATTCCTCTCTCACAATTCTCTATTCTGTTCTTCACAATGAAACAGCACTATACGTTTTATTTGCCTCCCCCATTCCCTCCCCAATGCTCCTTTCTTTGTCACAAGAAGTACTTACTTGCCATCTGTGCTCATATTTTCTTGTTTTTCTTCCTTGAAGCTTTGTGAGTCTACAGAAACGCTGCCAGGAACTGATGAAGCAGGATCATTTTTTTCAGTTTTCAGTGGTATCTCAGCAGAGTTGAAGACTGTAGTAACCTCTCCTGTCCCAAGAGAGGTATTTGTACTTTCACTGTCCTCTCTCTGTTGCACACTCATTTCTTCCCTTTCATCAATTTCTTCCAGGCTATTTTCTGAGTTCCTTACACCTACACGCACGGCAAGGGGAAAAAACCAAAAATGAAACAACCCACAGATCTTAAAGCAAGGTATCAATACAAAGGTGGTGAAGTCAGCCTAAGTAGTTCAAAGAAGGAAAACTCAGAATAATTCTCATAATTATGGATTAAAGAAAAAAAAGAAAGAAAAGAAAAAATACTCTAGTTTTAACAGTATTTTCTGGTGCTTTCCCATTCTCTCTTTATACACATGAGAATATGCTCATTCCCATGCTACTGGCCCATCTGTTTCTGCATCTGTAACTATTGCATAGCATTTTCCTGGTTTAACCCAAGTACTGGATTAGAATAGATCAAAATATATTTAACAGTATCATAATCCCAAATTTCATGAAGGCAGTTTATTTTAGCCAGATTTCTTTATAATTCCATTAATTCTCAAAAAATATTTAAAATACATAGTCAATTTATATCAGAGTAGGTATTTTAGAGAACTTTAAAGAGCAAAGTAAATATCAAATTTTCCCATGCTCTGAACGTTTGATTGACACTATCAAAAACTTCCCATCATTATCCTAACTGTATTAAAATACAGCTAGAAGTGTCTTGTGTAGTGCCCTGTTTTACAGTAGAAATGCAAAAAATAAACTGCATAGAAAATGTACTCCATAAAAATAATGAAGTTTTCAGTTACAGCATAGTTTAACTAAAACATTTAGTTACTGATTTAGGACACACATACATCAATGTACTAAATCCACCTATTCTGATTTCCAGAGGGATTAACCAGCTTTAGATTTACTTCCCTTGCAGCCATCTTCCTACAAGATGACAATTCACATTTTTCAAATATTAGTAAGTAGACCATACAACTAACCTCTTGCCTTTGCAACTTGTATTCTGTAACACAAAGAAGATATTAATTTTATCTGTATAATGCAACATGGTGCCATGGAAGGCTACTGGACAGAACTGAGCCGGCTATACCAGCAATGCACTCTGCCTAATCTGACCAGGGTATTCCTGTCAGCTTTGCATGCACCAAGACCTGTTAGGTACAGGCGTTGCACTTGAGCAATTAGGTTTCAGAGTTTTCTAAGTCGTACCAGTAAATTTCCAACTGTAAACCAAGGCTAACAAAACAAAACACTGGCTTAAAGCAAGCAACATTGGAAAGTAGCAGATATCAGAGTATAAAAACCCTTAGATTTACTTTTTTTTTGTACACTAGTATCCTACAGTGCTTCCAGTACTTCTAGAAAAGCACTCTGTCATAGAAACATAATAGAGGACTGTATATATTGTTAAAAGTCTCAGTATAGAACAGAAACTTTGATGTTTCCAACATACAATATTTCCAACAAATAACATTGATGTTATTTACAGGTTCACTAACACCAGTTACTTATTCACAGTTACAGAGCACCTGTAAAAGCCAAATGTTCTACTATCCAGTTCTGAGGATTTTTGTGCTGTTGCAATTCTTTGTAGTTGCACATTAAGCAAAGTGGTCAACATATGTCACAGTGCTGAATTCTGAAGTGATTTACTTGTGTAGGCAAAGAGGGGCAAGACTGCAAGTGGTGCAGGTGAGTTCCTTCCATGCGATTTAAGCATTGGTACACACAAATACATCACACTAGTCTTAGAGCTACTCCTTGAGAATTTGCTATTAATGAGGGCCTTCTCTTACTCTCCCCTCTCCTGCTCATGTGTCATTATTGTTGTGTCCCCCTCCTCCCCAACCTCTTTCATTCTCATCTAGGGAGAAATCATGCCTGCAGCATCATACTTTGGGAAATGACTTTAGGCACAAACCAACCATAACATAGTGACGTCCAAGATCAAACCTGCTGAGACTATTCCACAACCCACAACCACCTCTCAAGAATATAGTCTCCTTCACCAATGCCGTGGGCCTGAGCCTGAGCCATCACAAGCTACAGAAGCAAAGACTAAGACCTTCAGTATAAATACCCTTGTGGAAATCTGAATGACATGAAAAAGCACAGCCAGGCCTTGTGACAAGACAAACAGAAGCATTCTGGAGTTGCTGTGGCATTGTGCCCAGGCACTGCTGTCATCTCTGCTGCTTTTCTTCTGGAGAGAAGAACATCAAAGGCTGTGTTCTATCTATACTGATGGGACGGAAACTTAGCTTGAGTTGGTAGGAGACATTCCTGATGTTAGTGCTACATGAAAGTGTGTCCTTTGCTGTGCTAGGAACACTTCCAAGCTTTGGAATGGACTAACCTGACCTAACAAATGCATAATACCAAACAAAAACACTCTAAGGCTTTTTTTTTCCCAAAGTGCTCTGTTTCATTTGTCAGCACAGTATCAGCCTCGCTTGGAGTTCAGTCCAACTTTTTTCATCTGTTACTGGACCTCATTGCAGACCTGGGCTGCCACTGCTGCAGCAGAATAAAATCTGAATGTGTTTAATATATATACAATGTTAAACAGCCATCCTTCACTAACATTATGCAGTTAATTCCCCAGAGGAGCAGTTCAGATTTTATGACTTGTTTCCAAACCCTCAGTTTAGAGTTTTATATACAACATATTGCTAGGAAGTACTTATGGCAATACTGACTATATACTGTTTCCTTATTGCTTATATACTTTACATGTAAGCCTATGTGTTACATAAATTGTATTTTTGTCTGTGTATAATTTTTTCTCCATGAAAATTAGTCACGGAGTTTTAGTAACCCCTTAAAGAACATTGTTAAAACCTACAGGTTGACACTATGAAGACACACCTGATAGATGACTGACATACCAACTGTACGTCTCCTTTGAGTCAGGAAGAATACTCTGTACAACAGAGGCTGAGACTGCTCTGAGCTGCTATGCTTGCAAGGACCAAAGCAGGAAAGCCTGACTGCATCATGCAAAACTGCAAATTGTTTTGCTCTGGACTTTATAGTCCTTAAGAAACTTTGTCAGAGGTACTGTAAATGCGATCATATCAAGGGATTTCTTTGACAGAAAACAGTTTTAAAATTTGTAATTAAATTTTTTTGAACACCATTTCACCCTCCTCCCTAGGAAAAAAAAAACCAACAAACCCAAATCTGAGCATTAATTGAAGTTTGGGAATGGGAAAAAAAGAATCATAATTTAAAAAAAAAAAGTTTACACTCCCAAATGTTGCATTTAACTCCCTTTCAATGTTTACTCTAGTAGATGTATGCTTTCAAATTCCTTTTGTCAAGGTACAGGATGTCTTTACACCACGGGAAAACTGTCATTTCACAACAGAAACATCAATATTCCAAATTATATAGCATAGTTCCACTTCACATGTACGTGTCTCTTAGCTATGCGCTACTTAGACACCAAACGGAACAATTGTAATGGTTTGCTGTAGGGCAGAAGATAAAGCTATATTTGCAGTTTACATTTTTTTGCTTCTTTACTAAAGTAGCAATGCATAACAGAACTACTTTTGGAATGCCAGTCACAGTTGAGCTAAAACTCACAACGTTTCTAGAAGCCTGACAACCAAAGTTGTGTTAATCCAAATGGAAGGCACTACTCGGTTTATGTACTGTTAAAGTTATGTCCAACTTAACAAAGAGATATCAAACTATTTTATCCATTTTAAACAACACCCAAATGCACAGAATTTTCAGAGTATGATTAGGACAAGTGTACTGTAATTGACTTTGATGGAAGTGAATATTTGTTCTCACAGCATGATGGGTTTTGCTCAAAGACCCTTTACACATAGGCCTCAGGACAGTTTCAGAGATGCCACCAGAGAGCAGCAGTATCCCATGAGAAAAAGAACAAAAAAAAAACCAAAACAGTGAAGCTGAGTCATGTGTCTTGTCTCTACATTTGAAAAAAAAAAAAAAAAAAAAAAAAAAAGAGTATTGCATTAAACCTTCAACAAAGGAGATTGCATGAAGACAGCAGCAACAGAAGTAGAGAATGAAGACTGACAAATTGCAGAGCTGCATCCTATGATCCCAGTGCTCAACAGAGACTAAGAGCAGTGAAAATTATTACGTTTTTCCGTTTCTTGCCATTACAGTTTAAATTAGAATATTTAATTACAAGACTCAAATGCCTCCAGCAAAGGTTTCTAAATCTATGGAAAAGCAAACAAGCCATTTCTATGGAGTTTAGGGCTGTTCATCTATGCAGCACTTGGATATTACAGTGATGGTAAATACAGAATCTTTAGCATGGATATGATAAGACAGAAACAAGCTCAAGAAAATAAAAGATCTTTATTTTAAATCATAGTATAACTTTGTTCATCATCTTAGACCCATCACTTGTAGACAAAAGTTTTTAAACACAGAAAATTCAGTACTAATAAGCATAATTCAGAGTCTCTAGAGATGTGACTGCCCTCCATGTGTTACCACTAGGAAAAGGAAAGGTTACACCTTCATTACATCTTCAACCTCACACTGCACAGTATAGGTTAAAAGATCCCATTTATTAATACATATATTATTTTTATTTGTCTCTTCTGACAATTAACATAAATTGCCCTAAACACAAACCAAGCTCAAAGTTACCGATTACTGATTTATTTATTTTTTTTACCCTCTGCCAGAGACCTGGGATGGCAGGTGAGTTGTTCAGCTCTTGTTGTGGTGTATTTGTGTTTTACCACACCAACCAATTTGATTGGCATCCTGAATAAAAATGCTAGAAGACTGCTTAAGAGTTCCTGTCAACTAGAACAGAAACTGAGTGTTTAGTCTCATACAATGACAGCGACACTCCACATGCTTAATGCTTCTATATTTCATTCTTAGTGAAATATATTGGAAAATTACTTTTCCAGACTGCATTGATTATTCTAAAAGCTTTTCTAAACTTTAGAAGACTCCTAGATGCTGCGTCTTGTGTCCAAAACCTACGGTCTGATGCTTATAAACAACAGTGTTTAACAGTAGAAACTGTATAAATTAAAAAGTATTATCTTCAGCACCTAAAGAACAGCATTTTAAACAGCTACAAAATCATATCTCACTTTTCTTACATAGCACCAAAGAAATTATTTAATGTATAAACAACTATTTATGCATACAGTTTACATCTGCAACTTATGTTTTCAAAGGTTGTTTGGATGCAAACCAGAAGGCAGGCAGAGATTTGCTCCTACCTCTAGGTTATGAAGGTCAAGGGCAGCACAAGGCAGGTTTCTGAAAACAAGACTGGGCTTTAGCTTTTGAAAGGCCTGTTAGGACCTAAAGAAAAAAACCCACACAAGTTCTGGCTTGTTGGCTGCAACTTGCAGCGGAGGAGGGAAAATAGGGATAATATTATTTTACTAAAAGTAAAGCACAGTGACCAATTAAAAAATGTATTGTAGGTGTTTCTGTAGACAGTAAAACATCTTTATTTTAGAAAGCAATACTTCTACTTCAAAGGAAAAGTTAATTGATCTGAAGCATTAAAATTAGTTCTGCACTTAATGATACATCTAGAGCACAGTAATTTATTACTACAAATTATCATAGCTTGCTATGAAGTAGACTTTATCAAAGCATTTAGAAAAAGCACCAACCTGTTTCTGACTGCATTTTGGTGAGTCCTTCTTCTGCTTTAGTAGAGGCTGATTCTACCGATTCTGTTACTGCAAAAAGCCAGGTAACAAGTGTTTTTATTATCTATTTCTGCACCAACAGAAGTCTAAGATAAAATGATAAATTGCAATCTACCACATTAGCTAATTCTTCAAGAAATTCATGTTCTCAAGCAATCAGTGCTTATGTCACATTTCCCAGATATTTTCATTTCAACTCTTAGGTATTTTTGAACCAGACAATTAAATTTTTGATCAAAGAGAAGAATTACAGAAGAATAATATAAAACTTTCTCTAAAACTCTTCTTCTCAGTCCCTTCCTGATTAAACCTTCCCTGATCCACAGAAGCTAATCTTTTCTTCCCGGTCCAAGCTATTCTTCATCTGATTAACAGAAACACAATTGCTATAAGTTAACCTAAACATAATTAAGTTGATATTTTCTTTTTCTGATCTGTGTGCCCTAAAACCTGCCTACTTGCTCATATTTGTGGGAATATAAGACTGAGGGACAGTAAACACACTCAAGCAGCTTGTAGCTGAGGTGTTGAAAACATATAGCATACTAATTGTTGTTTGGCCTTGTGCGTTGGACAACTGAAACATCTGTGTTTAGATAAGGTAGGTTTGTGATAGAATTTGAGGCATCCTATCAAACACACTTGAGATTCTTGCCCTGCTGAAGAAAGTGCAGTGGGAACTAGGTCTGTGTGAATCCCTGCCAGAGGTGAAAACAGCAGGTTGGGTGCTCCTCTAGCATGGCCCAAGCTCTGCTGTGCTGCCTCCCCACTTCTGTGCCTTTGCTTGGGTGCTGCTTTGGGGATCCCTTGGTTTGGTGAGGTAATGAAAACAAACTGACTCTTTGCATTTCATCTGTGGTTTTGTGGTTGTTCCTGTGTCCCACCTGTACTGGCTCACACACACTACACGAGCCAGTCTCACAAAGCAGTCTTTTTACAATTTGAAGATGTTTAGCACTCATATTTTCACTTGAGGTTCTCATCTCATAAGGTGTTTTTTCTTTAATGTTTAGCCAAGTTGCTTTACTTTCTGCTGCCTCCTAATTAAACAGCATAAAAAGATTACCAGTCTCATTACTGCTTTCACTTTGATCTTCTGGTGCTCTAGAGGGTGGTGAGGGTGCTTTGCGCTTCATCCTCCGTAGAGACGAGTTCACGGAAGCGGTGTCACTGAGCGGCAGAGAACCCTTCCGCACTAATCCCAGAGGGGCCTACAAAAGAAGATGAGGGGTGAAAAAGATTATTAGTAATCTAAGGAAAACAGCAAAATATCTCTAGTAATTATTCTCCAAAAGTATTTATAATATACATTTGGGAGAGAACATATACCTCTTACTGATTGTATTATGTTTCTTATCTTAATTCCTCCAAGGAGTATTTAAAAAAAAAAAAAAAAGAAAAGATTTTTTAGAGTAATTGAATGTATTCACAGAGGTCCAAGATACAGCAGTAAAAGAAAATCAGTTGTTACACATAGCATAAAAGAGAATTTTAATTCTTTTATGCCCAAAGGCCATTCTACAACCCCCAAATAATTCTTTCCAAAAGTGTCGAAAAAAATCACTGTGAAAAGAAGCTTCTAACTAGACCCCGCTGCACCAACGTGACACAGATTCCATACCCATTCCTTCAATAGCTCTTCTAAATGGGCCATATACAGAATTATTGGGGCTTTTTTTCCCCCTACTTGAAAGATTTAAACTTCTATAGAAATTATTTGAATGTCAGCTTTTAAAAATTACCTTGGAAAATGCTGCTGTCTTATAATCATAATATTATTTCACTAAGCTGTAAAAATAATTATTATATTTATTATAATATATAAAATATATTATTATAATATCTAATGATGTTCAACTGTGTAATGTCCTCATTACTGTAGTGAAAGACAACAGAAGTTCTTACAGCTTACAGTTCTTACAAATAATGAAAACTATTTAAAAATGGACAAAGGGTACCTGCTAAAAACTTCACAGTTCAAAGATACAGCAGTCCAATTGCATTTTAAATTGTTTTGAAAATACATCCTGCGCCTCAAAAAGACAGTAGGTGTAAACTCTTAACTGCAGTTTGCCCTATGTTGAAGAAATTTTGTATTTCCACATCTATTTGAATGACAACATTCAAGATCCTAGCAATAAAGAAGTGCATTTTGGAACTAGACACAGTTGCCTGTTCCTCTAGTAATTCTGATACCTATCAATGCCCTACTTGATGATATAATAAAATCCAGCAGTGACATTCATTTCTGTCTGGAAAGATCCACACAACAACTAGATGTGAGGTCATCTTCAGACAGCTTCGCTGTGCTTCAGTTAAGCAGCTTACTTCACAAAGTGAGAATATCAAGGAACAGAGATGGCACAAATACACCTATAAATTTTTGTTTCACTGACAATCCTTTCAAAAAACATTACTGAGAACAGAATTGCTGACCATGTTTACATCCATGGAGTAAGACGCTCATCATTTAGAAAGCTACCATAAACAAATAAACACCCTACAGTAAGATGGATATTAAAGACGAAAAGCTAGAGTATGTGGTTTTACACAATCAAAACTACAAAGGAAATTATTCAAAAGAGAAGAAATACTGGCACAAGGTGTCTGTGAAGCAGTGTTTGGCACCTCCTATTCAATCTCAACAGAATATCTGAATGAATGAATTGGGATGGTAAAAGCCATCCTCTGAGCTACCCTGGGAATACTCAGTCATCCCTTTTGTCTCAGCTCAATGTCAAGTATGACAGATCTCTTAAATATCTTACTGCATGCACTGTAAGGAGAAACATTGTACAAAATGTTCATAAAAGTCTTCTACCAAGTTTAATGTTAAAGCAAGCAACTTAAATCTTTTACAGCAAAGTAGGACTCAGGGTTTTAAGGAGAAAAAACAAAGCATGAGGCAAAATGTTAATTCAAGAACAGCAGAAGATACTGACATAGCACTGTACTCCTAATTAAAAATACTGGCATGTTTGACTAGTATTTAAACAAATCAGTTTCTAGATTAAAATGTTACACAACAAAAATAACTTTACTTTTTTAGTTTCACAATCAGTTCCCAAATAGTTCCACAAAAAAGGAAAAAAAAAAGGAAAAAAAGATAAAGAGCAGTATTCAACATCTGAATATATGCAGCAGGGGATGTCAAATACAATATTATTTCTCCAAAAGAGACTTTTTTTGTTGTTAAATCATCTTCCTCCTTGCTGTTGGGCATTTCTGTTTTTGTCCTCTTTGGCAGCTGCTCGCCAGGCTGCAGCCTCTCTATTCTGCACAGACACTCTTTCCCTGTTCAAAGGTCTGCACCCTCATCTGCTTTGCACAGGCTCCCTCAGCTGACTCTGCTGGCACACAGAGTTCTGCGCATATTCACTCAGCAAAACAGATGTCACCAGAGTTCCCTCCTGCTCAGAAAGAGAATGTGTGTAGGGGGGAAATAATGTTCTCAGCATACGAGCACAAATGCTACTAGAAGATTTTTATAAGCCTTTCTACTGCCCTTTGCATCCAAAGAAACAAACGATTTGCGAAGAGAGATTTCGAGAAAGTACTAAATGTTCCAGTTAAGGTTCAAGTGTTGAACAGATTTTCTCAGGAATTATTCAACATATGAATATTAAGAGCTTTCAAAACCTAACAAAGGCTGTAATGTGAAAATAGTACTTCAAACAGATGGGGAAAAAAATTAAAATAACATTATTAAGATTTATCCAACAAAGTTTTGAAATCTGCATCTGGGTGTTCATGTGTCATACCAACTGCCAATGATAATCAGTGCTTTATCAGTTACATTTAAATAAAAATTCACCTTAGAATCACTAAAGAAATGAACTGTGCTTACACAGAAACACTAGTTAACTGTCATAACTTTCACAACATATACAGGAGTTCCTCTTTTAACACTGTACACCTTCCTCATCCCGGAGCAAGCAGGAGTGGATATGAAGCTTTTGAGTCTCAAATACGTACAGTCAAATTTGGCACCAAATCCCATCCTGAGCATATACTTGTGGAGGCTGGTGCTTCCCAAGTTCCAGCCTCTATAAGCACTGGCTGATATGATGTCTGGTCTTTCTTAACATTTCAAAAAGCATAGGAAAGGTAATTAAATCACAGTAATTTTGCAGTTAAAATTAAGGGGGAGGACGTATTTGGAAAAGAATGTAGGGGTAGTACATCATTTCAGTGTGCTGGAAAGCATACCTCACAACAAGGGTCATTATACATACATTTTCATATCACCATATTACCTCTGTTAAATCTTGTAATCTATGAAGCAAAAGAAGATGTACAGGCAAATGGGATGTCAAAGTATATTGATAGTATTTCTTTCTTCCCTTTGTACAGGTGTGAAGGCAAATGTATGTCCAAGGAGTAACAGGAAAAAAAAATTGTTCTTACAATGATTAATGCATTCGATTTCTATTACATAACTTAAGCTTCTCAAAATATTTAAACTTAGCCAAAGTACTACAGAGAAGGTAATATCTCTCTGACCTATTACAAAAAAAAAAGGACAGACAAGATATATCTGGAGAAATTCAGCTGATGCTGTTCCATCCAAACACCTGACATTACTATTCTCTCCTATGATTTATGTACACACTTGCCGGTACAGAAGTAAATACCTTAAGGGGACAAGGTTATGCATTTGGTATATTGAAAAGTGGATGCATGCAACGTTTGCCACCAATTCTGAATCATATCAGAATGATAACAAATGATCTTCCTGCAAACTTCAGTAAGAGCCCACAGATAATCCTGAGCATTGTCTTCTCCCAGGTAACCCTGGCTCTATTCAGTGCCTCCCTAATGTTCATAGTGCATCATTGCACTGCATCATTGCTCAACTTGTCCTTTAAAGGGCTGACCCCTAAGTTTCAGGCAACTGAGCTTCTGGTGTCATTTCTTAAGCATGGAATCCATTCCTCCCAGAAATCTTAACTAAGCTGTTCTGTGATAGTGGCTAATAAATCTCAGAAATACTTTCTGGTTTAGTTATTTCCCATGCTTTCACTATTCTTCCATCTTCTTCTCTGTCTTTTCTAAAGATTACACTTCTTTAGGAGTTAGTGTTGTGCAAATATATTTCTACGGTTGAGAAGTTCTATCCATCACTTTACAATGTAAATGTTTTGACTAAAAATCTCCACTTAATTGTTCCTACCCAAGCACAGTTTATATATACTCCTTCACAATAACTGAAAACAGTGTGAGTAGACAAACATTCACAGGACAAAAATCAAGATATCACAGCCTAGTTTTTACACATAAAGCATTAAGAAGAAAATCAGCAACGGCATTTTGGACATAATCAAATCGCATACACCTTGTAAACTGACGTAAACTGTGACGATACAAGCATATTTAAACTTCCTAGTTCTAAACATAATTCTTTCAAGAGTCATCTTGCCCAAAATTAGAGCTGACAATTAAGTAGGGGATTTTTAATATTGAAGACTAACATCCTCATTTCCAATCTGATTTAATATAGAAATCTGCTGTACAAACATTAACTATTTAAGCTTACTAGTCATCTTCTGAGTCTCACATGAAACAAGCAAATAACAATATGTAATCACTTGTAAAAGCTACCTTTACACCCAATGTACCGATTTGTCACCTAAAAATAGGAACATAGCTCTAAAAACTTATTCTGTAATCACAGAAACTTCAGGCAGAAAAAAATCCAGCCCTCATACCAGAATGTCACTGCTCATACAAAGAGAACGCAGTTTCTTTTCTAAGGGAAAAGAAATTAAGAAGCTGTAGGAGGCAAATATTAAAACCCTTTTTCATACTGTGAGAATCTGGACTACAGTACACTGTGAATTTGAAGAAAACAACAGTGAGAACTCTGTTCCCTTAAAGTTGGCTCATTTCACTGTTGTCTGATGTTACTACTTTGGCATGTTTCTATCAAAACCAGGCAAATAGTTTATCCAGGCAAAACTGACGTTTCACTTTGTCTTCCTTGTGGACCTTACAAAAGAGATTTGTCCATAACAAGGCACATGTAGAAGGTCATCCTGGTCCATAGAAGAAATAAAGTGTGTATCCAGCCTGCCAAATGAACTGAAGGGTAGGCTTCAGATCTTAGGCATTCTTAAAAGCAACATGATTTGCAAGGAAATGCTTCTTTGTAAGGTAAAAGCAGCTAAAAAGTAACCTCTAAGTAAAATAAAAAAAGAGGGTAGCCTAAGTTTTGTAAATTAACCTAATGGGACACTGCAGTAATAGTGAAACACCCCGACATATATAGCCCAGCAAACAAACCGAACATCCTGATAAGCAACCTGAAAAAGATTTTATATGTTACCAGCAGGATGCACATTTTCAGAAGGGAGGAATATGTAGGATAAAAATATTTATTGTTTTCAATGAAATAATTTGTGGTCTCATGTGACCATTGTACTTGCCTCATTATTGAGAAATGAGTTGGATTAACTGAGTGTAAATTGGTCACTTTGGGTTGAGAAAACGTTCATGCACATTATATGAGATGAAAAAATGCTGTAAACCCATCAAAACTGACTTTGGTTTATGCTTATAGGTTTCATTTCAAATTCTCTATTTAGGATGTCAATTCTTTGAATAAAGACTGATACTTACGATGTATTTAAATAGTGCCCAAATCCATTTATAAACCTGCAAATCCCAGTAAATGACATATTTATTCAAATAACATGATTTTACATTGCCTCTCACCCATTTATGTTTTTACAGAAACTGTCCTTTATGTTACAGCAAAGTGAAGCCAGAATAGCTACAGATACCTTTTTTTTTATTTTATTTTTGAGGCTTCAGTAGAGGCTCTGAGAAAACAAGCTTACAAATCTTTCCCTTGCCAGCCTTACTCAAGCAGTGCTTGATCTCACAGCATAACCAAAATCTTTGTTAGTTTCTATTAGTGATGGAGTCCTATTTATTTTTTCTGTTCTCTTAATTATGTGCATACATACATACAGAGTTTTGAAAAATCAAGACTCTGGTTCATCCCTGTAAAATAGAGAAGTCTAAATCTGAAGGGACCTCTGGAGATCACTTGGACCAATCTTCTGCGTCTTAGATGAGTTTATTTCAGGACCCTGTCAAGGAACATCTTGAATATTTCTGGTGAGGGAGCTTCTATCACTTCTCTTAAGCAATCTCCTCCACTGTTCAGCTGTTCTCACATCGATCAGTTTTCTTCCTGTATCTGAATGGAATTTCCTCTGAAGCAATATCCATTGGTCCTCATCCTGTCACTGTGTCTGCTTGTAAAGATTATCTCTCTGCTTTCTCTATAACACCTACTTATTAGAAGAATGCTATTAGATCCCATCTGAGCCTTCTTTTTAATAGAATGCTTGTGTTCCTTATCCTTCAAGCATCACGGCGGCCTTCCTGTCTCTTGCCTGTTTTCAATCTCTATCTTGAGTTGCAGGAATCAAATCTGGGCATAGTAGTACAGGTGTGGCTACAGGTGTAGTACAGTGTATTGAGTACACTGGATTCAAGGTGGATCACATAGCCAGACTCCAGATTGCTCTGGTGCTCTAGTGCTTGGGATTATTCCATTCCAGGACAGAGAATTTCATATGCATCTTTTTTAAACCTCATGCAGTTCCAGCTTGTCATTGTCTTCCTGAATAGTGGCTCTTCCAGTGTACCTGCCTCTCCGCTCAGTTCAGTGTTAAATTAAAACAACTCTAGGTTGCTTATCTGCCATACTACAACTCCTCAGGACCTCCACCTCACAACCAGTCTGGCTTCAAGCCAGTAACCACCACCACCACCATCACCCGTTTAGCCAGTTTTTGTCCTCTCTTGGTTCATCTCTTTAGCCTTTACTTTACCTTTTTAACAAAAAAATGTTGCGGAAGGCTGTGACAAACACCTTGCTAAAATAATCATAGACGACTTCATCCTTCATCATTGAAGTTCTGTTTGCTGCTAACTTACAAAAGCCTTTCTTCTCATTCTTTAAGTCTCCTGCCACTTCAAGCTTCAGGCATTGCTAACTGCATCCCTGCATGTCCAAGAAGTATCTCTTTGGGGGAATTTCTCTCTCCCCTTTCGATCCTTCAACATGATTATTTTTGCACTTGAGCTCTCTCAGTAGCATGTTTAAATGAGACTGTTTATTTTTATGCCTACTTCTTTTCCCACTTAGGGGAAGGGACCACTCCTGTGCCACAGGAAGACTTTCTGAAAATATCTCAGCACTCTTCCAAGAAGCAGCTTTATTCCCCCAAGGAAGTCTCTCATAGTAGCTCTCTCAAGAGCTCCTTGATCAAGTTAAACAATATGTACTATGCAGTACAAATTGATTCATTGCATTATATTTATTGAAAAGCAGATAAAAAACCTGAAATATTTTACATTAATTAATAAAACTCAAAGCACAGAGCAAATATTTTTCCATATTTAAGTACTAAGTTCTGTATTTCGTGACAAATGACTGTGCAATCAAGTCAGAATGAAACATAAGTCATCTTAAAACATGGATAAGACTTCTAAGTTCTAAGGGAGCTGCACAAAGTAGCACAAAATATAAAATACAAACAAAAAATGTAGCTTAATCTGCATTTCTGTCCTTTCTTTGTGAAATGCTCAACTTCAGACAAATCACTTTAGATCAATATGAAATGTCAGTACAAAATAATAAATCTAAGCGATTTTGTTGAATGACAGATCCTAGCCCAGTAGTCATACATTACTGTTAGACATAATAGGATATTAATCATTTAAAGCATGTTGACATTAATAAATTTTTTTTTAAAAATTTTAATTCAATTAAAAGACAAAAAAAAAAGAAGATCGTGATTTCCTCCCCCCACAAGGTTCCCTTTTGAACAATACAGAAAGAAACCTCTGTCTTCTTCAAATGATAAAGCTGTTCAGCAGGGTGCAATACACAAATTCAGAACTTCTGTTAAACAGTGCTCTCTTGTGGTTCTGTGCATCAATGAAAGATTAAATCATTGTATAAAGAAGTCACGGTTTTAAATTTCTTGCCTCTGAGCTTTACCACAAAATTAACTCCTCAGACTTTTATTTCATTTAGTTCTTTGTTTTACTTTTCAAGCATGTAAATTATGTCACTTATTATAGACCATCTTTAGATATTGCATTTAAAGTATGAAATAAACAAAAAATATAATGACAATTTTAACCTTGATCTTTAATTAGAACTGACAAAATATGCAGTATCAGGATAATTCTTAATGCACCAATTCTCTTAAATTTTGTTATCAGAACTTCTGCTTTGCATGCGATATATGAGTTAGTCAACAGCTTCAATTAAATACAACCTTATTTGATGAAAAGAAAAACCTTACTTTAAGTTGCTGGGATCACAAAAGTGTTAAGACTGCTCCCCAGGATTTCTGCCTTTTTCTAGTAATGTAATGTGAAGAACACACTACTTGTCATCACACATAACTAAAACATTAAAAATGACTCGAAATGTCAAAACATCAATTATTAGCTATGATAAAGTGAGACGGTGTTCTCACATTTAAACTGTTCATCCACAAGAACAAAAACGTGCTCACAATATCAGCTTCTAACATATGAAGTTGGTTTTACCTTTTCCAAATACAGCAGCTACTTTGGATACAGGATGTAAAGTTCAAAAGGAACGCATCTTTCAATTTCTGTAGTTATTTTCAAACTAACCTTTTTTAAAAGTAAATACTACACTTTCACTTCCCATTTATTTCAAGCCTCAGTAGATATTAACAGGGTTATCAGGATTATTACATCTAAATTTCTTTTCAGAAGTGAAGCAAATATAACTAACCTGTTCATTCCTATCAAGGCTGCTCGATTTCACAATACCAGCTGCCAGGCTGACTTCAGCTTGTGCAAGATCCTGAGGAGCACTCTGGGAACTGGGCATAGGCGGTAAAGGAGCTCTCCGCTTCTTCGGCATTTCAGAGGGCAGAGTGTTTGAATCGTACTGCTTGCTAACAGTGTTAGATCTCACGATGAATGTTGGCCTTGGCTTGCTCATCAATGGAGTTGCTGGGGCACTGGCAGCCTTGGGGTACAGGGTGGAGGGGGGGGGTGGGTACAGAAAAAAATCCAAGTTACTTATAGTCTTTGGAAAGCAATCAACAATACTGATTGCTCAATATGAATACGTTTCTAGAAGCTTTAATCATACAAAGTTACTTCTTACTGGTTCTCTTTTCTTCTTGCTTCGTTGAAAAAAGCTGAAAAATCCTTTGTTTTCTTTCTCCTTCAGAACATCTAAGTTTTCAGATTGGTAGGAATCTAAAATAGAAAACAATAGTTCTAGATGTCATTTATTGCAAAGATTATTTCTGCTGCATTCTTACTATTTCACTGTCTGTCATAAGGCCCCTAGAAGGATTGACAAAACACATCATAAATCACCTACAGTAATAGTTTTTCTAAACACTACAAAATGAACAGATTTCCTACCATTCATGTTCTGTCTTTTCTCAGAACTTGCAATAGATGAGTTTCACCTGCTATCAATACCCCAGCACTTAATCCAGCCCATCCCACTTGTCATATGTTATGGTTCATATCACAAAGGCTGTAAAAGGGAAAAAGACCATCAACCTCTCTAGCTCTCAGTTCCTAACAGTTTTATGTTCTTGACAAAGTGCAAAGTGGGACAAGTCAGGCCCCAGCCTGGCTGTAGTATGACTATGGTGAAAGATCACCTGAACACCCAGTGGGTGCTGCACAGCAGTCATAGCAAAGACAAACCATTCCCACATCCTGCAGAACTTGTCCTCCTTACATTGTCTTATTCACACAGGTGATTTCTAAACCTAAAGGTTCTCTCTTTTTAATTTTTTACTGGATTTATCTTTCTTAAAGAAATTTCATTGAATGCAAATGCAATGAGCAACAGAAATCAGAAACACCTCTATGAAAGGCTCCTGGTACAAGTATCAATATAAATGATCGTAAATTTAATCAATCAATCTATGATAAAATATACAGAAATACTTTATATTCAGCTAGGCACATCCACTTCTGTATTAACTTTCCAAATACGCCTTTATGATAGGACAGAGATAATTACTCATGTCACAGTTAAGCAGATAATAAGAGTGGATGGTCACGTGAGGTAAGTGCTACTGTTTCACCACCTATTTTGGTAAATCGTACCTTGGAAAGACGGTAAATTTAAATCAACTGGTGATGTAGCTACGGAAAGACAAAAAGACAGACAGAAAATGTGAATGTGAATCAAGGATGCAGTTATAAGTTACAAACACAGAAAGCCAAAGTGAATCTTCAACATTAGGAAAAAGCAATTGGATACTTTCCTCAAGTAAAAGGATGTGTACCTTTACTACTTAATGCTATAAGCCGTTTAAGAACTTGAGTCTGAAGACATGCAACACAAAATGGAATCCTGTAAATAAGGAGAGGCGCTCCACTTTTATTTCTGAAAGAAGTAGGGAAATGGGCATATAGAATAGTTTGTTCTGTAAGTTTTAGATTGTCAGGCAGTCCAAAATTGGAAAACAGAGGAATGTAAAATTAAAATATAATCTGAACAATAATTTCGAAGTCTATTAAGTAAAAAGCATAACTCACCATTTACTTTCATAAAAAAAAGCAAATCAAGCAGAACTTTGAAGTTGTATGCAAAACTGAAATGCTGGACTACTTTCAAGAGAACTGAAGTAGACCTAAGTTTCCTGGCATGGTGCTAGTGAGTAGAAAGCATATATGCCCTTGTATTCTCTCCTAATGATTTTTGCCTATTGATTCAAATGAAGCACACATCTTACTGTCCAAAAGGCAGCTCTGCCAGTCTGTAGATGAAAGCATTAGCCAAATAAAAAAAAAAAAAAAAAAATCACAGAACAGTAGGGGTCAGAAGAGACCTCTAAACATTCTCTAGTACAAACACCCTGCTCATGCATGTCTGCCTAGGATCAGGTCACTCAGGAATGCATCCAGGCAGGTTTTGAAAACCTCCAGAAGTAGAGTCCACATCCCTCCCTGGGTAACCTGTGCCAGGGCTCCCTCACTTGAAGAGTAAATAAGTTTCTGCATAAGTGGAAAGGAAGTTATTGTCCAGCTTTTATGCATTACCCCTACTCTTATCACTGGACAACACAGAAATAAGTGTCAGCCCATCCACCTGATATACACTTTTTAAATATTTGTAAGTATTAATGCAGTCCCTTCTCAGACTCCTCTTATCCAGGCTGAATAGCCCCAGTTTCTGCAGCCTTTCCTCACAAGGAAGATGCTCCAGTCCCCTGATCATCTTGGTGGCCCTGCACTGGACTAGGTTAACTAGTCCCAGGTTCCCATAGCCTTTCCTTATAAGAAAGATGTTCTAGTCTTGATGGTCCTGTGCTGAACTCGCTAGAAGTTCCCTGTCCCTATGGAGGTGGGGAGCCCAGAACTGGATACAGGACCCCAGATGAGGCCTCATCAGGACAGAGGAGAGGGGGAGAAGAACTTCCCTCGACCTGCTGGCCACAATTCTTGATACATCCCAGGATGCCATTGGCCTTCTTGGCCACGAGGGCACATTGCTGGCTCACGGTGACATTATTGTCAATCAGGACTCCCAGGTCTCTCTCTGCAGAGCTGCTCTCCAGCAGGTCAATCCCCAGCCTGTGCTGGTGTATGGGGTTGTTCCTTCTCAGATGCAGGACTCTGCACTTGTCCTTGTTGAACCTCAAGAGGTTGCTCTCTCCCCAACTCTCCAGCCAGTCAAGATCCCGCACAGCACAGCCTTCTGGGGAATCAGCCAGTTCTCCCAGTTTGGTGTCATCAGCCAACTTGCTGAGGGTACACTCTGTCCCCTCATCCAGGTCGTTGATGACGATGTTGAACAAGACTGGCCCCAGAACCTGTGGAACTCCACTGGCCACAGGCCTGCAACTTGACTTGGCTCCACTGATCACCACTCTCTGGGCTCTGTCATTCAGCCAGCTCTTGATCCACCTCACTGTCTACTCATCCAAGCCACACTGCCTGTGCTTTTTGATGAGGATGTTACAGGAGACAGTGTCAAAAGCTTTGCTGAAGTCAAGGTAGATGACATCCACTGCTCTCCCCTCATCTAGCCAGCCAGTTATACTCTCCTACAAGGTTATCAGGTTGGTCAAGCAGGATTTTCCTTTGTTGAATCTGTGTAGAGTCTCCCTGTTAACCATCTGTTCCTTCATGTGTTTTGAGATGGCAACCAGGATGAGCTGTTCCATCATCTTTGCAGGGATGGAGATGAGGCTGATCAGTCTGTAGTTTCCTGCGTCCTACTTCTTGCCTTTTTTGAAGACTGGAGTAACACTGGCCTTCCTGCAGTCCTTAGGCACCTCACAGGTGCTCCACGATCATTCAAAAATGATGGAGAGTGGATTAGCAATAACATCAGCCAACTCCTTCAGCACCAGTGGGTGCATCCTATAGTTTTGTGGCTGTCCAGCTTGCCCAACAGGTCTCTAAGCTCATGTTTGTCCATCAAGCGAAAGTCTTCCGTTCTCCAGACCATCCTACTATCCTCCAGCGACTGGGCTTCCTGAGGGCCAGCCCTGGCAGTGAAGACTGAGGCAAGGAAGGCATTCAGTAGTTCTGCCTTCTCTGTCAGCAGGGCATCCTCCTTGTTCATCAGTGGGCTTACATTGTTATGGTAGCTGTCAGCTAAGAACTATTGTCTCCCTTCTACATATACCACTTGTATAGAGTTTTTGTCACAATACAGTAAATCCTTCATGAAAAACATAGGCTTACAGCTAAAGTTGAAATCAGTCTGTACAAGTAAGCAAGTTAATTCATTGTGCCCCTGTTGGACCACAATTTTAAAAGAATTATTTTTCCTTCACAATATATAAAATTACCAATCAGCACTCAAATATACATCAATAGCACCACAATAATCTAACACTTCTTACATTTACAAAAAAAATAAACCCATAACTAAGTACCTCTAATGTTTCTGGGTTTTTTTTCAGCTCATCATGATTCTGTAAGTTTTCCACGACCCAAAGGAAATACAGTATTGTTGGTCTTTTTGGGGAAAGGGTAGGTGAAAGAAAAGAAAGGGCTGCTTTTATGTGATGATATGTACTTAGCCATCTTTGCTAATATCTAACACTGTTACAGAATAAAACTTTTATATAGCATTCTCAAACATAAGTACATGCTAAGTTGTCCCAGTTTCAATTTTGTAGACTAACAAAATATGTACTACACTGCTAGAAATTACCTTCTTCATAAGAAAAAAAAACCAACAAAATATAAAACATTACTGAAATACTAAGAAATTATCTTTTCTATAACTGCAAATTACATGTTATCTTACCTCGACTGATATCCAAGGCATATAATTCTCTTAGCCCAAGGTCATTAAGAGATTTTGTCATATCAAGGGGTTCTTGAGACTGGTAATTCTTCAACAGTAGAGTGTGTGAAGGATCAAATTCACATTTACTACAGATAATTGGTATGAGTTCTTGAAGTGGTGAATGTGGACTAACTCTTACTACTGTCTTCTGTGTCTTCTTGTAGTTTATCACTACCCTTACTGTTTGCTAAAGAGAAGAAAATTCCAATAAATACCAGCACAAATTCTAAAACAACTGGCATTTTTATAACATCTTTACAGTAACCACAGGAATGCCACTTATGGCCAACTTCATCAATGTCATGGATTCAGAAACATCACAAGAGAAACTAAGAACTCTTTTGCGATTCCCTTCTACATACAGACACATGAAACAGTCTGTTCTTCCTTTAGCATCTGTCACTTGCCTGTCTAGCAGCATATATGCCTGGAGTGAGGTGCCCTACTAGGTTACATTAAGTAGCTGTAGAAGTCAGCAAACGAGCCATGAGTGTGTGCCTGTGTGCACACACGTAGGGTAAAGGTAAAAGACTAGCAGAGAAGCTCCCGTAGCCCTCTCTAAGTGTTTTAGGTAAATTTAGACCCAGTATTTTTCTGTATAGCAAAAGGACAAAGGCAGAAAAAGAAAGATTTAGGCAACATCCAGAAGTTGCTTTAGTACTTCTAGAATATCTGCCCTCTAGAAGACACATTAAAAAAAAAGCTGAGTAACAACAAAAAAGTACAGTATGTATTAAAGGAAAATGAACATACAATCAGAAGGGCATATATATCACAGCACGGCAATTGTTGATTTTCAGTTTGTGGAAGACTTTAGTCAGCAACACTTCATCTGCAGAATTTGTTAAAAGCAAGGCATAGGATTTCAAATAATATTGTAATGTTTCCTTCTTCCAGCAGCAAAGATGTTTGCTGCAACAAGCTATGATACATTTTACCTAAAAGGAGGTTATCAAAAACACAGAGCCAAGCATTTCACAGAGGTGTATGGCAAGAGGGTGACAGACAACAGGAAAAGCTGAAACAAAAGGCTGAGGAAACAACTGGACTTGTTGAATACAATAGGGATTCCAATTTCTTAACACACTTTAATTTTAGTTCTCACCTCTGGCATAATAGGAGCAGGTTTCTTCTTATCTATTTGTTTTGGCTTTACAATCACCTTTTCAACTTCAAGCATTCCCACCGGTGTGTTGGGTTTGAATTTAATCTGGCTATTTTCTGCTGATACCAACTCTATAGTATAACCTGATGGATTTAAATGATACTGTGCACAGAGAAAGATCAACAAGTCCATCATGGGCTTCCTGTAAAAGACAAACAGAATAATCACAACAGATGACAATTAAGTAGGCTATAACAAAACATGCTGTGAAGCATTTAACTTAAGTCATCCTTTCCTTTCCATGACTAAACAATTACTGACACGCACCACCTTTAAATATCTTCAACATAATAAACCCCCAAACAACAAACACAAAGAACTCCATGACACCCCAAAAAAAAAAAAAACACTAAAAAGAAAATGAAACCAGCTTGCACAAAAGTATGACAAAATGCTTGACTGAAGGGAGAAATTTTTCCTGTGAAGTGGCTCTTTTGTAAAGGTCAGCAGGGACATGTGGAGTAGCCACCTCGCTTGACATTTAATGGGACCTGTAGCAGTGGTGATAAATTCATTAAGAACAATTTCCTTCCAAAGTTTCAAATTTTATGTTCTTCTACTTTTTCTTCTTTTTTTTTTTTTTTAAATCTTGAGGTTATAATTCAGAAATTCTGAGTATGAGCCATTTGGAGGAAGTAGAAGAAATAAAGTTTGAAGAAGTCACCATTTAAGAAGGTCTTGCACTAGGGATCTCAAAACAAGAGCACATATTTTATATGGACAAAGGGAAAGAAGCTAAATGACAATATAGTGGTTGAATACAGTATCTTGTGAAGCTGTCTTGCAACAGATGTCCTTTTCCCAACGAAGTACGGCAAACCAAATTTTTCGTATGTAGTCACTAATGTTATGTCCTTGTTATGTCTCTCAGTGTGCAACGAAGAACATGCGGAACAGCATATTGAGAAGGGCTGAACATTCCCAGTTGCTACTGGAATACATTTATTAAAGCTGTACTCTAACCAGAGGTGTCAGAAGTTTAAACAGATCAACTCATTACCTACTCTGTCTCACAAGGCTATTATGAAAATAATGTAAAAGTCTGTGAAGCAATAAAATGCTATGTTGAAAAGAACTCCAAAGTACCTAAGAGAAAATTAATACAAGGTTTGTCTGTATAGCATCATCAGAAATCTTACATTCTAGATGCAATCTCATAACAGACACAAATATTCTGGTAGCATAGCCCAATGTGGAAATGGACAGCTTCCACAAAGAGCCATCAAGCTAAGCAGAGTTTTAGATAACAAAGATCGTGAACACATTTATTAAGTTAAAACAGACTTTTCACATGATACAGTTCTGTAAAAAAAATTAAGAATTACATAATGATAGATATTACTGTGAACACTGTTCCCCTCCCCCATTTCATTAACCCTAAAATATGATTTTTGTCTTCACTTGGTCTTAAAGCACAAGTTTTCCTTAGGAAAACTACCTTCTAACTCCTAGGGCTGGACTGAGTTTGAATTTGAAACTATTTGAAAGCTCAGAGATACAGTTACTTTAGACCTGTTTTTTTTTTTTTTTTTTTTCCCTAGAGGAAAGTTTCTGCCTGCTTAAGCGACAAGAGAATACTTTTCTTAGGAGACAAAGGCAGGAGGAACAATAAAGGCAAAAAACATGCAGAAATGATGCTCCAAGGTGTCAAAAGGCAGCTATTAGATGGACTGAAAAGGCATAGAAGAATGTAATATGCTCCTGTGCCTTCATCAGACAACAGATATCAGCCTGAGGAACACCATGCACTGAGCATTCTAAAAAAATAACCATTCCTCCTGTTTCGCATTGCTAAGCCAGAAAGTTTACTTCAGTTCTTCTCTCATATATTTCATAAATGCTACAATTAGATGAAAGAAGGTGGTACTTTATTTCTTGTACTTCTAGCCTATGGAGCACATACATCTATCTCTCTTTATGATTCTAATAAGAATGATCTGCAAATGCAAATGATGCCATTCCACCATTTTACTGGAAGCAGGGTAGGGGAGGAGGAAGCCAGAGAAAACAGAAGATACTACTTATGTAGTGACTGATCTGGTCAACAACTTATCCAATAAGTTACCTTTTACTTCTCTCCTGGTGCATTTTTATACACTGTGTAGCTTTAAAAGAATGCCCTTCCTCTGGCCTTCACGTATTAGAGAAGGGTAAGAACATGGAAGATGACTATGCCAAGAAATTCACAAGAAAAAGACCACAGAAAGTCATCCTATGGAAATGCACCACAGTGACACCCATGTTAACTGGAGTCACAAGAAGTGACAGAATGATTAATGAAAAACATAGCTGCTCAAAAGCAACAGATATGTGTATGCAAATTAGTACATGGAAACATTGATTCAGTGAAAATTTGCTTTCCATTGGTATTTCCAGAAATAATTTGACTGGAAGATGCTAGACTTTGAGTCCCCTCCTCTGTCAGAGGCCAAGAAACCTTCAACAAGTTCACCATCTGTTTTACACAGATGTTTCTACAGTGATAATCTTTTTCATAATCACATCTTTCAAAACTTGCAAAGCTTTTTTTGCTAAAGCTTCCAAAGAATCCATAAAGCAAATTTAACAGCTTCCAAAACTTCATGAAGTGGCCATCAACTGTCTTGGAGAACATCACCTGCTTCCCCTCCTTTATTTAATTTCAGTAAAATCTTCTTTGCAACTTCTTTAACTTAATTACATTACTTAGTTTTCTGGAAATCCATGATAACAGAATCTCATGATCATAAGTTTATTTACATATTCCTGCACCCTTTCATCTCTCATCTGTTTTCCTCTGGTTATTCCTACCTGACCAAATAATAATTAAAAGTGGCTAATAATAGCCTCTTATTACATCACATGCTGTGATGATATGTGATAAACCTTGTTATGTTTGTAAATAATAATTGAAGGTGTCACTTCAAATACTGGATTAAGTGTTTAACTGAAAAAAATGCATTGAATTTCTGCACTGTTCTCCAAAAGCAAGGGCCAGAAACTCGCTACTTAAAAAACAAAAGTTGAGATTCTTACACGATCAAACTCTAGGAACAAGGTCTTCCCATCATAACAGTCACAGTACTCAAGCAACAGAACTCTGTCACTAACCAGCAAAAGTATTCTTCAGTAGGGATGGAATTGCAGGGTATGGGATCTCTAATTACTTAAGCTTATAGCTTTGTAGCTTTCCTTACAAAAATATTTACTAATCCTATTCACCAAAGAAAAAAGACATTTGTTTTCATGAAGAAAAACAAAAAACACCAAAACCCCCAGAATGTGTTACTAACAAATGTAAGGACAATAAGTAAGGCAACACCACAAAGCTTGTTATTCATTAGCTAGCTATATAGAGTACACCAATAGTTTGTTAACAACACACAAATGACTGAAAATACTCAGGAATGGATCAAATGGAAACTCATAAAGGACTCTAAGAAAACAAATCCAGCAAAGCTAAGGTCTGAAACTGAAGCCCTAAACATGTTACCCTGCAGAACTCTTTGACACGCCATTTCCAAATAAAATGTATGTCACTATGATATTGGCCCTTTAAACTTCTAAGTTAATTTACTGATGCATAGAACAGAAAGTAATTACGCAATAATGAAAAAACTTTCTCAAACTCTGCATTGCTTCCTAACTTAAAATCACCAAGCTGCTAAATAAAATATTTCAATTTTGTTTTTAAATTCTTTGGTAGCAGAAATAACTTCAGGTCTATCCTGTATTTAGAAGGAATGGAGAAGATTTGTGTGTCCATATATCAATTTGAGGATCAGGAATTATTCTCTCTTGTAATCTTTTTCTATAAAATTATGTTTGGATTTCATTCTGATCCTCTTCTGCCTACTTCTACTCTATCAGGATATTTATCTATGTAACATCTTGCTTTGTTCTACATAGCTCCTGCTATCCAGTATGCCAAAGTAGGAAGCATATTAACCCAACTTCATCTGATAACAGTAGTTTCTTCTAGTGGATTATAGAACTTGAGCTCATGGCTGTACAAACTCACAGTTTTGCTTTTTCTAGTATGATATTTTAAAAGGTATTTTCTCCTCAGGAGCTTTGAAACTGTTCACCTCTGATCATGAACAGGATAGAGATATATTAGCAATTTATCTGTTTATATAATTTCTAAAGGGAACTTGCCTCTTTGTCCACAAAACACAACTATCAAGACAGCAAAATCAGAAGTTTGAAATACTTTTCACAGCAGACTGCATGTCCTGCACAGTATCTCCCATCGTTTTGAATGAGTCTAGCAGGCTAATACAGGCACTTATTTGCAAGAAAACCATTTGTGAAATAAATCACACACACTATCTTCATTTAAAAAAAAAAACACAATTGTATGATAATAAAACTGGTTGGGAAGTGTGTGTGTGTTCCCTGATAAGCCTGTGAGGCTTATGAGTTTTCATACAAAATGTAATTCAACCACATGAAGATACTTGCAATATGCCTCTCCAGTACTTTGTTATAAGCAAAACAAAATAAGAGGGGCACAGAATACTCGTAAGTGTGGACAAACGGAGCGAAAGGAAGAAAGATAAATGTCTGGCAGTGCACATGAAGTGTCTCACCTTCAAGAAATTTTAATAATAGAGGAAGGTGCTATATCTACAGACGTACTATTCCTTGTTGTAAACACACTAGCAAGAAGATCATAGAGCATCACAATAGTCACCAATTATTTCAGAAAAATTCTCCTGAGAAAAATACATTCAGACGTAAATTTATCCTGAAAAATCACATGGAGTCTGGGGAGGAAAAATAAATCCACAAAAATTAATCCACTGCAGCTCTGGTGAAGAAGCTGGTATTTGATGTCTAAGCAATGACCTCATGAGCTTTGGCAAATGACAAAGCATGCAAACAGACTCAAGTCAGGCCTTTTCTCTTATTTTGATGTGAAGTGGGTGTAACTATAAATTGACATTACCTAATTTAAATAAATAAATAATAAAAGGGAAAAAAGGCTGTAGCAAAGACACTTGCAACACACTAACACAAGCACAATATACAAATAATCTCTATATTTCAGCTCTGAAAGGCAACAAACTGGCATCCTAACTGTTCTAATTCATACAAGGACTTGCACAGCAGCCTCCTTTACTAGGCTTGCTATGAAAATTAGTTTAACATTTTAAGTTCCACAATTTATGATTTCAACTCAACAGTTAACGTCCACATCTTTCTGAACTAAAGGTGACTTGAGTTATACACACAATCTATGCTACCGATTAGCAGTCTGAAATATGTATTTCAAATAAAGAACAGCTTAAGCAAAACATATTTGTTTTAAAAAAGTCTAAAGCTGTAGCTAGAAACTACGTCTTTGAAGCATTATAGCTTTTGTCTGAAGGGATAACACCTGTTTTTAGAACCACTAGCAATCTATAGGTAGTAGTGTTGAGCAAGTGCTGAACACTTGGCTTTGTACCTAAATAGGATGCAGGAATTCATCTTAAAGTCTAACAAGGAAAAATTACGAGGGAAAATTCAGTGATTCATGCCATGACTGGGAAGAACAATATGTATGGCGATGAATCCTAATAGGTGCCATACAGAATTTCTGAATCTCAGAACAGCCTCCAAAAGGTAGGTAAATGCATAAAGTCTGTGTTTCCTCATCTACCCCAAAATCATAGTACAATCACAGAATCATTCAGATTGGAAAAACCTTTAAGATCTGTAGTGGTTTTGGCCTGGGCCAGGTTTTTCAGTAGCAGGGGAGCTAAAGGAGTGGCTTCTTTAAACAAAGAGAGTTGCCAGAAGCTTCCCCTGTAGCTGACAGGGTTAGGGCCAGTAAGTTCTAAGTTGGACCCTGCACCTGACCCAGGCCTGGCCAATTAGTGGT
>WBNH01011100.1:11042-184160 GCA_013401255.1 Urocolius indicus | reverse complement strand
GTTTTAAGATGGTTTTATTTCTTGTCTCCCTGCTTTTATTGTTTCTTTAATAAATCAAACCTTTTTCTCCCTAAGTTGAGATTTTTTTTCCCGTGACGCTAATTACCGAGTGATCTCTCTGTCCTTATCTCAACTCACAAGCAGTTTGTTATATTCCACTCTCTCCTGTCCAGCTTAGGAGGGGGAGTGATATTATGATTGAGTGGACATCGGGCTAAACCACCACAAGATCATCAAGTCCAACTGTAAGCTAACACTGCCAAATCCCCCATTAAATGACAGTCTCTAAGCATCACATCTTAAAATACCTCCAGGGATACTCCCTGGGCAACCTGTTCCAACGGTTGACAACCCTTTCAGCGAAGAAATTTATCCTAATGTCCAATCTAAACCTTCCTGGTGCAATTAAAGGCCATTTCCTCTTGTGTTTTCACTAGTTACTTGGTAGATGTGACCAATTGGTCGTCTCACTACAACATCCTTTCAGGTAGTTGTAGAGAGTGATCATGTCTCCCCTCAGCCTCCTCCTCTGCAGACTAAATAACCCCAGGTCCCTCAGCCACTCCTCACCAAACTTGTGCTCCAGACCTTTCACCAGCATTATTACTCTTCCTCAATGTTCAGGCCTATACACTATCATTCAGTGTTTTACTGCATGATTAAAACCTGGAAGAAAGCTGAAGTAAACTTGAGCAAGAAAATAAAAGGAAACAAAATTGTCATTCTGGATAACTCACCTCCCATTAACTGTAGTATATTTGATCACATCTCCTGGCAGGATCACTGAGAGTTCAATATCTTTGTCGATAACATTCTCTTTCTGTTCCATGATGAGACTGGCCGATTCTGTGTCATCAAATGCAGAAACGGTAATGGGGTTTTTTTCACATGGAGGAGGTGGTGCTTTAGATTTTCTTCTGAAAAAAATGGAGGAAAATTAAAATTCAAGTGTGTATTTATACATATGATTCAGTACTGGTAAACTAGCAAGTTTCAGAACAGGAATGAACTACACTTAATTGTTTTCACTTGGACTGTGTAAATTATATGTGCAAAGAAGAGACAAGAGAATGTTTTAAACATAGGATCAGTGGTGACAGAAGATACAACAGGCTAAGGTATTTATTAAATGAAAATAAAAGCACCTCACAAACATCAAGCCCAAAACAAAAAAGATATCATAGAATTACAGAATCTTAAGGATTGGAAGGGACCTTGAAAGATCATCTAGTCCAACTCCCTTGCCAGAGCAGGACCATCTAGAGTAGGTCACACAGGAACTCATCCAAGTAGACTTTGAATGTCTCCAGAGAAGGAGATTCAACAACCCATCTGGGCAGCCTGTGCCAGTGCTCCCTCACCCTCGCAGTGAAGAAGTTTTTCCTTATGTTTCTTTGGAACCTCTTGTGTCCTAGCTTGTACACATTGCCCCTTGTCCTATCATTTGATATCACTGAGAAGGCTCTAGCTTCATCCTCCTGACACTCATCCTTTAACTGCTTGTAAGCATTAATGAGATCACCCCTCAGTCTCCTCCACAGTAAAGAGTCCCAGCTCCCTCAGTCTTTAATCAGAAGAGACATGCTCCACTCCATCATTTTTGTGGCCCTGCACTGAACTCTCTCCAGCAGCTCCCTGTCCTTGAACTGGGGAGCCCAGAACTGGAAATTTCGTTAGATTTCTCCCCACTCAACTCTCCAGCCCATCCAGGTCTCACTGAATGGCAGCACAGCCTTCTGTTGTGTCAGCCACTTCCCCCAGTTTAGGATCATCAGCAAACTTGCTGACAGTACCCTCTGTTCTCTCCTCAAGGTCAATAATTAATATATTGAACAGTACCAGTCCCAGAACCAACCCAAGGGACTCCACTAGATACAGGCCTCCAACTAGACCCTGCCTCATTGTCCACAACTCTCTGCCTTCTTCCCTTCAACCAATTAACAATCCATCTCACTACCTGATAATCCAGCACACATTTTCTCACTTTTGGTGTGAGGATGCTGTGGGAGATGGTGTCAAATGCTTTACTGAAATCAAGGTAAACCACATCCACTGCACTACCACCATCTATCTGCTACTGTTTTCATAAAAGGCTATCAGGTGAGTCAAACATGACTTCCCTTTGGTAAAACCATGCTGACTGCTCCTAATGACCCTCTTGTCCTTTATATGCTTGGAAACAGCACTCAGGGTAAGTTGTTCCATCACCTTTCCAGGGACGGAGGTGAGGCTGACTGGTCTGTAGTTACCTGGCTCCTCCTCCTTGCCCTTTTTGCAGGCTGGAGTGACATTTGCTTTCCTCCAGTCATCAGGCACCACTCCTGTTCTCTGTGACTTACTGAAGATTATGGGGAATGCTCCAGCAATGACTTCTGCCAGCTCCCTCAGCACTCACAGGTGCATCCCACCAGGGCCCATCGGGGCAACATCTAGGTTGCTCAACTGATGCCCAGTCCTCATCAACGAAACAAAACTCCTCCTTTAACCTGACTTCCTCTGGAGTCTAGGGCTCCTGGGACAGTCTCCAGCAGTATAGACAGAGGCAAAGAAGGCATTCAGTAACTCTGCCTTCCCTGCATCCTCTGTCACCAGAGGATCCACCTCATTCAGCAAATCCTACCAGCTCAAATCTATTCACTTCTATACAGTAATAAAATAGCAGTACAACCAGTACTACTGTTTTGTAATAGTTCTTGACATTTCAGTCACAATATGCTTTCGTATTTTTATCCCTCATCTATGCTGATTTCCCATTCCAATTTTCCCACTATCCTTTCTCATCTTAGTGACAAGCCAGTGTACTCTTGAATGCAAAGAATTTCATTCCTCCAAAAGGGTATAAAAGAAAAACTCTCTAGACCTCTATTTCCAAAAATATTTTTGCAATTTACATTCTGGAGCTGTACCAAAACTTGTTTACCAAAGACAACTGACCAATGTAATCAAAGAAATCTACTTCTATAACCGTCTTACTGAATTAAAACAAAAGATCTAGCATACAACAATTAAAACCACACATCTTTCTTGGGAAAACAAAGTTTAAAGTCACTCACAATGAAGAGCAAACAAGGTCCAGAGCAGCATTGCAAAAGGCGACTGTATAATCAGACTTCACATGACCGAGCTGTTGTTTAAAGTGCTTAGAGTTTTGAACTTCAGAACTCTGTGCTGAATAATTAACTATTCACAGCCTCTCAGAGCTAATCGGGACTACTCACAGACCTCCAAACACACTGGATGAGGATTCATCATCAAAATTTATACCTCCTCTGTGTTAATGTTTTATATCAGTTTTGGTGCATTTCACATACAATTCAAGATGTGTGGCATTAGCTGCAAATCTAACTTTGGTCTCTAAAACAGCTTTTCTGGGTTGTTTCTGGGCTATATGAATATTGCAAGATGTTCAATCAAACTTCTTTTTACTCCTCCCTGACCTGTTTGGGGCTTTTTCTTGCATGACTTTCAGCTTTCATATAACTGACAAAAAGAGATTATTAGCCAATATAGAGCACCAATACAGCTATTTAAAACAAGCAACCATAAACTCCCAAAACTAAATACTCACTCTATGACATTAATACAAAAAAAAAAACATCCAGGTGCAAAGTGAAGCATTTCTGCTTTCAACATTCTTTACTCATTCCTACATATTTAAGTGACTTCAAATTATTGTTAAAAGATATTTATCGCAACTAAACTCAGAATTTAGTCTTTGAAGACTACATGCCACAGAAAGACTTTCTTGCAAATGCTAGTGGACTCCATTTTCCATTCACCTGACAAATACAACTTCATTGCTGGAACTCTGGAGAATGCTTAATCATACATAGCAATAAATGCACTGTGCACATGAGTAAAATGTGGCTTTATATAGTGCCTAACTTACACCGTGGACAGGCAGAATTGATAAAACTCTTGTGAAAACTTGTGTGCAACAGCTAGATAGATCAAGTTCCATGTATTTTTGAAAGGACATACACACACACACACACACACAGAGGGATTTGAGCAGTGAAACAAGGTTGGTTGAATCCCCACAGAGAGCTATGGGCTCTACCCATCTCTAGCACATCTGCCTGTTCTTTGTCGGTGGTTATGCTTACATTTCCTGTCCCGCCTATACAACAGAGGAAAAATCTCCAAGTATACTTTCTCAGAAGTCACACAGTTTTTGTCAACCTCTTAGTAAACAGCAGGGATCCCAATACTTTCATTTTCTGTTTCCAGATGCACTGTCTCCTTTTTTCTTCATTTTTCATGAACTCTCTCCTTCTTAGACCCATGTATTTACACTTGGTCTTATGTCTTTCTTTTCTTGAGTCTGTGTCTCTGCCTTGCCACAGGAGAGGCTGCCTGACAGGTAAGGGGAGCCCAGAGCTGATACTGGACCCCAAGAATAATTCATTACCACAATTACATCTACAGGTACAAATCAAGAGCAGTAAGTGACACGATGCTGGAAATACACTTGCAAACCTAGTTTTAACCTAAAACCCCTTCTCTCTTCTTTTGCACTGTGGGGCCTCCAAGAAGCTGACGCGGGCGATTTCTCTCCTCCACATGTCATTTTACTAATAAACCAAAAAGTAAAACCAGAATTATCTGAGTAACTCCAAGCTACACCATAATTTCAAATACTTATCCACTATAAAGAACAAACATACAAAAGCCCAGTTTGTTCTTGTGTGTTCACCTCTACCAAGTCCTCAGCAAACTGGGAGAGCTGCTGGTTTTTCATGAATTTGCTAAAAAGTCAGAAAGAGCAGTTAAGGTAGCTTCTTTTCTCCTGAAAAGGAGAAAATCCTTTATTTTTAATAAGACAAAACACAACCATAACAAAGAGAAAGAAATTCAAATTAAATAAAAATAACAGTTTAGAGGTCAGAAAGACGATATTCAGTAAATGGCCTCGCCCACAGCACCTTTTATGTTGGATAGCTTCCAGATATGCTAGGAGCTAAGTAGATTTATTTTTCAAAGTAAACATTAGAAAGAGTTAGAACAAATGAAAATATACTCTTTATTTTCATGGCTACTATAGAACTAAAGGAAAGCTGCAGAAAGAATCAAAGTACAGCTTACTTAGCTGTGATGTAGAGGGAGTTGAGAGAGACATTTTAACCAAATAAGGTCACAACTCATTGATCCAAGCTCCTCTGGAAAATGTGCTGCAGTACCCTACACAATGCAGGTCTTTGTGCCTTCCTTGTCTTCCTAGGTCCCAGCTTCATCAATTGATTGACCTTCCCTACTTCAGATATTAAAACTCCCAATCTCAATTCACCTGAAGGGAAGTGCCCCCCGCAGTTTATCACCAGATAAACAACTTTAGCTTATCTATTATGCTGGAACAGCTTTTACTTAATCAATTGCTTAAGACAAAGCAAGCAAGCAAGGAAGTGAAAGAAAACAGGGAAAAGGAAAAGAAGAAAAAACAAACTTTCTTCCAATTGTTCCTAGCCCTGAAAAAGGCAGCTGGAGAGACATCCACAGTGCTCACAATACATCCCAAAAATACAAGCTGGTGCAGCATGGGCAGAGCTTGTATTTCTGTTACTACCAGTGTGCCCGGGGCCCACTGCTTATGCCAAGTCTTTCAGCTAGCCCTTATCTTTTGAGATTATATTGTTCCCAAGAGAATTGATTCATCTCTCAGAAATTTATGTTTCTCAAGTCCCACCTGCAATTCCCACCAGTCTTTGTAATAGAATACAGTTCTGGTAAAAAAAATGAAGAATTCTTTCAGCCAAATGCAGACAGAAAATGTCAACATTTTGTCAAGAAAAACAATACACTTTTTAAAATCAAATGCAAGGCCATAAAGTCAAAATTTCATGTACTTCAGATCCCACTTCCACAGAATAAAGTGTCATTGCTCTAACATATTTCCCAATTGCCAAAAAAAAAAATAATACAGCAATTTGAATGTGTGGAAGTCTTTTTTAAAATAAAAGTCTGCCACAGTAAATAAATAAAGCATCTATTTATTTAGGTTTTTAAAAATCCTATTAGAAAGATAAAAATAATATATTTTTAACTATCAGTAACTAGAGAAAGGTACTTTAAAATAATGAGAAATACTTGAACTGATAGTGACCTAGATATTGGACTTACCACCAGCGCTTCCTTTTGATAAAGATCACATTCCTTTAAAAAATGGAGTAAGAAAAAAAAAAAAAAAAAACCAAACCCTATCTGCTAGATTTGTGCACAATCAAAGGATACAGTATAACAAATCCACCTCTTCAACTACTGACATCAAGGAATGGTAATGTTTACAGCACTTGCTGTTTTGAACACTAGTACATGAGACACTATAGAAAAACAGCTTGATAGCTCTCAATGAAATTATTATGGATTTAACTCCAACATCAGAACAGACTCAAATTTTCTATAGCAATCACATAAGACAGGAAAGGTCATAGGGAAATAAGGTCATAAGTCATCTCTCTGATACCGAAAATGATCATTAAACATATTACAATAAAGGCTTTCTCCTGTCTAACATACTTGTCTGTCTCTTGTAATAATTTGACTTACAGTATCACAAAGAACACTGGTTTATGCAAACAGCAATGACTTTTTTATATATAAAACTTTACAAAATTATATATACTAAATGGACAAGCAGCATTTCATTTTCTTTTCACTCCAGTAATGGAAGAGACTTTTAGGGATCATCTAGTCCAACGTCTCACTAAAGAAGGTCCACCAAGATCAGGTCACACAGGACTGTGTTCAGGCGGGTTTTGAAAACCTCCAGAGATAGACTCCACATCCTCCCTGGGCAGCCCAAGTTTAAAGTTGACAGAAAAAAAGCCAACTGGAAGTCCTTTAGAACTTTTGGAAAAGGTTTTGGTAAGCTTCTAGAAATTCTCCTCATTAATGTTACACTCAGAAAACAGAAGAACTTGTGACTATCACTCGTAGCTATCTACACATCTTAATCACCTTTCAGTGCTGTTTGCTGCACCTCACCCCTACACACATATTTCCAACAAGTAGAATTTGCTCGAAACAAATTCTATAATTTTTTCAGTCATTTAAGGTTCTGGATCAAGAAGTAAGAAGTTACGCTATAGTTATATCAAAACACTCTGCACAGCTGTATTTCTTTTGATTCAGCAAGTGAAAGTAACGCTAACTAGTATCAGCAACCATCTATGTATTTTAATGCTTGGTAAGAAAAGGACTCAAGAAATCCTCCTGCCAGAGAAAAGTAAATTTGCTTCTATACATTTTATGTTATGGCACACTCATTGGCAAATTAGAGTTCAGTGCTTAGGGTCTCTGATCAGGATTTGGAATGGGAAGTCCCTAAATTTACTTATCTTCTGCTATCTTTACAGTCACATTATCTCAATTTTAGCTCCAACACTACTCCAAATAAGACTGCAAGCTCAGTCAAAACTAATGCTGAATGATGTTTGCAGTCAAGACCATGCTTTTAGAAGCACCTCCAGAAGAAAGATATCCTCTGAGATAAAAAATATCAACTAAACTATGCAGAGACTAATACATCATCTCCATTTCTCTTTCTCTTTTCTTCAGAGGTGCTCCATCAGTTCTGGATCTTCAGTGTTGGTTTACCCTAAAGCTGCTAACAAAACAGAATTCACCAAACTCCACAGAGTCTTGGGTTTGCAGCAGAAGCCCATGAAATGGATCAGCTTAAGAGGCTGCTATTTGAGAATATGTCTTTTGTTGAAGTAGAGTTACTGTCTACCAGTAGAGCCCATCATTTATTTGGGTCTTGCACTGTGAGACTAAGACAAATGAACGTCAGAACAGCCAAAAAGGTTCATATAAACTGGGAAAGCAAATCACAGCAATCTGCAAGGAGATCAAGAATCAGGTTTGAAATAAACTACAGACTAGAGAGACTAAACAAGCAAAACACACAGAATGCTGAAAATGTGAAAGGAAAAAACAGAAACTGCTTTTTCCTGACCATTGCATATCCACTGTAAAGACAATCAAACTGAAGAGTCCAGACATCTCACCTCAAACAACTATCACAGAATCACAGACACCAAAAGTGTCATAACCACTTCCAGCTTTGACTCATCTTTTTGTAATACATGAAATAGGTACACAGTTGCTAGACTCAGCATAAATCTTTACTTTTGCTTAAGATCTATGGCTGTATGAATACACCATCTAATTTCTTTGTTCCTTCTTTCTTACATAAAATGGTCTGTAAGTTTTCCTTATATAAGTAAATTAAACACTGAAGGTAGCCTTGAATGGCCCATTCAACTTTTGCTTTCAATTCCACCACTAGGGACCAAGAATCAAAAAAAACAATTATAAACATCACAGAACTGATAACTTTGTATCCTCCTCTGGACATTGATTACTTTGTTTCCAACAACTTCATATGGATCACAGAAAAGAGAGTCTTCAACAGTATATTGCTTTCTTCTCTAAATCTGTAATACATTGATTGTCCATATTAATCTTTTTAATAAAAGATTTAATAGTTTTCTTAATCACAGTTCTCGATCAGACAACTTCTGGTATGTGACAGAAAAGCTATTCTAAAACACTAAGATTTATTGCACATATTGGAAGATTCACAATTTTTTTCTTAAGTATCAGATAACTATAAGGAGCAGTTTGTGAAGTGGAAACACCTCTTTCCATCCTCTAACAAAACGTATGAACTTCCTACTTAGGTCTGTGGCTGATATTTTGTAAGAACAGACACCCACATGGGACTGTAAACATAAAATTCACCGAAGTAGTATTCTCATTTCATTCCTAACGGAGCTTTTTTCACTATGTCTGCCATTCTCATACTAAGATTAACCTGAAAATGTTTAACATTCAGCTGAAGACTTGCATTGAGTCACTAACTTGCTATCGACTCTACTTCCACCTAAATCACACTTGAAGAACAGTTTGTTATTGCTCGTGAAAAGTACCTCTCTTTTCGGTGGAAAGTAAAATCGTAATTTTTTAACTGGCGTTTGGCTCGTTGAAAAGTGACATTCTATTCATCTTGACTGAGCTCTTACCAGGCACACAGGCCTCTACTCAATATTTGGGTTGTCAGAAGTGCTGTAAAAAAAATTGCTTTAAAGTTAGTTTTAAGATGCTGTAGTACTCTAATATCTATGCTTAACATTAAGCTGCCCAAGTATTGCTGTACCAGCCTCATACCATCTATATAATGTGCCTACCAGCCTTGACACTAGGCTTTCATCTCTAGATCAATATCACTGTTTGATACACAGACTGTCTCTTTATTTTTATGATAAAAGCACCAGCTGGATGTTAAGATCAAGGTACAGATCAATAAGAGTTGACCACTGTCCATTCTTAGGTTATCCTTTCAATCCAGGTTTATGATACATGTAGGGCAAAATAAAGGAAAACTATTTGCTGTACCTGCTCTATAGAGAAATATGAGCTTTCAGGTTCCAAACTAATTCACTTAGTTATTTGAGGAAGACTTTGAGGTTATATTGTGCGGATATTGTGTCTAGGACATGGCTAGTTCAGAAACGTTTTAAGTTCAATCACCAGGTAGAGGAACAAACATGAACAATTTGAAATTTTTTTGTGATAATGGAGTATTTCATAGTGCACTTCTCTATACAGGTTCCCAGGGCTGAAAGGAGACCAATATTGCAAATACTACTAGTATTTTTAAAATATTACATAAAAATAAGATGGTACTAGAAACGAGGCACTGGGTAAACAGCTCATCCTACATAAAAATGTGTTGTGCAACTGATACACCAACTGACATGCCAGTAGTAATGCTACAGGTGATCAGATTAGTAATAAACTGATCTTTGAAGATTATCTCTATGGTTGCACTCAGTGAGGTTCCAGCAAACAACAAATCATCTGCAGATGTTCTCTTCCTTACATCTTTATTCAGATGACTGCTACAATGAAAGCAAAAAAATGAAAAATATCTACGTTTCCACTCTTTTCATAAATTACCATATTAAGAAAATGAGGCATCCTTGGCATCAGGACAAGTTTTCAAACCTCTCTCTAGAGAAAAGTTTTTTTCCTAGTTAACAGGATGTGTAAAATTCCCCTCAACTAGTTTCACAGCTCTGAAGAACAGGATTTGTTGTTTTGTTTTTTTTTTTTTTTTTTTTAATGTCTTTTCCTAGAGAGAATAAATCACAGGATTGGGACAGTAACCATGACAGTAAGGTGAAAGCTTAATGGAATCTTTGGACGTCTGGTTCAAAGTAAAAAGCAAGAAAGCAGCAAATGAATCCTCCATTTCTTTCCAGACCATTTGGAACAGACACTTTGCCCATCTGATTGTCTGTCCCCATGGCAGTGGCAGTCTTCAAAACAGAAAAGACTGTATTCAAGCCGTAATTCATGCAATGTTTTCTCTTATTACAAGGAAAAAGGGGAGATTCAGAGGCAATGTAAACACAAATCTCCATGGTATGGGAATGTTTTTTATTGTGCCCCTATTAGCATTTAAAGGGGCACTAACTTCAGTATAAACTTATATAATGAATAGTTAAGTACAAATTTAAAACTTCTGCAGACAAAAAGCTTCATTCATTGCCATTCAAACCAAATGATAGTTATTATTATGATGACCTTTTCAAGCTCAGCTAAGACATATGAAAGACTACCCAACTCCTGAGCACTGATAGCCACTACTTCAGTGTTGTCTTCCACTATCAAAAAAAGCATAAGCTCTTCTCTAGGTATAAGAACTGCCTCACTGTTAGGGAGACTGCCAAGAAGCTCAGAATTCTAGTAGGCAACAGAAGACAAAAAATACTTTAGGCTGTAAATTTGCATAAAGTTGATTATTATTACTAAGGAATTATAGTGTGCTCTGATACAGAAGTTCCTTTATAGCACATAATGTTGTGCCAAAGGAAGTATTTCTTCTTCTCTTAAAAATATAGTAACAAAAAAAGAGGTGTAGTGAAAAATTAATTCCAACAATGTTACTTCTAAAGAGGTTAAGAACTTAAACTTCTAAAGCAAACAAGGCTAACAAAAAACAAATATAAAAGTATACTTCTGCAGTAAGCAGATACTTGCATCTATTTGCAACCTTTGCACATTTTCAAATGCAAAACATAACCCAGATTTACATAGTACAAAAATCTTGAATGACATTCAAAACTATTAAAACTTCATATGACTTACTTAGCCTTTATCATATTTACGGTTATGAAAACAGCCTGATAGAAACGACAGCAAGCAAGAAGGAGAAAGCAGTAAATCTGTAACAGTAATTGAGTAATATATAACTGGCTGAATAAACAGGAAAAGAAAATAAAGAGCAGCTTGAACTGAAAGAGGGAGCTTAACCTTTGATACACTAATAAATCTAACAAATGCTTAAAACTCAAGCAAATGTATGTTACCTCTGCTAGGAACAAACTCTCAAATCTTTTTCAAGAACAGCTATAAAAGGGTGCTCATACAGAGGTTTTTCGCCCATCACCAGTTAGAAAAGTTCAATTAAGGGCTCTCAAGTAGAGCAAAACCTGAATCTGCCCTCTGGCCGTTATCTCCTAGTCATGAAAGCAGGTATACCACCACTGCCTTTTCAAAGACTTCAGATGAAACACCTAGCTCTGCCTATGGCTTTTTCAGCTGCTATTCTGAACATCAGTAGAAGTAAGAACTGACAATTTATCTGAGCTTTTCTGCTGCTGCTTTTCTGTCCTGTTCAAAATCCCGTTTTAGAAGTAACTCTGGAGGTAGGCACTGAATGGATTTAGAAGCTGGGAACGCTAAGGAAAAGAAAAGCAGAGCCACTAAGTATCACAGTGCCCAGAAAAGAGGAGAATACAGACCCTTCCATTTTTCCTCACATACATGCCTCAATACACAGGTACCTGGGTTTGGGTAACAGATAAAATAATGCAAGACAGCAGTTAGGAAGCCCTGCAGTAATAACAGGGAAGACAAACTTTACTCCATCTTCCTTTTAGCTGCAATACAACGTTGGGTTCAACTGCAACAGTCCCATATCCTAGTTGAATATTAAGATACAGGAAGAATAATTGAGCCAAGCACAGTGATGCAGCTTTGCAAGCACTGCATCTAATTTCTGTTCTAATGCGGGTGTTTCCAACAGAACAGGCGTTCTCCCTTGTAAAAAGCTCTTCAGCCACCAGGAGCCTTCTCTTAGCAGTTAGGTCCTTTAACCTATAGTTTGGTAACACTTCAAAATGTTTTTCATATTTGCATAACCAAGGAATTAGAGGGTTTAGAAAACTGAAGAACAGACAAGGCATAAAGCACTGGAAGGGAATGGGAAGACGGAAAAGTTTTCTATCCTCAGTAAGAAGCTTAAAAATAAATAAACAAATAAATATGTACACATACACACATGCTATGCCACACGTGAAGAACAGATAGAGCTTCCACACAGACAACTATGTCAGCAAACAAGGCATCCTAGCTCATTACAGTAAACAAAATGAAAGAGAAAAAGAGTTAAATTCAGGCTAAGAAATTGTACTAAAACAAGTGTTTTCCTTACTAGATTACAAACAAAGTATTTTGGCAGTTAGTATCCTGAAAGCTCAAATGTAATAAAGAGCCTTCTCATGAAGTACGGGGAACTGAAGCTACATTGTTCAAACAGTAGCACTGAGCCTTTCAGGCTGACACTCCTTGCAAAACTAAGAAGAAATACTTTGAGTACCTACCTGCCATAAGATTCTCCTGCTCATCTTTCACAGCTTTTTCCTTAACGCTCATTCCCTCCCTGCATCCTCCTCTGAAAGGTAAACCCTCTTACCTTCAGGAACAGGGTTGCATTTACTACTCCCTCAAATGTCAGTACTGCTGCTGGAGTCCAAGCTTCATGTCTTATATACTGTGTGAGAGAAGATGGGTGGTACAAGGCACAGCCAGAAGTCCTATCTGAGCTCTCTTCATAGCATAAGCCCGACCAGCAATTTTCACAGCCACATTTACTGTTGCTGCCAGTTGAAGGTCCCTCCCCTTTGTCCTACTTAAACTCCCTCATTGGTTGGCAATTCATGGCCCCAGATGAATGCTATTATTTCTTCCCGAAGTGCATCCCCATCTACATAAAAGACCTGCCATTAGCCCCCTTCTCTGCACTCAGTATCCCCTAGATCCATTTCTTACTGGGCTCTTGCAAGAAGAAGACAGGGAAGGGAAGGGAGGGGAAGGGAAGATGTTTCTTCAAAGAAAGCTGTCTCCCTGTGTGATAGTGGTAACATCAAAACTATTTTGGGTTACTCATTATTACCATTAGAAAGCCTCTCCTCTTTCTGAAAAAAAGGGCACAGGACTTCAGCATTAACTACAAAGTAGGAAAACATCCTTTAGGAGAGGGAGAAGCATACTTCTTGCTAATCTTTACTACAAATAGCTGCAGCAGTCTGCTCTGAGGAATACAGAGCAGATGAATAATGATGAATAATTTGCACTAACTACTATACTTCACTCCTGTATTCAATCTCTCATCCTTTTCAACTTCCACTATCACAAGTTTGCATCCAGTATTTTTCACTGTTGAATTTTTAGCATACTAATATATGATTCAGTGCCAGAAGCACACTCACTTTCACAAAAAGTTCAATTGAACAAGATATCTTAAAATTCTTTCTTTGTTGCTGTAAGCAAAATGCACCTTGGCACGGTATAGCTATTTAGGTATTTAGTCTATCTGGGTGCTAGAGAATTGGCTTAATGCTTTCCATGATAAATGAAAATGATACATAATACTCATTGAATACAAAGGATACACAGAAAGGATTCTATTATATTAAACAATAAAATCATCAACTTTTGCAAATTATTACAAATAACAAGTTTAGTTTTTTTAAAAAAAATAGATCAAAATGAGATGAAACACTACCAAACACAGTCTTACAGTCTGCATGAAATGACAACATCCCTCATTTAAAATAACCTCAATAACCTCATTTGAGGTTCTAGGCCCCAAACATCATCTTAAAATAAAATATGAAACACTTTCTATACCTAGAAATGCACTACTGAAATTTCATCAGTCCATCCACATAGATAAATTTACAGGCCTTTAGTCCCCTTCATCTCTAAGCCAGAAACAGGATTTAAAAAAAAACAAAATCCCCACAACTTTTATATTCTGGACTAGAAGAATTACATACTTTCTCTGAAAAGGCAAGAAGTGTGTAAAAAGAAAGAACTTTTGAGTTCTGGCAATTTATGTACTGCCCACACCCAAATTCTGCCTTCCCTCAAAGAGCAATGACTTAAATGTCATTGCAGATATTGGTAAGTATTTTTCCTTACAGCAGGTGTTAGGACAAGTTCAACCAAGCAAGCAAGGAAATGCTGTATAAATACCAATGTGTATCACTTTACATGAACGCTTAAAGAATTCTCATTTACACCAACCAGAACATTTCTGTAGGTCCCTTTTATCAATTTAAAACAGATGAAATTATTGTTAGATTGACACACGCCAGGAATATAATGCAAGTACTTCCTCAAAGGCATTCTGCAGTCATCTAAACAAGGAGAGGGAAGAATAGCTAAAAGTGTTTACATGATTTTTCTGCTTACCTCCTGGGTACCACAGATTTTTCTTCTCCATTAAAGTTGATTTCTTTCAATAGCACATGTAGGTAGAAGGGGTAGAATGGATGTCTGCATGGCAAGCTCACCGTTCTTCCCTTCCTCTAATGGTGACATCAATAAGCCTACCTATTTATAATCCCACCACCTGACCAAACAGCCCACAGAGTACATTTAGAGATTTGTATAGCCACTAATCCTGACATATCTACTTCAGCCAATTCAAAAGACAGTATTAAGTAGCTTTGTTGTCTTCTGTGGCTTTATACCATAAAAAGCCAATCCTGTTTTCTGCATCTCTTTTATCTTTGCAAAACTAGTTTTAATGTGAAGTTTTAGAATTAGGTCTCTTCCTTCCCTCCATGCTTTTTTGCCTTCCCTATTTCTCTGTCTGTAATATACCCAACTAAATAATTCTTGTGAAGAAATTTTAAGTGGTCTGTGGAATACTTATGCAGCAGAGACAAACACCTATTTACATTCAGTTAATGTAAATACCAGTACTACCCACAAAATTATTGAAACTTAAGATCTTGAAAAATCAAACAGAAGTATAATATTTAAACTGTGAAGGAAAAAAAAACACAAAAAAACCAAAAACCAAGCTTTGAAGTGTCTGAAGTTGGGTAATTTACAAAGGCTTGACCTCACTGTCAATTAAAAACAGAAGCTGATTAAAAGCAATTCTCAATTCAGTTACCTATTCCCAAAGTCAAACCTATGCATACATCCAAGGAAGGGCTGCTTACAATGAAGTCTGCCTAGCGAACAGGAAGAAATGCAGTCAACAATCTCTTGAGCAAGCATTATCATCAATGGCAACATCTTGCAGGTTCCTACCATTCATAAAGGTGACTTCTAGATCTGTATCAGGCCATACAGTGGCTGTTGTACCACTTCAGTGAGGGGATAACATCTGTGTGAGTGCAAGTGAACAACATTCTTGACAACTCCTTATCTAGCCTCTCTTACCTGAGAAGTCATATCACCAGCATCCATCACCCATTATGTCAGAAGAAATAGAAAACTGCCAGTTTTACCCAACACACATAAAGTTGAATGAAACAATCACATCAATCAGTGGTGTCCCAAATCAACTGCACTCCGTAACCAAATCCAAGAGTTAATGAAATCCTTAAAGCAATTTCAACTGCTTGTAAAACCAGGGACAGTAATAACACAGATATAGCCAGACTAGCAAAATTAGACTGTCAGTAGTAAAAGTTTCAGTGCAGATATGGTATCAATAGTGTCTAAAATACCAACACATTCTCTGTGGTTAGGATGTTCTAACACTGGATAAAACATCTGGGAATTCCATTGGGAGGCAGTAATGACTATTTGGGTCTAAGGGCTGTAGTTAAAAACATTCGATTCATATTCACAACAATAAAATACCTAGTTTTTTTAAATTTTACTCCTGTTGGTATCTTGTAGTACTAAACACACTGTTTATCTGTTTAGCAATTCCCTTCTTATGACCTTCACGTATTAAAGCAGTAAATTTTTCACTACTGAAAAACCACGTGGTTTTCATTAAGAGAGTCACCAGTGGAATTTGATACTACTGAACACGACACCCAAGTGCCCAACATTTCAGATAATCTGAAAGGGAAGAAAAGTTTTTCATTTCTGCAAGTATGCACATGAGTATTTCCCCAGATCTCAAAGTTTGTTTTCACTTTTTTTCCCCAACTGATATCACTCATCATAAGCTACTAGCTTTTGGGTTTGTTTCTTTTCTTTTGTTCTTTATAAGTTCCCAGAACACTTGTGAAAGGCAAAATGTTGAGAATTTTAAAAGACAGCATAGGAGGAAAGCTTAGACAGGGTATTAGGAGGAAAAAAAAAAAGAAAATCTAAAGGAACAGAATTAAAACGCTTGGTTAGAATTTCTTTAGGATTAGAATTCTTAAATGGTTCTCATTTTTCCATAAAGCATTTTCTGAAATTACTCATCTTGGCTTCACTGCGTTAGCAAACATTCCCTAAAAGGAAATTTCAACTGACTAGTATCAGCAGCAAAAAAAAAATGTATGTGAATGGATCATAAACATGGAATTTCTTGTGTGTGTGTTTTATTTGCTAAATACAATCATGCTATAGTACTCAATACAAAGCACTTTCTTAAGATACCCCTGTGTAGGTCACATTTTTAGTACAAATGTTTCATGCTCTTATTCACAGAATTGTTTCCAAGACCAAAAGGATATGAAGACTTGCATATATGAGTGAGTGCAGTAAGACAAAAGCTTCCCAATGTTTGTTTTTAGATCTTTAATATCTTCAGATTCACTTATCTGTGGTCATTCAGAGCATTTATTGTTTCTGCATGGGGGGGGGTACAGGGGGAGCGGCCAGAACCAACAAATGCAAAACTCCAGAAGCCCAACAGGCTGTTAGATCTCAATGGATGTGTATCTATTGTCTGCATATGGAAAAGCTCATCAGAATTACCATGTTTTTTTTTAAATGCCCAACAGGGACATATCTGTGAAGTTGGCAGCTCTTTGAACCTATTGTCTCTATTGTTATAAACAAAAGATTGTTTCTTTTAAAACTATCTGATCTTTCATCTAACCCCTGAAATAGTAATGATTATTTTTTAAAAATAATATCCATGAGAAAATAAAGTCCGAAAGCAGCAAGAATAGCAGGAAACCTGGATTACTATGCTAAGAATAGGCAGTCTTCCAAATTAAATTCCCCTCTTATTAAGTATTTATTTCTTCAGTTGCTTTGTACCTACTGAGATGGCATCTCATCTCTTGTGGATCAACACGGTCAGGTCTTCAGGGAAAGGCAAATAGTTTTGTTCTATCAAAAAGAACTGGAAAAGAGAGCATAGACAGAGGCTTCCAAATAGCTTGGAAGCAGATCAAGAACTTGTTTTTCTTACGCAAGTCACACATCAACAAGGAAAGTTGATTATAGATTGTATAATCTCTCAATATTAAGGAGGAGTTAATTATTTTTCCATTATTTAACATTTGGTTTAAGGATTTTATGCAACATCATTAGACAATTCTGGTGCCTGTTCTCTTTTCACTTACTTGGAATAGTTAGAACACAACAAACTGGTACATGTACAAATGGTAAATGTAAGAACATAAGAGCCATGAGACTATCTCATTACATCTCTTTTACGAAAGTCATATCACACCTTTGACCATTCACCAATTCTTCTCCACTTCGACTATATCCTTTTGGAGATGATAGGCATGATAGAATCATGCACTGTAGTGTCATTATAGATTTATGTGGTGGCATGATCATGTTTTTTTCTTCTCTGTTCCTTTATTAATACACATGGTAAATAGATTTGTATTGATTTTTTCTACAATGAATGTGATATTTTATTATACATTTGGTTTTGCCTCTCATTACTATGAACAGTAACTTTTCACTGTCACATCACTAGTTGGCTACTTTCTAGATTCTTAACAGGTTGAACTAAAGAGTCCCAGCACAGATCCTTGTGGAACTCAACAATGGCCTCCTCTCACCTTCATTATGAACCATTTCCCATTGTTCTTATTTTGAGGCAAATTATTTACCAGTGCAAGGTCCACCATCTTGCACTATATTTTATTTTCTAAAAAATAGAAACTACAAGAAGCCGTCTAAAATATCAGAAAGAATGCACCAGCTGGCTTTTCCTCACCCATTCGGTCAGCTCAGAACTTACAGATTCTTTTTATATTTTTTACAACATTGAGACATTTGCACTATAGACATACTGCTGTATCAAGGAGTTCCTCATTTTATTTCTACTGTGCTTGTTTAATTCCAGTCTTCAAAGAAACAAATTTTGTTTGTAAATTCAGCCGCAAAATGTATCATTTGTCTTGAATTCTAAAGATGCTACTTAAGAGTGCTCAGCAAAGCTGTCTTAGTTGCTGTGTAAATTCAAGACAAAAAGAGAGTGCCTACTGAGAAAACTCTTGAAGACAAAATGATAAGGCTGTATTTTGGGCTGCCAGTCCACAGCATGACTTCCTTTAAACTGATCTATGACCTTTCACCCTCTCTATCAATTGTAACCTTTCATTTTCACGCCATAGATTATTCCTTTCTCTACTCACCGCAAAAGGCATGATACAAACACTAGCACATTTTATGACCTTATCGAGTCATATTTGATCTCAGCTGCTAAAGATCTGTGTCAATATCCCAGAGTTGTTTTAGTGTTTTCTTCTGCGGCAATTCTTTTCCCAAGAGCAATTTTTGTAACGTTTTCCATAGGACTACCACCTTCTCATATCTATGAGACCTGCATTACACCTACAAACATCTGACAGTTAAGAACCCATAATATTTCTTGGTAAATCCACAGTAATAGATTACAACTCCTCTCCTTTTTAAGGACAGAGAGAATCACAAATCGAGAAGCTTGAGAAAGGTTGTATGGATTAAGCTCTATAGAGGAAGACAAGGGTTAAGATAAAAGAAGCAGCAAAAGACCAGCATCTGATGAGAGCAAAATGCTTCAAGTCCCGGTCACTATTCAGAGAAAGAGAGAACATTAATAGCAGTTATCCAGAAGTTTTTATTCACTTAAAACCCGTAGAACTGTAAATTGCAAGACAATTCTCAGCTTTTGAGTTTTGGTGATGTACATGGATTTGAGAGAATATGACACTGAAGTTGAAGGGCCATTAACTGCCCAGAAACTGTCATTTCAGAAAGTCAGCATCATTTCTTCCCTGAACATTGAAAGTAAAATATACAAATTGTAAGCTAAACAAAATACAAATAAATTTAATGGGTAATGACACATTACTGTGGTGGTGGTTCTGTCATAGCACTCGTGGATATCACAAATAAAATAGGAGAAATGAGAGACAACTGGGGTTGTAAATAGGGGGATTTTTTTTTCGTAATACTTTTTGTGTCAACTTTATACGGCTAGGTAACAGATGGCATATTATGCTTTTCCTACTTTGACACAAATTAAAAACAAGCTACAGATGGCTATAATGAAATCCTCATTAACATACTTACATTTTCACAGTTTAGTACAGCAATAATGAAACTTTCAGGTCTGGAATTTCCTGTTGGTTAATTAGTGGTTAGGTTAATAGCCCGAGGAAACGCACAACCCGAAAAGTTTCCTTATTGTTTAATCATGTAATTACTATATTCATATTTCTGGAAAAGCTCTCAAGACAGATAAAACGTCACAGTAACTACTACCTGTATAACTCCCCTCTGTGAAACAGCTGTATTATTTTATTTCGCAGAGTGTGTAGGCAGGAAATCCATGAAGAGGCCCAATTCAGCTGCCTCTGGGAAGCCTCAACATGTTTTTATTTTAGAGATATCAACTTACACTTAACTGAATTCTTCATATATACATTGTATCAAACACTACAGAAAAGACGGGATCAACAGCTCTTGGTCTATTGCTACAATGTTACTATAAAACTACTGATTAATGCTTAAATAATTGTGGGTTTTTTTTTTCAATCCCAGTACATAATACTCCACAAAAGCTTGAAATATGGCATATGCTTAGCAGCACACATCAAGATATTGTTAGATCTGTGATCCTGAACAAGAAAAAAAGAATCACCACAAATCTTGTACTTGGGTTATTTCTGTAAACAAAGCCGCGACTGTAAAACAAACAGGCATAACACTAGCTGCAAATTAAACAACATGATTCAAACAGTACTGCAGGATGTAGTAGTCACAGCTAAAAGCCCTCTGGAGTTTAGTAATCAACACGCCAGTTAATAACTGATGACACTGTGCCTTCATAACCGTGTTTACATTACAAGATCAAAGCTGCAATGAACAGCCATACCTGTGGCCCAACCATGCCTTCACTGGGTGGGTGGTGCAGGCGTATCCCCAGATAACTGATACCTGCCCTGGGTGCTATGGCACAGAAAACTTGTATCTTGTCAGAATCAGGGCCTCAGACAGTATACAATGTTGTTGTTGGTTTGATGGGGTTTAACTGTCATCAACAAAATCTACACTGGCAAGATGCACCACTCTCGTACAAGCAGTAACATACCAAGTGTACCAGGCAAAGACACATGGAAACAACCATACTGCTTTTTGAAGTGCTGTTCCTAAGAGGATAGCTACTGCCAAGCCATCATGAAAGAAACATAATGTGGAAAACTTGACTTATGACTGAACTGACATAGTTAAAAAGAGACGTATCCAACTTTTATTTAAAAGTTATGTTAAAAATATCTTTTAAGCTCCCAAACTCATTTCCTACTGAGAACTGAGAGGAAAAAGAATTTGGATCTTCTAACAAACACTTTATTATTTAACAAACACATTATTATTATGACTGCTCTGTAAGATTCTAGAGGCCTCCTACTGCTTCACAATTTATTTAGACAGCATTAAGGAGAATCAAAACAGTATTATCTTCCTTAAGAGCAGAAGCGGGAGCCACACATAACAAAGACTTTCTGGAACACTAAATGTCACTAGGGGATTCAACATTCAAATGTACTCAAAAACAACTGGGGAAAAAAATCCCAAAACAGTGGTTTTGAAGAATTACAGCTCCAGAGTTACTAGGTTTCCCTAAATCACTCTCAGAAACCTAGAACATTAATCAAAAAGTGACTGAAAGTTCCCACAGTGATTTTGTCCTGGAAAATCCCATGCTTTAATTAGGAAACTTTCAGATTCAGTTTCACACAGAAGTTTTCATAATCTATTCCTTAACAGAATAGCTTGTACTTCAATGGATCTTTTTATGGCACCGTTACTGATGAACAAGTTTCTTGTTCTGAATGTTTATATGTAGTATAACAGTGTTTTAAAAAAATCCGTAGCTCTGATCAGGTTTAGTAACACTCACTCTTCTCCCAAAACAAAATGTTGAAAATAATTGCAATGTTTCAATGCTGAAGAGTTTGTGAAGCAAGGACACCTTGTGTTTACTTCACACAGCATTCCCTCACTCTGTTATTCAGAACCAGGTATCTGATGCAAACGTCACATTCCAGCCATAAACTTTGTCAGGCAAGTTTCATGTACTTCCTTAAAGTAAACAGAAAAATTATACAGTTCATCACACTGAGATGGATACTAAAAATTTGTAATGGAAAAGTCCTCCCCTCTTTAATGATAACATTAAGTAATTCAGATCAGTGTTTCACAGGAACTGAAACTGATTTACAGAGGGACCTTTGTTCTAAAAGGGTAAGAAGCTGTCTGCGAGAAAAGCCCATAGTTGCAAAGATGGCACGTGGAAAGAAATGTGCCTCAGGTTCCCTGCTACCCATAAGACAAGAATGAGGAAGAAAAAACCAGTCTTCTTTCTTTCTTTCTTAATATACACACACAAGCTCCTTAATTCAGATAAGCAGGTATCTTCGGAATCAGTATCACAGACAACTAAACTGGGAGTGTACCACATCACATTCTGAAAGAGGTGGGTAGTGAGTCATTCTTGGGGATTCTCTCAAGCATTCAAAAGAAAAAAGGTCAAACCAATAAAATTGAAAAAGATATGGGAAAATATGCCTTCCAAAATAAAGACTTCATTATACATATAGCAGAGACAGTATGGTACCATTAACAACACAGTGTAAATAAAAACCTCAAAGAATATCAAATGTAATAGGTTACACTTTTGGTTTTGTTTGCTTCAAATCAAAATTGTATAGCAACATTCCAAAGAAGTGTAAATGCTCCAGTTATATTCAATCTCTAGTATATGTTACAGTATTGCACCATTTGCTCTTTAATTTTAGAAAATCTACAGTATAATCCTAGAAAAATTCTCCTGCCATGAACTATTGTGTGGGTGAGGGAAAAAAAGTATTTTATACTGACAAAATTGACAGAGCTCATGTTTCATCTTCCACAATTTAATATTTAGCTGAAATGTTCACTTGAATGTAGAAACCTTCTTTGCACTACCTCAACAGTAGCATATAGGCTCCTTGAAATTGCTACTAGATAAACCAGATATTCTAGAAATTAAGTACAACACCCTATATTGCGTGGGTGTCCGGCTCATCACACAGTGCTGTACCACTTGTGCAGACTTTCTCCTCTGTGCAATAGTACAGAGGAGATCTTAACATTTTTTTTTTTTAATATGAAAACATTCCAAGCTCTTATAAGCTCTTCACAGAGCAGGACTGTCAGCTTCATATTCTACCTACTTAGAAAACATTAAAAAAGGGACAATGTAAGTATTGAAATGCTTGTATTTGTGAGTATCTCACTATTTGTACGCCAATCAAATATAAAAACCTTACAGACAACAAAATGAATGAAAGCAGGAGGAAAGAAGAAATGCCAACAGCACATTTTCATGAAGCTGAGTTCTGCTGGACAAGAAAAAAAAAAAAAAGGGAAACTATTTACCCATGCAATAAGAGGCCTTTTATGCCATAGCAAATTCACAAACTGTTTCTAGGTGTCTTGTCTTGATATGCTGCTAAAAACCCACTGCATTATTGTAGAACACATAGCCTGCTTACCCAATATTAGCTACTTTAAAACTTAGGTGTACAATACACCAAGTTTTTATGATTCAGTCTCTCACTTTAGCCTGGTAAACTTTGCAAGCCTTTAACAGAAAAGCAAACAGTTATGGTAAGTGGCTATATCTGGCAATATTTTTCTATCAAATATCAAAAGTCCAAGATAGATACAGCATATCACAGAACTGAAGTTACAGTATGTATCAACATTGGTAGAAGTTGTTTCTTGGCTTTTATAGTCCACAAGGGGAAAATAAAACCCATACATATTTTCATAAAGGTTCCTAAAGATCAAAAGTCTTACAAATGAGCTTAAGTGACAATTTTTAAATTTTTAAAGGAAAATATAAACAAAAGTCTGTATGGTCTTGAGCTTCACTTCCACAACAATGAGCACAGATTTTCTTTCTCAACCAAATAAAGTGCCACCACAGACATTAAGAGGTTTTTATTCGCAATGCTCAACTCTTACCAGAACTTAAATTACACAATATACAAGTTCTACATTTTTTCTTAGAATAAAATTGCAGTCTTTTTGTGATCTAGGTGAGATACTTTGCTAGTCAAAGTTTTAAATATGGGAAGGACTTGAGAGACGAAAGTATCACAAGAACTGTGATATACAAGAACATACATGTATGCATACATTTAAATATTGTTTTGAGCATGAGTAATTAGAACTGTCCATGACTTAAATTTGAGTCATTTGAAAAACACCTACTGAGCAAAAAACAAGATCTCAAGTACAATGAACTTGTTCTCTCCACTGCAATTTACTGCAGAATCTCTTTAAGCTGCTGTGATTGCTTTAAATCATAGACACTTTAGTTTACACATCCAGAGTACTGCAGAAACCTGATGTGTAGAAGAAAGCAAACAAGTCACCTAAATAAAGACAAGTAATCAAAAACTTGTCTGTGACTTCCCCTGACATCCACTTCTTCTACCTTTGATTGTTACTACCTGGAAATCTAGGCTCCTGAAAACATGCATTTAACTATAAGTATTAAATCACTTAAAAATGCTTCACTAAAATAAACTACAGTCTTTTAACTATTTCTTCTGAAGTTTTTTGGTCATTGTTTTGCTTTATATTGAACATAGTTTTTTTTTTAAAAGCAACACTTGTTGCAAATCCTTCTTCCAACACTGGAAAAAGACAACTCTGTGGTTTCAGTTCTCACTATTTAAGACTTTCCAAGTCCACATAACAAACAGTATAACCTACAGGTATAGAGTGTAGTATCAGATATTTCTACTGTTGGCTTTAAAATTCTGCAAGAACTCAGACCCCACCTTCAACATGACTCTACTTAGAGTTTACAAGCAAGATATGTCAAAAGCAACATTCATTTGCTAGAAAAAGCCAAGTATAGCTTCTGCAATTAGAACAAAAATGTGAATGTAAGCACCTGCTTATCAGAGAAAGCCTACACACATCAAATATACAGCTTGATACTTACCATGCTCTCACATTTTACGTTTCTATTACAGAAAAATACAAAGTCCTCAATAAACATGCTGATTTCCAGAGGTGTCTGAATAGCACATGCAGAGGCTTTGCTAGCCCAGACTTGATTTGTCCCCTTAGTCACTCATCCTGCCTCTGCATGGCGTGGGTAGCTCTGGGGCAGGCAGCAGGCACTCTGTGAACATGAGGAAACGGCAGCCGTGCAATCAGGTCAAGAGCAGAGCAACCTAAACAAGGAAACTTAGTTTCCTTAAAATAAGTAACTACTTCTGTAGCAAAGAAATACTAAAAGCATTGAACATTGCAATAAAAACTCTTCCATTAAAAGCACCAATTTTAGACATTCAAAAATGCATTCACTCTCCTTGAACTACAGAGTGGCTGGTAAACTTTTGGCCAGTTTGGGGCAAAAGTGCGGCTGTGGTGATGAGTCCAGCAAGCTGTTGCTAACACCTGCATGGAGCCACGATGTCAGTGCTGCCAGCTATGCAGAACACTGCCTGCTAGAATGGGTAAAACCCTGCCTTTCATCCAGAGGTTTAGTACGACTGAGCTCGCTGTGAGGAAGAAAACACATTCTGCTCTCTAAGGCAGGCCAGGCAGATGAACTGCTGAAAAGTTCCTTCCTATATGCTCACTTGGTGCGAAATATCCTTGACATGGGTATTATTTCCTATACATGAAAACCACAGTGTTAAAGTTGCAGGTACTTACTCCACCAGGATTTGAGCAACTTTTTAAAATGGTATAAGGCAAAGCACAACATATCCCTCAAAGCATAATGTTGTTTTTAATGATGTCTCTCTGACATCCTTCAACTAAAGTAAAAAAAAAAAAGCAGATGTCTTGAATGCAAAAATATCATCAACTATTTCCATAAGAAATGCTGTGTCTACCTAGACAGTCTAATTTTAAAAAGAAATTTAAAATCTTCCTACAAAACTGACTACCCAGAAATCAACTATATGCATATGTAGCACTGCTGGAACAGATGAGACCAATTAACATGCTCGTGCAAGTTCCTGCTGAGAACTGACATATTTTTGCTTTGCAGTGTCAATGTGATCTTTCCAATGGCCAAAGTAGCCATTGTTTCGTGATTTGACACAGCAGGTGAACAAATTGGTATTACTCAGAAATTCTCTTTCTTGTTCTCAATTTAAGCAGGTTTCACCCCATTGAAGTTAGGCAAAGAAATGTACCATACTACCCTGGTTAGATCAGGTCTGCAGCCAGGAATACAGACAGTTTACAAGTTCACAAGTCATCATCCTGCTGGGGATGAGGGAACAGAAATAGTTTTAAAAGAAGCCATGAAGAAAGCCAGCCACAGGGTGGCACTGCAGGTAGGCTGAATTTTGAAACTACTTGGCTTCTTATTCTTTTCCAGGCAAATCAGAGCATATCTAATCCCATCTCTATAAAGCTGTAGTCTGGTTCATTAGTTTTGCTTCAAATACTGTATCGTCCATCAATGAATATTCCTGGAATATAAATCATACCTTCATAGAGGTACTCTCATGCAGATACATCAGGGTATTTAATAAATTATTAAATTATTTAAGAACATAAAACAAGAATACTATAGTAAAGATACTTCAAGAATTTGCAAGTCTTTTGTGTTTGTCAGTTCATTTTGAAACAATTCAAAATTTTCAAACAAAAGCTAAATTATTTTCTCTGTATCATGACATTTTACCAAAGCTGAAATAGCATAATCTCTGAACAGTTCTCTTCCTCTGAAAGGAAGAGCAGTATTGACTTAGGAGAAATGAAAGAAAGTCTATGGAAAGTCTTCATGCTGCATTCAGCATTCTAATATTCTTTTCAAACATCTTCCTGCTCATGTATAAAAGGATCATATATCATTTCATCCAAAATAGACGATTTAATATAGCAATATTTCAAAGATAGGAGTCTATTTAATCTGCTTTGTTGGCTTCTTTTCTCCCAAGTTTTAAATCCCTGGACTTTGAGTTAAAAGAGAAAGCACTTGCAAGAAAAGCTGTTCTTGCTCATTTAGTGAAGAAACTGGTTTCCTATGGAGATTTGGAGGTCATCCAGGACTGCAACAGTTACTTTTCACTGTATAAAACAAAAGGTTCCTTCAAGGTATAAACCTGATCTTTCAGTTGATTCTGAACTATCAGACAATATATGACTATGCAAACCATTTTAGCCACCTGAAGTTATAGATCATTTAAAGCTTTCAGTTTCAAAGTATGATTGGTAACAATCATCCTTGTCAATGTTCCTAATAATACACAAAAATTAGAAAAAAATAAGAGTAGTATTTTAGTTCAGTTGCACCATATTATAAACTAGAACACCAGCTCATCTATTTACATTTTTCCTACACCAGAGAAGAATTTTAAACAACAGAAAGTTTTATTTCCTCAGACAAAAGTTCAAGAATGGATTGGCAATTGTTTCTACTGCCAAGAAACTATAAACCTTTCTTTCTGCTACAAGATTTCTCCTTGTATTTTTTAAACTGTTTGTATAAGGAGATAGCATGACACTACTATATCAGAAAATAAATACGCCAATACAGCAATGACTTTAACACTGGATAACGCAGATGGTTATGTACTGATTTCCAAAACTATACAAATGTGATATGAGCATATTATGTACGTTATTTTGCTGACTCTTATACCAAAGCACTCTTTATTCTGATAAATGGTTTCAGAACATGTGCCTGAAACATATTACATTAAAAAGTTAGTCACCTGGTAAAAAAAATCAATTTTGGTACCAAAACTTCAGTACCTAGAGTCAATATTTCTTCAAAATCACATATTTCATAGAATAGTATTTAAGACTAAGCAACAACACAACAAAAAAAAAGATGATTATTACTGACAAGATTTAGCTATTATTATAACTTCTGCTTGGGTTTGGAGAGCAAGGTCTTCAGCTGAAGTATTTACCTATAGACACTGAGTAACTATATCCACAACACTTCATACAATAACTTCCCAGTTCATCAATTACATAAACTATAATACTATTTACATATAATATAACAAGCTCATGTGCTGATTCAACAAATGGGAATGAGCTTCATTAATTCTAAATAAACTATTTAAGCTAAAAATAGACACACTGGATGCAATCTAATAGGTTTTGTGTCCATCTCTATTGCCACCTATACCATTATTAATAGAAAGCTAAACGGAATCAGATAAGTTTGGAAAGTAGATACTTGGCTCACCAAGGACATATCCTTAAAAGTATGGCCTCTGAGAAAGCTGTGCATAACAAGTATGGAGGAAGTAACTAGCATGTCATCTGCTCGATTTCTGTTTTCTTCTGTTCATTTCCCTTAAGGCAGAGAAATGTTCATAATGAATGTGTATCTATTTTGCACAGGTTTGGAATAACACTTCAGGATTGCACTAGGAACCTTATGCAATTAAATTGATAATTTTCCTAATCATATTGCTAATAATAAAATGTTACTAATAATTTCAGAAGTAGCCAATGCATTAAGCTTCCATAGTTGGTCATTACTAACTTGGACAGTGTGTGGTCTATGACAGGCAATTACAGAACATTTCAATTCTAAGCAGAAGGTTAAACACATCTCACCTCCAAGAAAGAAAAAACAAACAAAACAAGATTCAAATAATAACTTTAACTAATAAAAATCAAATATCTAAGAAAAGATTCTACCCATCCTAGTCCCGTCTCACTGTAGAACCAAGACAAAAAAAAAAAAAGCCAAGCAAACAAATCCGGTTTTTTACATCTTGAGTATCTGAGAACTTCACATCTATTTGTTTACGCACGACTAAATGGTTTCCTTCATTCTTCAAATATCCTTGAACGCGAGTATTTGTCCAATAACGTAAAGAACAGAAGTTAAATGGAACAAAGCTTTTGTTACTGTAATGCAAAACATTTCTGTCCAATCCTTAACAACTGTAGTACTGCACAATTTTACACCCTTCTTCAAAACTGCAATCAATATGTACCCCAAATTTGTACACAATCCACAGGAATTTAGATATAACAAAGCAGATTTTAAGAAGAAAACAAAATCCTCCACCACTGTGGGACACATTTTTACATTCCCACGGAAAGTTAGCAGAAAAAGGAGCATGGCCACATGTTCCCTTGAGGCCATGCACAACTGAACTATTGGGCAAAGAACAAGTTTTGGTCTCCATCACTTGCACATATACATAGATCATGGGAACTAATTTCCTCTGGGTCATTTGGCTACACAGCTGTGTGTGTCATTTGTTTTTAGAACACAAATGTCTCCCTTTAAACAAACAACAAATTACTGCAAGATTAAAAAAAATCCAGAAAGGACAAAAATATCTGTATAGCTAGGCTGGAATGCTTGCCAGTGTAAGAAAAAAAAAACCATATGCAAAGCTCCTGTTTCACTGAACAGTACAAGAGTACAAATTCTGCCAAATCAAAAAACTTTAGGCAGATGACTATTAACAAGACTCCCAGGAAGATTCGAAAAATTATGCTGCAGAAGCCCCATCACACTATGACAATCTTGTCTCTGTCTCGATAATATACAACTAAAACTGATGCCAACTTTCTGCATTTTTCTAAGGGAAATAAATTTATCATTTTCTTAAAAGAGAGATTAAAAATAGCTATCAAGATTATCTAATGGATCACAAAGGTATTTCCCTATCTGGATTTCTACTCAGTTTTAAAACATTTTCATATATACATGAAGACTTTTTACGATTTCTGTAGAACTGGGGAGGGAATGTACATGGACAATGGACATACTCATGTAACTGCAGCTACCACAACATATAAACAGTTTTGTGTTGAAAGTGCTGGGATAGACACAAATTAATATCGTTAGACAAATTTGATTTAATATTGACTCAGACATAGGGATAGAGATCAGAAAAACAGGCTACAGCCTAATTTGTCACTTCAGATATTTACAGTTTGATTTACTACACACCAGAATTTACCTGTCAGATTAGAAGATAAAGACAGAGGAAAAAGACAGCGCGACTCTGGATGGTTTCAGACTCCTCTTCTTCATAAGGTCCACCAATCTTTCTCCATGTTCTATATCTAAGGACCAGCCATTGTCTACATAATCTCACTAGATCCCACTGCTTATCATAGTATGAATCAGTAGACCAAACCTTCTAACTACTCACCAACAGCCTGGCTGAATGTTTTCTAAAGAGGAAGGAAAATCAGCATGGCTAAACAATGGTTGTTCGTAAAACACTGTGCACCGGTGCACTTGCACTAGTTCTGCATATGCATTCACATGGTTTCTCAGTCCCACCATTTTTAGTCTCACAATTCTATTCTCTGCATATTTGCTGATGTGAAACAACACAGTTGAACCAGAGATACAACTATCACAGTAACATTGCAGACTATGTGAAACATTCTTTTAAACCCTAAGTTTAAGTATGACCTTGCAGACTTTAAAAATATTCTATACCATTAGCTTTTAGGGGTTAAAAGTGGCTAATAAGGGTATCAAGTGGCTATGAAAGTAAAGAATCCTAACAATTATATAGGCTTCTGAGAAAATTGCAAGACAAATTTTATATCTAGGCCAAGCTATCCTTTCTCTTTTTACTGCTGTCTTTTAACCTCAATTACATGGCTGCATAACTTTATCACAATCAATGCTAAATCACACAGCTAAGTGACAGGTGAAAAAACAAGACAGAATCATAGAACCATTCAGGTTGGAAAAGGATCATCAAGTCCAACTGTAAACCTAACACTGCCAAGTCCTCATCTTCTTCACTGGAGAGGTGAAATCTCTTCTTCAGGTTGTCCAAACACCGTCAGTGTGTACACATATTTAAGTGTGTGTAATGTGTAAGCATATGCAAATCAACAGAAGGAGTCAATGGAGTAAACAGGGCTTCTAGGGATATTTAGAATTAGATGCTTTCACCTGCAAATTACACTCTTGCTTATTTGCCACAAACAAACATGGATGGATAGATAAATGCATAGCTTAACTTCGTCAGAACAATGAAAGATAATTCCATATATTCACTAATATTCCAATCTGAAACTCCCACCTATGGAAGCTCAAAGGATGTAAAATCATCTCCTTCCCTTCTTGGCATCCTCTGCCTTCAAACTTGACACATGTTCAAATCAGACCGAATTACCAAGCCTGCACATTTAAAGCAACATTAAGCAGACAACATCGCAATTAACATTTTCTGTTCTTTGTTATGCTGGTTTTCTCTCTCACCAGTTTCCTTTATTACCAACAAAAATTATAATAGTAAAATACAACATAAAGAAACAAACAAAGCATATCTCAGAGCTGTTAATTCACTGGTATGTGATTAAGCTTAAAAACAAACTGAGTGATCTCAGATACTACTACTTCAGTATTGCACTAACTGCACCAAGAATTATTACACCAGCAGACCAAAATAGAAGTCAAGGCATATCAGCTGAGACTATGGTAGAATGGAAATATTTTCCCTAAAAGGCAGTTAAGCAACACACATCAGATAAATAAAAACTGGCTCAGACCAGGTAAAGTACCTTCCAGCAAATATACTTGAACCTCTTCTGATAACAAAGCTAACATTTGATAATAGGAATCAGTGGTATTCCTGACTCTCATAGTCTAAAGAGTCCCAAAAGCACTCAAACCCTTATGGGTTTTTTTAGTCTATTTATTTGTATTACTGAGGAACTTTGCATGGCAAAACAAAGCTTGATTACTGGGGACTAAAAAAAAAAAAAAAATCATCAGAACTTATCTGCTCCTTGTACTTAATTTCTTCTTGATTTAATACCAGGAGATCAGTTATTTTCCTGTTAATTGTAAGGTCAAAGAGGACCCCATGGAAGCAATAAGTAGCAGGAACTAAATAAACAGAAGACCGGATCTTTAATGCAAATGTGTTTCCTGGAGGAAAGGAGTAAATCAGTGCAGATAATTTAGTACAGAAGCAGGAAAAAGTTTAAAGAAAAAATGTAAAAATCACATGTTCTAAAACAATCCGTTCAAAAGATTTCTCACTGGAGCATAAGTAGCTCTTCAAAACCAGTGCCCTGCTGAGGAATTTACATACTTGCCAAGGTTTAAGTTACTAATCAAGAACAACAGCTATTTGCTTTGTGGATGAGAAGTTGTAACACTTGCTCAAGAACTTTTAAAAAACAAACAAACCAATCACAATAATTTTAAGGTACAATATGCACAGTGACAACTGTGGAAGTGTGTAACAGACAAGAATTCCAGAATACATTCCTCTTCATTAGGAATTTTAAGAAAAATAATACTGACATTGTAATTAAGAGGCCTTCAGCGTACTGGATCAGTTCAAATAATGCTTAATGCTTTTCAAATCCACCAGTTACAAGGTCATATCAGGGTAACTTCATGGCATGTCTCCCAATAACCACACTTCTGGCCTGTTAAAGAATGTGCTTCTATGAACAGTCAGAATTTAAAATTTATCTTTCATGACCATAGGGCATGACTACTTAAAAATTGTATGTACTTTCGAAAATGACTGGTCTACCATAAATCATTACCTATCCTTATTTGCTGAACTGCTGTCACAGACAGTATAACATTTGATAACTGGCAAATACATTTTCAAATAAATTAGTTTCTGGCCCTGGAAAAGGTTCAACTTCCACAGAAATTACATAGCTGCGTGTAATATAGTATCATTCCATATTATCCAATACAACTCAATTTGTACTACAGAACTCACTGTGTTTCAACAAAACTACTAAAGTCCTGATTAATTCCTCTGTTTTGTATAGATATAAAAAAATTCAAGACTGAGTCTTCCTCCTACTCCATCCTTGTGAAAAAGTAGAACGAAGATTACTGAGGCCTTACTACGTCTGCTAATTGATATTTGCATAGAGTTACATCCCAGTTTTAGATCTAAAGTTATTTTATTAGCATTTATGTTTAAAAAAAATGCAAAGTGCTCACAGCATCTCAGCTCCAGCACTTTTTACTGAAGTTTTCTAATGTACACAAGTAATGTGGCAACATGTGATTTAGAAAATAGCTTAAACACTAAGAATGTACCTGTTTAACCTAATACAACCAGGTCTCTTCACTGCAAAAATCTGTAGGACTCATGAGTAATGTCCCAAAATAACAGCCCTTTAAAGAAGTTGCTATTTCAAATATGCTACCATCTGAACAAGACTGAAACATCATTTGGAACAATATAGGCATATTTTTCCTTGGGTATTATGATGACCTGTTACATAAGCCTAAATGGCTCTTGCAACATCCTTCTCTAACAGAACTTCACAGAAACCTACATAACCTCATGAGGTTCAACAAGGGCAAGTGCAGAGTCCTGCACCTCAGGAGGAACAACCCCATGCACCAGTAGAGGATGGGAGTTGATCTTGCTAGAGAGCAGCTCTGCACAGAGACCAGGGAGTTCTGGTATACAGCAAACTAACCATGAGCCAGCAATGTGCCCTTGTGTCCAAGAAGGCCAATTGCATTCTTGGATGCATCAAGAAGAGTGTGGCCAGCAGGTCAAGGGAGGTTCTCATCTCCCTCTACTATGCCCTGGTGAGGCCTCATCTGGGGTCCTGTGTCCAGTTCTGGGCTCCCCACCTCCAGAGGGACAGGGAACTTCTAGCGAGTTCAGCACAGGACCATCAAGGCTAGAACATCTTTCTTATAAGGAAAGGCTATGGGAACCTGGGACTAGTTAACCTAAGGAGAAGACCAAGGAGGGGATCTCACTAACATTTACAAGTATTTAAAAGGTGTGTCAAGAAGATAGGGTGGCTTTAGCAGGAGTCTTGAACTAGGTGATCCCTAGACATCTCTTCCAACCATTTATATGATAAGCAATGGTAAATAACAGAAAAATAATTGTGAATATAAAAAAAAAAAAAAAACGCTTAACTTCTAATTCTGTATAAAATAAAGTCAATATTAAAATAATATTAGGTTTATGCTGCAAAGCCTTCAAGAGGGGAAGATTATGTCAAGAGTGAAGCATATCTGCTTTCCCTTTATAGTTCTGCAAACTGAGTCACCATTGACACCTTCTTACTTTCTTATCAGACTCTTTGTTCCCCTACTGTGTAGGCATCAGCAGCATGGACTGGTTTCAAATCTGATTCACAGCCAGGAGCCTTCCTGCTGGGAGACTAACTCTGTACTCTGCACAAACAGAAAGAGGCTGACAACTTTTCACTAACCATCATAACGTGCCATGCTCTACCAAAACAGTCTTGGTTTTGAGGACTTCATCCCTCCAAAATTTCAATAAAATCACTTTTATATATATTGCAAGATAATATTAAACAACATCAATTTAACTTGTGTCCATACACTTACTGTTCCAGAGTCAGCTAATTCCACCTAACAGAAACTTATATTCCTTAAGCAAGAATCTAAGCTATCCTACAGTCTAATACAGATCTACCATGGGACTTGGACTAAATGATCTTCAGAGGTCCCTCCCAACCTCAACAATTCTATAAATCTACAATTTCTCTGAAGAAAAAAAAACAACTGGTGAAGACCAAAAGCCAAGAAGTAATTTGACTTACTTCCTTCTTAAAGAGATAAAATATACCGGGCTATAGTGCTTAGAAGCATAAGAACTATTAATTTTTAAACCAAAGTTAAAGGTGACACCATTCTAGCCATCATTAAAGAACAGTAGAAGAGTATATTGACTGGGAGAGAGGCAGAGAAGAGCTTTAAAAGATCTAATGAGAATTAATGAAAAATGGCTATCGAACAAAATTTTAAAGGGGTTATAAGTGAATTCTTAAAAAAAAAGTTAAGAGAACAAAATGTCAGACATCAGCATGAGGAGAAAGCCACTCACCCATTTCCTGATGACATGGCTAAGTGGACACAACTTGAACTGGAAGGGTTCAACAGGCACTGGGGAAACAATCCACATCCCCCTCAGTAAATCACCTTTGGCTTGAATCTAGGAAAGGGGTTTTCTACTTGTATAATCCAAGGAACCATAACGAGATATAAATAACCACATTATGTTTGTCCCATTCAATAGGGGATTAAAATAACTGGCAACGTTTTGTTTTAAGTCATGAACTGGAGGTGGATTCACCAGGTCATAACTGGAAAAGGAGAACTGCCAGTCCTTGATAAGCATGGCAATTCCCATTCTTTTATATACACAGCTACTCTAAGGGAGTACAGCTTCCTTACATAGCAATAACAGCATATCCTTTGATTTATACAGTAGTCCTCCAGCAATACAACCAACATCCTGTTTTCCTCTTAAAGTACAGCTGGGCAGTTTGTCTATGGGCTTTATTTATCCGAGTTCATATAACTGCCTGCTTTCTCATTATGAGAAACATCATCCTCCAATTTAGCAGTATTTTACCTTCATAGCTCTTCTAAAAAGTCTAACATGGTACCTCCCCGATCTACAGAACATAAAGATGTATACTGAGTGCTTTGAAACTATGTGATTTAATTTTTATAAGCTAAAAAAAGGAACACACTTCTCCCACCCAGGAAGACGTGTAAAAACACTTGAGAAAATTCAGAAAAAAAATAATTTTCTTACTTTATGGCTTTCAGATGAAGGGACAGAAATGCTGCTTGAATGACCTAAGCTGTTAAGATCTCATAAAGTGCTCAAAAAAACCACACTCAAATTCATGAGACTTGAAAGCATCTCCATAATTTCTCCCGGGATTCAGAAGTGTTCCCTGAATATAAAGAGAATCTGTGCCAATTGCCTAGAAGTGTGTATATATATATATATATATATATAAAGTTTTATTAGACACCTCACAGATTAAGTATTTAATAATTCTGTATCTTGCATTATCACAACAGTCAGAATCCTGTCAGAAAAAACAGTATTTTCCACATTCCTACCCAACTAACCATAGACATGGCATTTTGAATGATTTACATGCTCACACTCTGTAACCAGTAACGCAGTAACTCATGAACATGCCATTCGCATGTTGTCAGACTTCAGAAATAGAAAGACCAAGACTGCTTAACTGTTCACCACTATACTCATTCAAAACAGTTTTAGAATAAACTGCCACTTGTTTAGTCACTTAATGCATTCAAATCTTGTAAAATGATGAATGTTTTGCTGGTTATAGCCACAAGACATCCATTTTTTTTTACTGATTTATCATCAAGGAATAGGTAAGCAGCATGTCAGCACTATATCAGTGGAAGCAAAAAGATGAGTACTAAGACCAATATAGGGAAAACTTCTTAATTAAAAACTAATGACTGATTCAAGGGCACTTGAGAACCTTGAATTTGTCTACACTGGTCAAGAAAGGCCTTAGACAGAGTGCGCAGTGGGGGTGAAGGATAGGCAAAATTACCACCAGTGGAGCTACAGCAATAGAAGCTTCAGTGACAAAGTGTGTAGATCAGAACATCACCTTGACCAGAGCCTCTACTCATGTCCTTAGTGGTAGAAGCCGGGTCAGGGACATGCTGCAGATAGTTTATTTGCTAAAATCTCTTCAAAACTTAACTGCAGTATGTAAGCATTTCACTGCATGTTGTTATAAAACTAAACATGCTGAAAAACAGAGAAACTTATCAATCTGAACAAAAAAGTTAATGGGCAGCTATCAACACAGATGACAGAAGCAGAATAAGACACAAACAGAAGTGCTCTAAAATTCAGCTCCAAACTCTGAAATTTCAAAGTTCACTCTTCCTCTACTGAGTAACTTAAACTCTATTGACCTCCAAGTGCCACATTTTCTCTCTCTCTCTCAGTAAGGGCTGGGTTTCAAACACTGCCCAAAGAAAGAAATCCATGCAAAATACTCTGGCTTCATATCATGGAAGATATTCAAATTGTGCTTAATGGCCATCCAGGTTTTCTTTTGATACACATAAAACAACCACCACCAGAATTTTTAGATTTTTTTAATATATGGCTATAATGTCACTACCATAGTGCTGCCAGCTTAAAGCAGAAAGTCTCTCTTTGGATTCAGAAATCCTGACACTTCAAAAACACCCCCAAACTGAAAGAATATCTTAAAGTGAATATAGGCAAGGGAAGAAGGCCTAAAGAAACAAAAGCCTTGCCTAACCTTAAAAATATAAAAAGGAATTACCTCAGACTTTTGTGCTTACAAGTTATCACTGACTACTACTAGCTGAAGAAAAGGATGCAAAAATCCACAACTCCACAAGCTCAGCAGCAGCAGAAGACACTAAAACTTCCTTCTACCTAGAGTGTCTATGAGAGAGGAAGCTAGCTTTGCAACTTCTGTTAATTATTTGACTGCTATCAAACAAAACAGCGTGTGTGAGTAAATCCCCATATCCAGTGACAGATCTCTGAGTGAATAAGTCTTTCTCATAAAGAGTCATCAAACCACTTTTTTTCTCAATGTCACTTGAATAAAAACATTGTTCCATCATACCAGCACAGCTACAGTTTGAGGATATGATTCACATTTTCTGATGGATCTCATAAGAAGGGTTGAGCTTAATAACTGAATTCTTACAGTTTTGTCTAATGCTATGCCATGTTTAGGTATGTCTCTATCTTTTAGAGGAATGCTCCTTTACAAGCTAGAGATGAGCATTCATTCGCATGATATCACAAACTGATTCAAGGAAACCTTTCTGAGAGAGCTCAATATATGACTGAGATGTGAAACGCGATGTGACAGCATGTGGGAAAGAGCAATAACTGTAGGTAAGAGTTTTCCAGATCTCATTGGGTTTTAAAAAAAAAAATAAATGAAAGATAAAACCACATAAAATTATCACTTTTTATTTTGAAGCTTTCGTTAACATGTAACAGAACAACTCTTTCCATACCTAACCATTTTTCCTTTCTGAGAGTATGTTGCTGGCAAATGAACTGCATGCTTCTCAACTTATCAGGGTAGGATTTTGCAAGGGTATTTCTATCTTAAGTTACTAAAGTTCTTCCAAGTGACAGCAGGATGACCATGACCCAGCAATGTGCCCTCGTGGCCAAGAAGGACAATGGCATCTTGCAGTGCATTAGAAGTAGTGTGGCTACCAGGTCAAGAGAGGTTCTCCTCCCCCTCTGCCCTAATGAGATGACATCTGGAATATTCTGTTCAGTTCTAGGCCCCTCAGTTCAAGAGGGACAGGGAGCTGCTGGAAAGAGTTCAGCACAGGGCCATCAAGATGATCAGGGGAGTGGAGCGTCTCTCTTACGATGAAAGGCTGAGGGAGCTGGGGCTCTTCCGCTTGGAGGAGACTGAGGGGTGACCTCATTAATGTTTACAAATATGTAAAGGGTGGGTGTCAGAAGGATGGAGCCAGACTCTTCTCAGTGACATCCAACGATAGGACAAGGAGCAATTGGTATAAACTGGAACACAAGAGCTTCCAGAGAAAAATTCAAAACCCACATGGATGAGTTCCTCTGTGACCTAATCTAGGTGGTCCTGCTCTGGCAAGGGAGTTGGACTAGATGATCTTTTGAGGTCCCTTCCAACCCTTAACATTCTGTGATGATGTGACTCTGACAAACATTTGTTTACAGAATAAACAATACACTGGTCACTTCCTTTTCTACTACAGACCTCTGCACCACAAACAGGACGAGGCAACATCAGCTTGTCAGAATACAGACAGATTTCATTTAGGAAGAGTGAAGGAAAATTCAGTTGTTCTTTTCTAGTGGAGACAGCATGTAGGACATCTCTCTCTGGCATAGCCTTGACTGACACCATACAGATCTTTCCATGAGACCACTGTCAGAGTGCAGAGTAATTTTAAAATATCTCTATCTACAGTAAACACATATAAAATACTGCTTGGCATAGTATAGGATGAAATGTCAGCATTTTTATGTCATTATTTCCAAACATTCTCAATTCTACCATAAAAACTTAATCTGGACTAAGAGCTGGAAAGCAATCTTTAAAAAAAAAACAAGACACAACCAACCCTTTAGCTGGCAGGCTTCACTTATTGGAGCTACAGAGTCCAGGAAAAAAAATCTGGTAAGTGAAAGCAGGGAAAAAGAAATCCTATAAGCAGTGTGTTACAGAACACTATCAGAATGCAAAAAATAAGAACCAATCGATTTGTCTTAATATTTCTAAAACTATCATAGCACTAAACTGCTTTTTTTTTTTCCCTGAAATAAATCATTGTATATTTTTAAGGTTTCATTTAACAATTACAATTCGTTGCATTTCCCTTCTCATTTATTAATTCGAGATTTACAGATAAACTACAGCAGTGTATTTTGGGAAGAAAGCTGGAAAGTTTGTAAGAATGTTTGGGCAATGGAAATATGCGAACAGTGAAAGAATGATGCTTAGAAATAAGACAGAAATTCCAACAGTTCAGACAATGATGTCAGATCCTTATTACTTTTCCAAAATAAGCTGCTTCAGATTCTCTCCTATCCTTCGCATTATTGACAATCAGCTCTGAAGAACTGCTTACAAAACACTTTGGGTTTCCACGCCTTCTGGATTTTCACCTTGCTTTCCTAGAGAAGTGAACAGGCACTGACTGGCATGTTGAGACTATATCAATGTTACCTATGAGGAATGGGGAAATATGTGCCCTACACTGCAGAACAATCAAGTTACCTATATTTCAAGATCATCTGATTCTTTTACATATCACCTGGGGAGAAAAACAGACCCCTCGCCCTACCCCGCCAAAAAGAACAACCAACCAACAAGAAACAAAAGAGGAGCACTGAGGAGGAATAAAGATACATCCAACCCAGTTCCATGAGTTTGTTTCTACAACAAATGTCCTGATAACTTGTCATGCAGATATCAAATGAGAATATCTAATTCTATGGAAGAACAGCATGTAATACATTAGGGAATTACTGTTCCTGGACCAACAGAATCAGAATTACTCTTAGTTGAAAGGAGAAAAATAATAAAATAAATTCTATATCATGTCTTTCACTATCACTGCAGCCTTACAATTTTGCATCCAAGTCGTGCAATGTCTAAGGCATTACTTGACAGTAGATAAGCGAGTAGACAGAACAGAAACTGCAAAGACAGCTAATAACCCCTTTTTCAAGTGCCATATGAGGCCTGGGAAATCTTTCCCACATTAAACACTGTAGTGCAAATAGTCCCTATGCTCATATAAGTACAAGCAAATAAGATGCATTAACCTAAGTAAAATGTGATACATTTGTGGGTGAAATCAGAGGAAATCAGATAAGACAGAATGGGCCACAGGAAAAAATTAAATTAGGAAAAAAAAACCAACAAAACCCACAGATGAAAGGACCAAGCTGAAGAGACTGGCTCTTCTTAAATCTTAAGATTTTAAAGAATGGACAAAAATAGTACTCAAAATGTTAAAAGCAGAACAAGTCTATGAAAGAGTTTAAGAACAGAAACATACATAGCAAAACAGTTTAAGTAGCAGGAGGAAGGAATCTCCTTCTCTCATAAAGGAAAAAAAAAAAAAGCCCTAAATACCCAAAGCCCAAGTGTTGTCTTCTAGTGCATCTGCCACCAATAAATGCCAACAGGGAAAGACTCCTTTAACTTCAAATGTTAAGCACAACCATTAAGGTGCCTTAGAAATTGTAACTGTTCCTCAAAGTTCCTAAGCATGACTTGTGAGAACGGCTTTTAGAAAAGCAGCAGTAGCACACTGAAGTTTAAGGTTCAGCAAAACAGGACTTTCTCCAAACAGTGGAATGAATAAAAATAGCTCAAGGAGGGCACTGAGGATGGAATTAGTGAGGCTGCTTTGTTAACGTGGGTGGAAAGACAGGATCAAAACTGCAGGCATGGGGAAGTAAGAGACCATGAATCAGAGACTAGCAGAGGATACAGAAAAGTTTATGTCTGGAGATTTCATAGACTAGATGGAGAAAGCAGACTCTTAGAAGTTAAAGTTTGGGAACCTAGGAACAACTTTCAACACATCACAGTACCCGATTTTTGAAACTTCAAAGGGCTGGGGTTTTCTTCTAAAATTCAAAAAGACAAAGCCCAGATTTCTGGCATGGCTTGGATTTATGATTTCACACAAATGCCTAAAAATCATCAGAAGTTTAACTTCTGGAAATTTCACATACTACACAATCATCATCAACTAACTAATGTCTTGTTTGTCTTGAGAACTAAAGAACTAGGGAGAAAAAAAAAAAATCCACCCATGTAAATAGTTTCTGTGCTCTCAAAGCCAGAATGGTTTCATATTTAATTCTGTCACAATATGCATTTTTAATGAAAAGAACGAAATGGTTTAAGTCTACAGCTACTCGCGAAGAAAGAGGTACTTCATTTTTGCCTGAAGGTGTTACAACTCAGTACTATGAGTTGTAAACACTTGTTTTCTAACCTTTGTTACTATATTCTGGCTCCTTCATTTTGTTTTACTACACCCAGAGACAAAACATTGTTCCTCTCAAGTAAAACATGCTTTCAACATTGCTCTCACGTGACAGGTAAACAACAGACAACTCTAGTAGGTTATCTTCTAGATGCCTCTAGTAGGTTATCTTCTAGATGCAGTATTATATTTAGTTGTTTCGTCTGTCTAGTTTGACAGTACAGAAGGGCTGTACTAAGTTTTACAAAAGTCAAGGACAATACAATGATACTTAAACACACAGTAGAGCAGTAAATGACAAAGCCCAAACTCCACATGCTGTATTTCTCCCTATTGCCCTTCCAAATACCTTGATACCTATACATTAAAAGTATATGAGCAATAGTAACACAAATTTTCACTCCTACAGTACTGATGGTCACAAATCCTTGAACATTCTTATTTAACTCACTTTATTTAGCAAAGCTTACAGCAAATCAAAGTGGGGTGTAGGGGTGGGGAAATTAAAATGGATGCAACATACAATAAAAAAACCAACTCATTTTGTGGAAAGAATAGAAAAAGCAGGCCCTCTGGGCAACTTTGTCAATAATATGTTTGTATTATAGGGACAATTGAAAGAGATGCTTATGCCTTTCCCATAGCAAAACATTTGAAAGTTACCTGCTAAGAACCCATGTACAAAGCCTTAGTCTTTGGAAGAAAATGCATCTTAAGGTCTGACTTGAGAGCCTGGTAAAATACCAAACGGCAAAATTCATCTCCAATAGAAAACCAAGGCCCATGAAATGAAAAGTATTTTTAAAGCAATAAATCATAGAATCATAGAATGGCTTGTCTATTTTTAAATAAATCGATCTATATTTTCCAAACCAAGTAGCTATATTTTCAAAACAGAAATAAAATTCAAAGAAATGTGCAGAAAGGATTTTGAAGATAGAGCTAAGAAAGTACAGCTTGGAAGCTATTTCTTCAATGAAAACCTCTGTAGAATTAAAACTTTCAACAAAACCAATGCTTTCTCACAGAAGAAAGCTTATGCCTGGCTAAAAATATTAATGCACTCTATTTTCTTTAACTGAAAAAAGCAATCCTGACTACCCTAGTCTTGCAGCACAGCTGATAAATGCAACCTCATCAGGGAGATATTTCATAGATAGATTAGGGATCCATCCTTTAACCACCTACAGAATTTTGATCATTTAAAACCACCAAAGGACACACATAAATGTACATGCCACTTCTGAGCTGGATAACCTCATAGCAAATAAAAAACAAATCCAGGGATTCTCATGTCTTTAAAGATTCCCATGGTATTCCACTTTAAAATATTGTTTCTGAAACTTTGAAAAAAAACCCCACAGTTTTATCCATTAATTTACCACAACACGGTTAAGTCAGAACACATCTGATGGAACTCCAATTAGTAAAGCATTTAAGTTTACTTTCAGACACAGAGTTGCATGTTTAATTGTGGGACCTTACCCAAGGAGAGAATTCAGGTGAAAGCTCAAGTTTTCAATTGCTTGTTAACAGCCTCAAACAGCAGGGGTGGATTTCCCCCTTGAACTCTCCATTGTCACATGCCCCCAAGTCAGGGTTTCCTCTCTATTGTCTTAATGCTGGGCATGGCCACAGAACTCTACAGGAGTCCAGGAGCCAACATCTTGGCTTCTTCTCATCCTCTAATGTCCTGACGTCAACTTTCTGAGATTAGAGCAGTACATAGTGACAGCAAACACTCACAATAAAGAGCAACTCTTTCTCAAACAGCAGGCAGCTATGTGAACTTAAGTCAGAGTACCAGGTCAGCTGTTGGGGAAGCAAGTCAGAGCCAGGTGAAAAGAAAAGAAAGCACACAATCGGATCTGTTTGAACTTGCAAGCAGCCATAAAAGAGAACACAGACATTCCTTGTATCCACTACATTATCAAAGCAACTCATCATATTGACTTGTTAATTTCTAGAAAGAAAAATATATTTTGTTAGGTCGGGTAACATTGTTACAACTCCAATGGCTGGATGGATCATTTGGCATGTGCTGCCCCACAGCACACATAAAACAGCAGTGCCAGCCAGTAACAACAGTAAATTAAGGTAGAGAAATTTGCATGCTTCAAAACTTCCTTCTAAGATATATTCAAGAAAGTCAGGTGTCCTGCATTTCATGAAGGGAGACCTATTTAGATATTGCCAGATTACAGGAGAAACCATTTATTTGTGACTTTAAAATATTCCTAGTGAGTTAACTTCTGTCTCAGGTGACATGAATCCAGTAAATGCCTTCAGTTTCCTCTGGAACCTAAGCTTGGATCCCCTACAATGGGCTCTTTTCTACTTCCATCCATTACAGATGTGCCTACTCAAAATAAACAGAAATCTTCAGCTTTACATAGACATTGTAATCTCCTTTAAATTTCACCCTCAAAAAAAACCCCAGTAGCAATAGAAAGAAAATAATCTATCCTGAGATAACACTGAAACTCACCTTCCCAACTTGTCAACCACTTCCACCTCCCCCCCCCGCCCTCGCCATGCTTTTGACACCTTACTAACTAGCTCTCACTTTTGCTCTTCATGGGATACCATATCACTTAGAAATAATTCTGCTGATTTCTCTATTTGTGTATTACCCTCCCACACATTTTTGCACCCTAGTATCCACATTCCTCAGCCCCCTAATGTTTCCTTGATCTGATTCCCCCACCAACACACTCCTAGAGTGAACATTACCACTGAATACTCCACAGGCACCCAGCTATGACTTCAGACTTGACAAAGTTTGAGGAATTAAACTAGATTTTAAATACAACATTCAGGTCATGGTACCACTGTGTCATGCAAGAAATTGGCATTTCTTTGGTTAAGGTAGATATATTGAAAAGAACAACATAAATCACCTCAAGAAGTATTGCATGCATGTTCAGAAGTCATCTGGCAAATTACTCCCTGGAATGATTAGTGCTCAAGTGTCTCCTGAGGGGCATCCTCCCATAAAGGAGCTAACTCCCTGTTTCACACATCCAGCAAACTCTACAGTCACAAATTCTCAAAATTCTTTCCATTTTGTTACTCCCAATTACTTATCTTCATCAGGGTCATGGGGGTGAGGGAAAAAAAAAAAAGAGCTATTTATCTTGAAGTCCTCAGTCTAAGAGATAAAGTACGTTAGACCCATGCCATCCCAATTTCTACTCCTAGACACTGATACCATTCAGTATCAGAGGCACAAAAGGGATCGCATTTATCCGTAAATACGTGTATACAGTAATAGATCATACAGAACAATAGCAACAGCTAATCTATTGCAATATAAAAATACAGTTTCAGCCCTGACCTAAATTTCACCAAACTAAGAAAATTCAGACACACACACATCCCTGAGGAGTCTGCTGCTGTGACTTGGCAACAGAATGGTTTGAAGCTACTGCTACACTTTTTGTCCCATCCAACACTCCACAACAGGGAGGACTTTCATTCACGCTTGAATAAACCTGTGACTATTTTGTGAACTGAATTAACTAAAAACGTCAAAGAGAGGAAGAGAGCTCAAATCAGTATTCTAAGCTTGATGCCAGAGAGCCATCAACACTGAGACATAGCTGATGTTTCCAGAGATCCGTAATCTGATTGAAATTATTTGATAAAAACTAAACAGTTACACATATAACAGAAATAAAGTATTTCCTGTTATTTCTGAAAACATCTTTCACTTCCTGACATAATCCTAGCCATGGGAAAAGGAATCATCTCCTGTTCTCCTTATCAAACTTTGCAAATATGTTCACTAGGCCAAGCAGCCAGGGAATGAGAGCATGAAGACATACATCAGGAGCCATTTCCATCAGAAAACTAATCCAAGCTCAGTTTGGCTCTGCCCCCTCCTCCATACAACCATCTCTATCCTCAGTCCCTTGAGAGCAGCTGTATCTCCTGAACATGTTGTCATCAGACACACAAAAAGAAAATCACAAAACAAAGGGAGTTTGCTTAGGTAAAAAAAGTCAGAAGCTGTTATTTTGAAAGTAAGAATAAGGCTTTAAATATGACTTAAGGAAACAAATGAAATAAGGGAAGATTCTCGGAAACTGATGAGAATTGTAGGTGGGCCTCAATGTCCATTCTAGTAATTCAGAGAAAATCAATCTTCCACTTAGAATATCCACATCTGCTCCAGTGTTTTAAAAGCATATTAATATAGAATACAGATCTTCACAGTAAAAGCCTCTGTCAACTAATAAAATCTACTTGGTAATGTAAAAATGTATTTATTCCAGGGTACAGGACTGCTGTCCAGCAGCAGCAGGAAAACTGTATTCAAGAGGTGGGATACCAACCATTGAACCATTGCCACTTTTTTTTTTTTAAAGTATTAAAACACACATTTTCCTATCATCTCGTAACACAGGCAATACATAAACATGGGGAGACTGTGTCAAGCAGCCTGGCAGGAGCATCCTGTTATGAATGCTGCTCAGACTGGGCAAGATAGAGGAGTTATAAAATGCTAGAAGAAACTATGTGTCATGTCCAGCTGGTTACCAGGCACACCTCCTATTCACCATATTCCAAAAACACACAGCCAGTTACTGGGCACACCTTCTATTCATCACATTAAAAAAAATTCCAGAGGCTGTTTTTATTTAAAAACTGATTTATCTTGATTGTACCAGTGACAATAACACTGGTATATTTTTTCCCAAGTTCATGCAAACTTTGTTCATTATACCATGTTGTGGATAAAAAATTTTCAATATAAAAGCATAAACCTGCATGGAAAAAAAACCTGTCTTTCAGGATATAATTACAGGATCCTTTCGCAAAGCTTGTCCCCATAGAACTGATAAAAAAATTCTACACTGAAGAGCCACCAATAATTAAGTTACATGGAAGTTCCAAGGCTAAATAAACATCAATGCTTGAGAACTCACAAAATACCTTTAACGCCTTTAGTCTTCTTTGCAGTTAGCATAAATAGATTTTTCCAAGCTGTGAAGAGCTATCAGTAATTACACTACACAACTTCAAATAGTGATTTAAGAACACATTTACTGGTAAACACTTTCCAGCTGCAGATTAACAACACTCTCCACCTGGCTAGACAAGAATAGATGCAATACACTATCCCATTGTTTGGAGATATATTTAAAGAAAATTGCTAATTCACAGAATCATAAAATGGTAGGGTTGGAAGGGACCTTTAGAGATCATCTAGTCCAACTGAAATTATTCCCAGATTGCACAATTTTTCCTGCCATCTCAGAGAGAGAAACACACAGTACTGCTTACTATTCAGAAACATATCTGTGGACCATTTTCAGTACACTGGGAGTTACCATTTCTGCTGGTGTATCCAAATTTTCTTCCTCAAATCCAGCTTTTGGATGAGAAAACAAGATCATCTTCAGGAAATAATTAAGATTACAAATAAAGAACTCTTGTTGTAACAAGAAAAGAACGGCCAATTGACTTCCTAAGTACCAAATTATATGGGAACAGCTGATAAAAGGTCTGAAAATATATCTCCAGGGCTAACACTGGAGCACTGCTCCTAGCTACAAGTTTTTCAAAACTCAGATGTGAATGCTGACAGATGCTTGCAGTCACATTAAGGGAACAGACAATTCTTCCTGACCTAGATAAATCAAGCAGCAGCCAAAATTCAGTATAACCAAAAGTTTAACGGCAGGCAACAGGCCTCAAGAAACTGGCAGAACAATCAAAATTTGAATTGGGCCTTTTCATTTGTTTTCATGTTCCTGCCCACAAGCAAAACTGAAGACCTTCAAGATATTCTGTTTGTCACTTCCTAACCTGGTATCATCTTCTCCTGAATTACATTCAGTCATTTCAATTTATGCTTACATACCTAAAGTCTTAAAAAGTACAGTAATTGTATTGTAATTATCCGCTCTACACTGATGAACAATATAAACTGCACTTCTCAATGGCCATAAATAAACGGAGCATTGCCATCAGACCCTGCGTGAATACTCCTCTTCTTTGAGTCTTCCACATTCACTACAGCTGCGACTTCAAACTCATTACTATTGCAAATACTACGGTAAATTGCCATCAGCTGCACCTGCTTATCCTGTATTTGCTTGGTCAGAAATACAAACCGTTTTTGCATATAACATGCAAGCTTCGAGAATGTCTCGGTGTTACAAAATACGCTCATCGTGTATTTTGTCCTTTCCGTTTACAGGGAACTCCAGCGGTCTTGCCAGTGTTTTGAATCCTTCACATTCCTACCGAAGTTACTGAGTTTATTTTCTTCAAACATATCTGACCGCTTCACGGTTAGTCCTCCTGATCTGCAACTGGAGTAGTTTTACTTAGAGTTACATTTTTAACATCTTCTGACAGATTACAAGCAATTCGTCGGAGGATCCTAACACCTGAAAACAAACAAATCAACCCTTTTCCATCTCCCAGCGGGGGCTGCTTGTCTTTTCCTAACGTGTGCGGTTACACATCGCTGAGGAGCGCCCGACTCTCCCGCACCGCTACCGCTCCCATCTCTTTCGGGCTGCGAACGCTGACATAGGCGCGCCCTACGGACGGTCAGGCTGGGAAGTTTTGCACGGAGGACCCAACCCCGACCATGAGACAGGTATCGCAATCCCGACGCGTTCCTGGCAACGCTGCTCCCTGCAGAGGCGCCCGCACGGCGGCGGCGGCGGCGGCGGCAGCCCCTCCGCGGCTCGGCGCCCGGCGCGNGGCGGCTCGGCTCGGCTCTCGGGGGCAGGGCGGGCGCAGCCGCTGGGATCCGCCCGCGCAGCGCCTCGGCTCCCCGCCTCACCTGCTGCAGGCGGGCTGAGGCACGCGGCTCCGCTCCGCTGCCCCCGGCGCCGCCGAGCCCCCGAGCGCGGGCATTGCCCGCTGCTTGCGGTCACGCAGAGGGCTCCGCTGGCCGAACCGCACCGCTGCCGGAGGGGACGGGGGGGACGGGACGGGGGGAACGGGGAAGACAGAAAAGCCAAAACCACTTGGCTGTGAGAAACTTGAAACGCGGAGCCTTGCCCGGCCCGACAGCCGCGGCCAAACACAGACTCCCTGTTCCCGTCCCAGCTCCTCCCTCCCCTCCCGCTGCCCGCCCGCCTCCACACGCCCGGCTCTCACTCCTCGCCGCTGGAATTTTCCTCTTGCCGAGCACAGCGTCCCGGCGGCCGCCCCGGGCTCAGCCCTTGCCCATTCCAGCCGCCAGGGCGCGGGCCAAATCCCTGCAGGTGGGGGAGAGGCGTGCGGGGAGCCGGGGCAGGGGCTGCCCGCGGGACCCGCCGCCTTCCCCCCGGCGATCAAAGCCGATGCGCCCCGTGCCGCAGCCGAGCACGCCGGAGCCTCGTCCCAGGTGTGTGCGGCAAAGTTTCCTTGCAGACGTGGCCCTCACCGCCGAGCTGGCTGCATCGGCTAAAGCACGGCCTGACCTACCCACGTCTCACGCTACCGCCGTTAAGAGTGGTTTCAGCCACATCTTCAGTTTGCCGTTCGGGCATGACGGCACTTGAACCTTTCCTGAGTGTCAAGCTGCTCCTTTGCAGTTATCTGGTGAGCAGATCTGGCAGTACGTGCTGTTTGCCCGTGTCAGCACAGAGCACCTTTCCAGCTGTGCCGTGGGCTCAGGACATGGCATTGTACAGTAAAATACATCTCTACGGTGGTGATATTTTGGCCAGTGCTAAACAGAAGTTGAGCAATAGCTAATGATAAAGCATTTATATCGTTTTGGATTTGGTTGGGTTTTTTTTTCCCCATAGGGAAAACGTAGAACGCTGCATTCTAATACAAATGTCTTCTTTTTGACTAGTTCTAAGATTACTTACCTGGAAGAAAATATTACAATTGACCATTCTATGTTAATATTATTCATAACATGGACATTGTTATTAAATATAAAATGTTATTAAAGTACAGTCTCTGTATTGTACTATATAGAGTATTATACTAGACATTCTCCCTATATGCCCTTCTGATTGGTAATGTGCTTCTTTCAATAAAGACTTTTTTCTGCTTCTTCAATAGAAGTTAAATAACCCCGAAGCTGCTTGTTTTGACAGACCTAGACGTTGTTCACACCCTGAATAACCACATGCCATTATCAGGCACGCCCCATTAATCTGTGTATACTTCTTAAGCCAAAAAAATTAATCACTGATGAGTCAGATGGATTTTCCACGGTCCGGTTTTCAAAGAGACAGTGTTCAATGAATTGGTCAATTAGAAGACTCTCAGAACAACCTCACTGAAGACCTTATGTAAGTGTCTCTGACCCTTTTCCTCTTCTGACAGTCCACTTTCTGTTCTCATGCTTCTTAAACTGTTTTTCCACTTCCTAGGTTAGGATGAAGGTTGACAAATTCCTTTGCGTGTTGACTGTTCCTAAAGCCAAGGCAGAGTGACTTTCCGCAGTCAGTATGTAGACTCAGTTTAAGTACAAAAGAACTTCATGTTTCCAAACAGCTATTTATTGGACAAAGACGCTATAGTGACTGCACCTTCTAAATGGTAATGAAACCTGCATGCAAAGGCGTGAGATGATTCAACACTATAGTTCTGTTTCGACTGAAGAGCATCACAGCTGTCTGTATATTAGCTAGAATAATTACATAATTTGGTGTGGTGCTGTCATTCCTTCTAGTAAACTTTGTGGGAACACCAACAGATAAGGAACTGTTGTACCATTCTCTTTGAAACATCATTTAAAAGCAATCTAAGCCACAGTCTAATTTTTTTTGGCAAATAGTAATGCTGTGAAGATTGCAATCTATTCAATAGCTCACATGGATGGGCTAATAATAGAAACTCAGTAATGCCAGGGAGAAAAGTGACATGTGGGAAAAAACCTTAAAAAAAGTTACTGCTGACAATTTCCAATAGACTGGGAAGTTATCTAAAAAAGCAGTTCACTGAATAATGCCACTGTCACTTAAGAGGGGAGAGGTTACGCTTATCTTACTCTACCACTTCTCTTACTCAAATCTCAGTTGTTAACTAAGCACATCTGAACTACTGATCACTAGAACACCATAGGCTCTATACTTGAGTCCCTACAGGCTATGTTCTGCAGTGACAGTTTTATGACAACTAGACTTTAAATAGCTGATTTGATGAGATACTGGAGATACTATTTGTCCTAGGGATCTCAGTTTCTAAAAACAAATTCTGGACTACTGTGGCACTTTTTGTAACAATAAAAAATCAGTTCTGTGTTTGAGTTTCAAAAGGTGTTGACCGAGTCAAATGCTCTTTTTAATTTTTTTTTTCTATTATTTATGAAGTTCCCAACTGTGTCCTGAACTCAAGACGTTGCTCATACACAGCAAATGTAACTCTTACACATGATAAACAGAGGGCTGCAACAGAGGATACCAAGTAACTCGACTATTAACACACTACTCATGTCTCTCCTATTGAATACTGAAGAAACCACAATTAAAGAAAGACTCCCTGGGCCTTTTTCAAGCTGATCTGCTAAGACTGTAGCAGTTAACGAAGTGTCAGGTTATTAACTGCACAGTTGCCATAATGTCATCCTTTGTCTACGGTTTGAGGTAAAACTTTTATCTGGAGGCATTAATCCATGTGACCAATCACCACCCACTGCACTCATTGAAGGTACTTGCTGCCATTGAATTTTCAGTATAAATGTTTGCAGATTAATCCCCAGTTCTGATTACTGTTAGCATAACCTTCAAATTACGCTTGTAGTGAGAACTCCTGATTCCAATTGCTATTTGAAGGAGAACTTCTATCTTAGGTAGAGACGTGGAGTTTCAGGCAGCTTACGGACTATGGGGTTTTCATCCAAGTTAAAGTACTAAAAACAAAGTCCTGCCTGTTCTGTAAAAGCACTAATATCCCATGGCATTTTTCAGAACAGTTAGGAGTTGTCTTAAATGGCTTTGGGAAAATCTCCACGCCTCCAGCCACACGGTAGGACAGTGTTAGTGGTTGCTCTCCTCTGTTCGAGCAGTTGCCAGAAATGTGGAATACCAGTATTTTGAGATGAAAGATGCTATAGAAATGTAATAGAATACATGATTTTCAAACAGGTATGCCCATTGTTGCCTGTGGTGAAAGCTATTAGAAGTGTTAGACAGACCACAGAGTCTTACAGTATTTTTTTACAGCTGTAAAGTTTTATTTACAAGGTCTTTCTTTTAAAATTTATTCATCTATAACAGCATATTAGCAGCATTTTGTGATGAAATGCTGAATGCTCTCTTAATGTAGTTATAAACCTAGAAAATGATACTATATCACAAACTAGTTATTTTGTATTCAAAGTAGGTGTGAAATAGAATATGGAATTGAAGAGTGTTTCCTTGTTAAATTAATTTTATAATGCATAATTTAAATATTTTAGAAAGCTGAGCTGTTTTATTCTGCCAGCGTGATAAAAATCAAGTTTTAACCCCTATAGTATAAAGATAAAATAAAGAATTATTACATGATTCTTGCTTTTGTTTAAACGAAAATTAAATCTGGATGTAATTTTTTTCTATAGAGCAAGCAATCAGCTTACATCGCATCCTGCTGAACCACTGCCTTTTCTGTGTTTGCATTCCAGCACGCGGGTGAGGTTTTGGGAATGTATGCACATGTATATAGCCACAGAAAGTATTGCTGTAGGCATGGGGATAGATTTTTATGCCAATCTAAGATGTGTGCTTAATTGGGGAATACTATACACATCTCATCTACAAATATACAAAAGGAATAGTAAGCATTTTGTTAACATCCTTTTTCTAAGGAGGTTGAGGATCATTTCTAAATAGTAAAACGTTACCATCATCAATAAATTAATTATTTCTATTTCTCAAATAATCTCAGTGCCTGGAGATTATGTAATTTGCTAAAATCACAGCTAGCATACAGCATAAGGGGGATAGCACTACTTTGTATCAAAGCTAGCTGTATTCTCTACTCTCATCAGCAGACAATCTTAAATAAATTTGGATTACAATAACAAAAGGCATCTGCCTGGGTGGATGTTATATTTTTAAGTATGTGGAACAATCTAAAACTGGTTTTAAAATGAGGCTCAACATCTACATCAGATTTACCAAGTAGGGCACTGATACATGGATTTTATAAACATCTGAGCATAAAAATATCCTAGGCAGTAAATTGATTGATTTATATTCAATTTAGGAAGTTAAATGGAACACATAAAGGCATGATTTATTTATCTCCTGTTACACAAGGAAGAAGTAGAAAATAGTTCTAGCTAGGAGTGTCCTATCTACATGACCCAAACCAATACTGGAATTACCCTCCAGCTGGGTTTGTATTGGTGTACTGCTTTGCAATGGTGTCCAATTACAGTAACTAAAGTGTCAGACTGGGCTAACCTAAACACCATTACACAGACAGTACCATTTAGTCTTAGCATTTAATGTTGAATTTTAATAATTTATATCTAGGTCATCGCTATGCTGGCCATCTACACAAAGACAAGTTTCACACCGGGAAGAAGACAAATCACGTTATTCTAGATTGTAAGCAATACAGTTGTCTGTTTAGTGCTTTGGCCTGATAGATGAGCTTCAAAAAAGTTGACAAAAAGGTACCTCATGTACTGACAAGTACAGGAGTAAGTAATTCATACCATTTACAGATGGTTTTCCCAGTTGCTACTACACATAATGGTACTTGCAGGGTCAGATCCAAAAATATTTTTCTCTTTCATTAATACTGTCTCAAATAAATTTTGCTCCTGGTTTCTACATTACAGGCATTTACTTTCTTGGAGATACATTGTCCTTTTGGGACATAGTTAAGACTTATTTAACATGATACCATGATAAATTCCCATTACAACTGCTAGTGTATTATTTTTGCCTCTGGATCATCAAGGTGAATGTATTACCATGTCATTATTTGTAAGTTATTTTGTTCACTGAACAGCATTTTTGGGAATGTGTTACATAACAGTTAATGAGGTATTCATGTGGATTAGCTTTGCATTTGAGTAGTATTAAGAAGCTTCTGATGATATAGATGAGCAAGTGATTTAATATATAGAATCATATACACTCTGAAGTATCCTGTTGCAATATTTTTCTAAAACAGCTTTGTCTAATGCTTTCAAAGCATGTTAAACACAGTAGTTGTAATAAAGGATAGAAGAGAATGAATTTAAATGTTAATCTTACCTAGGGTTTAGAAGAAATTGTAAGATTACTAAATTGCTATCATGTAGTAAATTTACAAATTATGAATGCTCAAATATAGATAGGAAAGTATGCTGTGCAAAAAAATCCTCAACACTGAAGTCTGTAAAGTCTAAACAATAAAAGTGTTCATGAAGAAAAACACCTTGGGAAAAAAATACATTAATAATATTTGTTCAAGTGATTAATAATGCATTAGCTTATATCTTATTGTATCATACGATCACACTACAAGAAACATAATCTTTTTTCTATTAGAAAAATACACTTAGATCCAAAAGAGGCTGCAAATTTCTTCAACAGAGATACAGAAAATGTAGCAATAGCTAAGCTATCAGTACAGGAGTTATCTTAAGTCCTGGAACGTATATTGCTATGGTTGTACTGTATCAAAAAAGCAAGATATATCAGCCTAGCATAAACTTTATGCAGCACAAATTTTTATTTCTTAATACTTTAGCTACCTTGCTCAGAATCAGCCTGAGTAAATTTCCAGGGTTTTCGATTTCTGGATATAGCCTGGGGCACTAGATATTTAGGTGGAATCGAGTTCTGTACGTTGAAATGCTTTTAAGCATGAAAAGGGAGGTGGATGAAGATGAGGTTGAATACTCATAAGTCAATGGGACCTGATGGAATGCATCCAAGAGTGCTGAGGGAGCTGGCTGATGTTATTGCTAAGCCTCTCTCCATCATTTTCAAAAACTCATGGAGGACTGGAGAGGTGCCTGAGGACTGGAGAAAGGCCAATGTCACTCCAGTCTTCAAAAAAGGCAGGAAGGATGAACCAGGAAACTACAAGCTGGTCAGCTTCACCTCCATCCTGGAAAGGTGATAGAACAGCTCATCCTGAATGTCGTCACTGAATGTATGAAGAAAAAGATGGTTATCGGGGGAATTAACATCATTTCACCAAAATCCTGCTTGACCAACCTGATAGCCATCTATGAGGGCATAACTCACTGGCTAGATGACAGGAGAGCAGTGGATGTCATCTACCTTGACTTCAGCAAGGATTTTGTCACTGCCTCCCATAATGTCCTCATCAAAAATCTCAGGCAGTGTGGCTTGGATGAGCGGATGGTGAGGTGGATTGAGAGTTGGCTGAATGACAGAGCCCACACGGTGATGATCAATGGCACAGAACTGAGTAGGAGGCCTGTGGCCAGTGGAGTTCCACAGGGGTCAGTTCTGGGGCCAGGCTTGTTCAACATCAATGACCTGGATGAGGTGATAGAATGTAACCTCAGCAAGTTGGCTGATGACACCAAACTGGGAGGACTGGCTGATTCCCCAGAAGGCTGTGCTGCCATTCAGTGGGATCTTGACAGGCTTGAGAGTTGGGGAGAGAGCAACCTCATGAGGTTCAACAAGGACAAGTGCAGAGTCCTGCATCTGAGAAGGAACAACCCCGTGCACCAGTACAGGCTGGGGGCTGAGCAGCTGGAGAGCAGCTCTGCAGAGAGAGACCTGGGAGTCCTGATTTATAAACTAACCATGAGCCAGCAATGTGCCCTCATGGCCCAGAAGGCCAATGGCATCCTGGGATGCATCAAGAAGAGTGGGGCCAGCAGGTCAAGGGAGGTACTCTGCCCTGGTGAGGCCTCATCTGGAGTCCTGTGTCTAGTTCTGGGCTCCCCAACTCAAGAGGGACAAAGCCTCTTGGGGTATCCCTTTTTTCTATTGTATCTACTGACACAACAAGGGGTAATGGGATGAAGCTGGAACACAAAAAGCTCCATTTAAACATAAGAAAAAACTATTTTACTGTGACTGTGAGGGAGCCGTGGCCCAGGCTGCCCAGGGAGGTTGTGGAGTCTCTTCTGGAGGTTTTCAAAACCCGCCTGGACGCACTCCTGTGCAAGCTGATCTAGGTGGACCTGCATCAGCAGGGGGATTGGACTAGACAATCTCTAAAGGTCCCTTCCAACTCCTACCATTCTACAATTCTATTATATACTTAACTCGGATGTTAAGAACTATGTGCTGATTAGACAACTGAATAAAATAAATGAGGAGAGAGAGAAGAGGTGCTCCTCCTCTGGAATGCTAACAAGAAAGAGATGGCATTCTGTGTGCTGCACACTTATTCAGGCATACTTTAGCGACCTACTGCTGGAATAGACTGCACAACCGACTTCCAAAGGGAAGCATTTATCACGTATGTTTTAAACACAAAATAGTACTGAGATGTACATCACAGACAAATCCAAGGTCATTCTGGTCATGTATGTGCATACAGTGGTAGCAGTTTCAAGAACACAAGACCAAACCAAGTTCTGTTTCACTCACACTGTACGCTGCTTCATAGATCCAGAAATTATTAGTGCTCTAAGCATTTAGAAAGCTGTTTGCTGTTGTGGGTTTTTTTCCCAATAAATGTTCGAATAAAAGTCATGAACAGATACATACATGCAGGTTTCAGACCGAGTTTATTAGCTGTACCACAATCTTTTCAAACACATTTTCCAATTGTCACTTTTTGCTATGATTCTAAGATGTACAATGAACAACAATGGGAGCTCAAGGCTATGCATTACAGGTGAATGTGGCTTTGTACCTACTATTTGCCTCATCATGTGGAGATGAAACATCAGTTGCAAAAATTTTTTGAGGTCTTTAGCTAAAAATTTTTATTGATTTGAGTTTGAGAGTTTGCATAAATAATTTCAACTCATTTCAAAGCCCAGCTTTGATGCTATTTCTTTTCTGCAGTTTGCCTGAGTCTCCTTCAAAAATTACCTCATTACTGAGCACCTATGTGTTGTCAACATAGCTTGTGCAGACATGTCAAAGATAGTTTGAAACTAGCAGCTGCGTGAAGCTCAGCATGGGCTAATAACCCATTTTCAGAGCCAGATTTCCTGAACAATGTAAAAGCAAATTCTTTATGTCTTTTGTCTACGCTTAACATTGGTACACAGGACAGGGGTCTCAAGGGTGGCACAAGTCTTTTGTTGCTTTGGGGTTTTTTGTTTTTTTTTTTTTTCCCCCCCCCCAGTATGCATGCACTCATATATATATACTTATATATATTTTACAATCATAGAATCATAGAATGGTAGGGTTGGAAGGGACCTTTAGAGACAATCTAGTCCAACCCCCCTGCAGAAGCAGGTCCACCTAGATCAGGTCACACAGGAACGTGTCCAGGCAGGTCTTGAAGACCTCAAAGGAAGGAGACTCCACACCCTCCCTGGGCAGCCTGTGCCAGGGCTCCCTCATCTGAATAGTAAAATAGTTTTTTCTTAAATTTAAATGGAACTTCTTGTGTTCCAGCTTCATCTCATTACCCCTTGTGTCATTGCTAGATACAATAGAAAAAAGGATGTTCTGATATTCACCATTTATATACTTGCAAATATTAACAAGATCCTCCCTCGGTCTTCTCTAGAGATCTAGCAGGTTGAGGGAGGTTGTCCTCCCTTCCCTACTCTGGACATATTCCTGTGTGACCTGATCAAGGTGAATCTGCTTTAGCAGGGGGTTGGGCTAGATGTTCTCTAAAAGTCCCTTCCAACCAAGACCATTCTCATTATGTAACAGAAAACAGTAATTAAACAGCAGTCTCACACATAACAATAAGCCCACGGAAACGTGGGCTGAGAAAGCAGTCTAAATCCATTTGCTCTTGGTTTACCAAACTGCTGTGTATGTGTTTAGCATCTTCAAAGGCTTTGAATTTAAGCAGTTAAGTTTTAGCTAAGTTTAGTTTTATTTAAGAGGTGTATGGAGCTTTTTCTAGTACTAATTTTCCCCCTTTTTTTTTTTTTTAATTGAGGGTTTGTGTCTATACACCATGGGAAACACTCTTCCTGACATCACTGTTGCTGTTATTTAATTCTTCCTTCCCTCCAAACTACTACACTACAGTCACTGCTTACTATCCACCAAGTATGTCATGGCTCAAAGTTTCATTTGTTTCTTGACACAGACAGGAGGAAAAGAAAAGGCTTAACAAACTAGTTTGGTTTTTCTGTGATTACTATGGCATAAACCCAAAAATAATTATGCCTAGATTCTCACATGCTCATTACTATGCATACACACAGCAGTTTACGTTGCTTTTTACTGTATGTTAACATCTATTAATCCACTTTAATTACCGTGTACTAATCAGAGACAAAGGTTGCATGACATTGTCCAGATACTTTCACTAAAAATAGAGTAAAAAAATGAAGAAGCTAGGCTAGAGCTTTAAATGCTACATATAGAACCAGAAAACAGAAATACTCTGAGCTCGACCAGTTTGACTTGGGCATTAGACCAGATTTTGAAGACTGCGTAATATTTCATGCCTAGGAGACCAATTGCATAATTCAAAGACCTGAAAAGTCAATTTTCAAGTAGCTTGTTAAGGGTAGCCTTTTCATTCAAAGGGAAAAGCTCAAGCAAATATAGCAAAAAGGTTTTGAATGCATCAGTCAGTCCCACTCCATGATCAACATGTTGCTCCAGTGTCACACATTTATGGCAGGAAATGTGAAATTGCCATTGTCATCATATAGTGGAGCCACAGGCCTTTCAGCTGCTCTAACAGCACTACAGCTATTTCTGACTTTGTGGAATGGAACCAATGTTTTTCCTGGAAATAAAGGTTAAAAACTGAAAAGAATACCAGCTTTATCTCCCTTACCTCCTCCTTCAGAAGACTGGGCAAGTTAATGGGAAAGAAATGCAAGTTATTAAATACCAAACACCATCTCTGGCTCAGGAAGTTCTTGAACCAGAGATTGCTCAATGACAGGAATATTTCTTGAAGCATATATACTTTGCCTTCATTTATAGTGTTCCCTCAACATTCCTTTTTTGATGTTGTCTGAGGTAGGATACCAGGCTAGAGAAGACATTTGTCTGACACTGAAGGGCCATTCTTATTTTTTGACATTCTTTATTTGGAGGTCTGACTTCAAAGCAGAAAGGCCTGATTTTTTAATAAAGGTAAAGGACTGCTATGGATTGTCTGTGGTTACTTTGAAGCTACTGGAATTATTTCAAGATTTTGCCTTTAGTCCTACGGGTTTTTTACATTGTAATGCACCACACCTTTCAAGCAATAAGCATTCAAAGAGCTGGTAAAGGCAGTTTAGTGGTGTTAGAAGGTAAGTTACAGCTCTGCTGAATGGCTTGCTTGGATATTGACTTAAGAAGCTCAGTAAAGTGGTGATGCTGAATGGCCTTATCAACATCTCTAAGGCCAGCGTGTGTGAAAGTGACAGCACTGGGACAAGATGTTTTATCTCTCCCTAGCAGTGTATGAAATGCTTACTGACCTCGTTGAACTTTAAAAGTCAGACCATTATAGTAAAATTCAAGTTCTTGAACTTCTTTCAAGGCTAAGATTCACAAAGATAAGTATGTATAGGCTCATTACATTCATCCAAGCTTACTTAGGGCAAACAGTTAAAGAGAAAAGACTTTTCTCTTTAGGGCTGAGCTGCCCAGATGCAGAAGCAGGAGAAAATAAGGGGAGTAATTTTAAATGGTTTGTGCTCTTTTTAAAAAATTATTTTACTACTTACAAATCTGCATTTCAGAACTGCATTTCAGCAGTAAGCAGCTGTAGACTATGAGCAACATGACATCACAAAATCATTTTTCAAGTGAATTAACTCGTCTCTTGATTTCACAGACTGAACCCGGCTGCATAATATGTTTTAAGTAATTCAAGATGCACCTTAGAAAATCCTTGGCCCTAGGGCAGCAACTTTTTTAAACATTTAAAGTGAATGAAAATGAATAGGGAAATAAAGCTGCACAGAGGTTCAGGAGATAGATCCTTGTGAGGGCTGAAGGAAATTGCTTTAAAAGGTAGACTATGATTATAAACATTAAAAGGGACATGTGACATTTTTAAGCATAAAATCTGAAGACTGAGCTGAGAGGAAGAGAACAAAGAGGTAAAAATGTCTGGCAAGTCCAGACTACACAGTTAAAGAATGTGAAGATACGAGAGCACATTCATGGCACAGGTGAAAATAATGTTCTTGATTAACCTTATATACTGAGGCTTTAATCCCCAAGTCATTCTGTCCTCTCTGTATCAGTGACTATTAGCCTAGACTATGTAACTATTTGTCATCATTTCTAGCAAACAAACTATTCCTTTGGGTTTTTTTTCCCACTTTCTCAAGCCATCTTTTTTCCACTTCACATGCCACTGATGAAAAAAATGCAGACTGCATATAGTACAAATTTTGCCACTTTGTCAAGAGAGACAGAGATTAATGATGGTACTCTTCAAGGTCTGAGCTCTAATGACTTTGATCAACCGTGTAAGACTGAGTCAAGAAATCAGATTTTTTTTTTTTTTAGTGTCATAATGTATGAAAAGAACAGAATCAAAGTGATGCAGCTTTATCAAGGAGCTATCATTCCTGTGTAAACCTGAAAAGTAGCGAATGGGAACCTGAATTTAGGTCTTTCAAACTGAAATAGCAGAGACAAACAAACTTCTAATTATTTAGACTGCTGCAATTTTTTGTTGGGATTACTGAAGATAAAATGAAATTATTTTTGCCCATGTTTCTCAATAAAATAAGATTTTTAATCCTTTTTATGGTAAAAATTATCACAAATCACAATCACAAATAAATTTCTAGCTAACGAACTATAGTTCGTAAGGATTTAAACCACTGACAGTTAACTTGAACACATCTTTATTCAGTTAATATGACGCTTACGAATTGTAAATCAGACTAAATCTATGTTCTGTTGAAAACTATGCAAATACTAAAAGTTACTCTGTTGTATTCTAAGAGTCAAGAAGTCACAGAAACATATATTGCTTCTCCAGTAAAATACAACAGAAATTACTCTCTACAGAGATCCCATTCTACTGGTTCACCAATGTAGAACACACAGACACCATGGATACACTCCAGCCTACTGGCTTCAAGAGCACAACCCTTCGTGATTCTTAGGGGTGCAAGTTTACCTTATGTTTCAATGTTTTTATGGTTTTCCTTCTTCCTGCCTTTCAAGCTAAGAAGTCTAATTTTTCAAAGGTTATAGGTATTTAAGCTTCTATTTCTCTTTAAATTAGTTCACAAAAGGTAAAGGAAAGGACTTGGATAGGGATCACTTATATGAGAAATAACAAGGAAGGGGGAATTATCATGAAGCATTCCCTATGTACTCAGAAGCTTTTTCATCTTTTTTTTTTTTTTACATTTTACTACTGTGAACAACATGCACCTTGCTTTACATAGCATAATACTATCTTGTATACTTTTTCATTTATTAAGAATCCTAGTCTTGATGCTATTTACAGCATTTTTTTTTCATGCACAGTTTTTAGTCAGAAGCCTATTGACCTGCATGAGGTGGACAGCTGGAAACTGCAGTCCTATCTTCCGAGTAAACCTGTACCAGGATTTCCATCTGTGCTATGTATGTGCCTGGAAGGGTACCAATAACAATTACTGAGATTTGCAGAGATCATTCCTAACTGATGGCTCTTTCTATGTCACTTTTTAACACATTCCACAGTTTTCTCTCAGTACAGAGAAAGATTTTAACCACAGTGCTGAAGGAGAAAAAAAGCCAAGAGGCAGATTTGAGAGCAAAAATTTTGTAATATGTTAAAGTTCTATCCTTACACATGTCCATTTTTCTAGTTTTAACTGACTGGCTCTCTTAACTACAAATTAAATCAAAAGATATATTCCAAAAGCTACTTCTGTGAAAGAATCCTGGACATCTGGGGCTGATGATAAGAAGAAGAAGCACTTTCCAATCTTCAGCAAAATAGAACATGGGGGAGATAGTGAGGGCACCATTCAGAATTCATTATTGCAGTCACTGGGAAGAGAATCCTCTTTTAAGAGCTGTAGCAATTACATGTAGCTAACTGTTACAAACAGGAATCTAAGTTGTACACAGTTCCTTTAAAAAAGACTAAATTTTGGAAGCTTTCTCTGATGACTGTGCAAGTCAAATATCATCCAGGTAGAAAATATGAGTACTGTAGCACAGAAAAAATATCCAAGTTCAGTATAATATAACAGTGAACACAAGGAATCTGTAATATGCTTAAATCATGATGACTTAACCTGATGTTAGGACAAAGAAAGTGAAATTATATTTCTTAAATCCTTCCATGCAACACAGCTTAATCCTTGTGTTTGTCTAGCAAACTTGCCCTTCCAGAGATCTCTCCAGGTTGCACCAAATACCAGTGAGTATCACACATTGCAAAATGCCATAGTAGATAGCAATCTGATTAGAACTGTTGCATTTCATTTGCAAACAGTCTGCTTCAGTTACAGATTAACAGGAAAGTTTTAATTTATTGAAGGAGATAAATAGTAGCTGGTAAAAGCAAGGTACGAAAAAGCACACTGGAAATTACAGGAAAAGCTCTCTTAAGTCAGGCCTAAAATTTACATAGCAGGCATGACAAAAAAAAAAATACGACTCATTGGGAATAGTGGAATTATGATCTAATCTATTAAATTTTTTTATGATTGTCATCAAGGAACTAGTGGTAAAGGAATAGGGTAATAATGCCTTTTCCTATTTCTGCTAGAAATCTCACTCTCTATCTGCTTCAGGATTTACTTCAACAGCAGTTCCTGCTTGAAGAGTACTTATTCACAGTCCACAGTGCACAAAACAGAAAAGGAGAATAATAAGGTGAGTAGAATACTCTGCCAAACTTAAAACAAACAGCAAGTTCCAAGAACTCCTCCCATTCCCCTTTCACTATTCAGGGGCATATAAAAGTCAGGGTAACTGTTGCAATTTAATCTCTTTAGCAACATCTGACCCATCAGACCTGAGTATTTTGTGTATTCCCATACCTAGATACATGCAATAGGCATCATAAAGTAATTTACTAGAATATTACAGATCCCTCTGTAAAGATGGAGAGATCCGATAGAAAAATATCCTTGTGTCAGCCAGCATGAAAAGCTTTCCTGAATATCTTCCACCTGGCAATCACTATAACCCTAGTTACTTTTCAAATTGTTAAGGCTCGTAAACTTTTACTGGAAGTGTGAATAGGCAGAAAGGCCTCTGTATTAAAAATATGATTGAGAGCAGCAAGTCTTGGCACACTATCTGCAGTTACTGCACTCAAATATTTATTATGGAAATTCCACTATGGAATAGTCACTTTGTCAGAGAGCTGATGAGAGTTCAGAGGAGAAGGCTGTGTGTCAAGCAGCTTGTGACAATATAAAGAAACTATAGAAATATATGCATCCAAGTGGAGAGCTGTCAGGTACTTGGAATATAGTGTTCAGGCACTCTCAGTTTCATGAATACACTCTGGATTATTACATGAAAGGAAACTGCAGTTCCAGCGATACTGAGTTCTGCAATACAGGTGTGTCTGCTGCCAAGGATGACCTTCCTGACAAGCATCTTATCCTCATCTCAATGCCCTGGATTCTCAGCGATATACTTCACAGTCACTTTGACATAATGAATACAGACTTCCTCAGAATATTGTCTTATGGCTTGTGACACCAGTGAATGCCCAAAAGTAGACTAACTAGTCTCAAAAAGGCAGAAACTCCTCCTGTCCCTCTTTTTCTCTGTTTCTTAAAGCTCCATTCTCAGCTATTACAGACTGCCAACTTTTTAACAATCGTCTTCTCTTCCAGAGGCATCTAAGGATGAACAGCTATCTCATGAATAGGATCTCAAGTGTTCTGTGCTTCAGCCTGTCTCTTGTGCACACTAATACTGCCCTGCTGCTAGTGTTTGTTCAGCAGCTGCCATTGTCTGATACAATGGGCTTGGGTTACCATTGATCAGACTTGTTCTTCCAGCTAGCCTACATTCCTTGCCCTTGCCACTTCCAGGATGGAGAGATCCTTTACGAAGATACTTCCTGAGTCTCCCAAAGGGGTATGCTCCCTCTTCAAGAGAACAACAGTAACCATTTTTGCAGTAAATTTAAAACTGAAACAAAGACTTTGAAAAATATTTTGATTAATAGTTCTGTTATGATGAATTTTTTCCTCCTATGCTTTTTTTTGTTCCAAGAAAATAAATGAGCATCTAGACTTCGGCTTAATTTCATTATGTATTTTCCAAAATTTTCCTATTTGCCATTTTGCTACTCTGTGCAACTTCAGTGCAAGCTCTGTGGAGCAGCTTCATTGAAAAGGAATGCAAGAGTTTAGCATTATGCACAAATCAGGTGTAAAAATGTATTAAAATGCAAAGGGTTAGAAGCTAGTAATAGTAATAATTTTTTAAACTGTCAATATTTCAGCAAGCAAAATGAAAATTTTTACTTAGGAAAATCTGACCATCGCTTACAACACTTCTCACAACCAAATTTTTCGGCTGTTTCATATATACCCCGCTACAGGTTCTCAGAGTCGTTACTGAAGCAGGTATGCTCAGTAAATAAGTATCACAAAGCTCCCGATTCATGTACCCTTAACTGAGATAATCATAATTAATCCTTTGAATTCCCTGTCAAATGGAGAGGAACGATGTACTGAATAGTGTGAATGCCCTCTGCAGGCAGAACAACAAACTGCTGTAATTCTGGGATTGATTTCAGTTTCCCTAATTACTAAGTAGATGATAAATGAACAAGTCTAAATTAGTCCTTATTAGCTTTTTAAAGACATTGTCTGAAAACTGTAAATGGCACATTTGTATCTCTTGGTATTGTTAGCAGACATTTGACAATCTATCATAGACTTTTCACCAGTCATAAAGGCAGGCTGTGTCTACACTGAGGAATTAAGACTGAACCTTGCACCCTTGTTCAATACTGCTTAATTGTTACAACACTCTTGGTGTGGTCTGACCATACCATGTAGTATTCTTTCCCATACTGTCTGTATAACACTATCTATGAGTGTTTTATCAGTTCTAGGAGCTGCTGCACATCCTTTACATCATTCTAAATACTTTTGAGCTAGAAGAAAAAAAAAGTCTCTCTCACACACATACAAGTGAAAGCTCACAGAAATTACACCTAGAGCCACAGCACTTCTGTATTTTGTTCAGGGGACACCAAGGATCAATTGATATGTATTGTGGATATAGCCAGTTTCATGCCATTTGGCCTCTGATTTAGAGACCACTTCCCATTTAATAAAGCCTCAATAACCTACTGCAAGAGGCAGGTTTTGAGGTAATCAACACGGTTTTTTTTTTGAAGGGTCAATTTAGTGTGGGGGACCCCATATACTAGGTAGCCCACAAGCATCAGGTAAAAATAGCTTCCTATTGAAGCTATTATCAGATGCTAGTAAAATAAATGCTAAACTACCAGGCTTATACAGGCCTGCTCTGAGCCTACTGCTGTTTCTGTCCACTACGTATTGCCAGACATTTCAGAGCCTCTGTCACAGCTATCTCCTATTCTCCACAGAAAAACGAGAGTCAGCAACTATTGCATGCCTGAACTCTGTGACATTAAGCCCCATGATCTCCCTCTCAGCACATCCATGCTGGTTTTCTGACTGGACAAGTCTATTGTGGATGAGATCAACAAAAATATAAACAAATACACTCAGTGTAAGAGAAGAATGATCACAGCCTCTAGCCAAAGATGAAGTGAAGAAAACTGTCAGAGGGTATCTTTCATACGAGGAAAGGCTGCAGGAACTGGGGCTGTTTAGTCTAGAAAAGAGAAGACTGAGGGGGGATCTTATTAATATTTACAAATATCTAAATGGTGGGTGTCAGTAGGTTGGAGTATCTCTTTTTTTTCTATTGTATCTAGCAACAGGACAAGGGGTAATGGGATGAAGCTGGAACACAAAAAGTACCATTTAAATATATGAAAAACTGTTTCACTGTTCAGGTGAGGGAGCCCTGGCACACGCTGCCCAGAGAGGTTGTGGAGTCTCCGTCCTTGGAGGTCTTCAAGACCCACCTGGACATTCTTATGTGACCTGATCTAGTGGACCTCCTTCTGCAGGGGGATTGGACTAGATGATCTCTAAAGGTCCCTTCCAACCCGACCATTCTATGATTCTATGACTACGAGTTCAGAGCAGGAAACAAGGCTTTTAAAACACAGCCTTTACTGGAATAAGAGAACACCATGTGGAGTGCAGTTACTGTCATATGCAACAAGAAAAAGTACCTAAAAATCAAAATCAAGAAAGCATGGCAGTGTGAGAAAGAAAAATCTATGGTCATGCTTTATTTTAACAATCACCATGTTCCTTGCTATTTCCAAAGGAGCTCCTGACCACTTCCATGAGAACATGCCCAAAACATCCTGCTTTGTGGAAGATTTGCTCTTACAAATGACCTTGATTTCAAGCTGCACATGACCTGCAGTTCTAACTTCATTTGCAGTACAGAGTAATAGCTACATTCAAAGATTCTACCTCTATAGATATATTACTTGTCCATAACTCTGCTATGAAAGTTCAGGTAATGCATATGGTCCACAAAATTAATAAACACCATTACAATGCTTGTATGTTCACTAAAAACATGAACAAATGACTTCATTCCTATATGTGAGAAACCAAAGAGAGGTATTCTATACATAGGAGCCTAAGCTGCCAGCAGAATAAGAACTGAGGAGCAGAAAACTGTTTGATCACCTTTGAGTTCAAAGACATGTCACAACATACTTAATTTCCAAACTGGATTATTGTGACACTGAGAGTTAACAAAAATACCTTTCTTTTCCTTTTCATGCCTTCAGCATACTTGAAGTTCAGTTAGTCTCCATATATATGCCTTTGGACTAGCTAGGTAGTTCGATTCATTCTCAGTGTGGTGGTTTAGCCTTAACTGAACAATAACCAAACCACCCAGTTACTCCTCCCCAACTCAGCAGGATGGGGAGGAGAATCAAGAGAGAGTTGTAGAACTTTCTGGGTTGAGATCAGGACAGTTTAATAGAACCCCACAATGAGTAGGCAGTTACAATGATGGCCAAAGGACAAAGAAAAAGTAGCAATGCCCAATGTACCTGCTCAGCCCGACGCTCAGCCCGACGCTCAGCCCGACGCTCAGCCCGACGCTCAGCCCGACGCTCAGCCCGACGCTCAGCCCGACGCTCAGCCCGACGCTCAGCCCGACGCTCAGCCCGACGCTCAGCCCGACGCTCAGCCCGACGCTCAGCCCGACGCTCAGCCCGACGCTCAGCCCGACGCTCAGCCCGACGCTCAGCCCGACGCTCAGCCCGACGCTCAGCCCGACGCTCAGCCCGACGCTCAGCCCGACGCTCAGCCCGACGCTCAGCCCGACGCTCAGCCCGACGCTCAGCCCGACGCTCAGCCCGACGCTCAGCCCGACGCTCAGCCCGACGCTCAGCCCGACAGCAGAACTGCAGTTCCTGCACTGGTTGCAGCTGTGCTCCGGCCCAGCTGCTGCCCTTATATCCCGAGTGTGATGTCACGTGGGATTGAACAGCCTGGCCACGGCCCCCAGCTGCAGCTGGGGAGAGTTAATTCTATCCTGGCCAAACCCAGCACACCTGGCCAAACCCAGGACACTCAGTTTATCAAAGATCTAAAGTTAAATTTAAGGGCTATGAAAATCACACTGTATGTATGTTTGTACAGTTTTGAATTGAATCTTACTTTACATTTTATTAATTTAGGTGGGTCTTTTTTCTGCTGGAATGCAGTAATCTCAGTAACTCACAGCTAAAAACCTACGAGAGACATGCTTATCATGGATCTGCAGGTATGCCAAGTACTGAAGAGTATACAGAACAACTATAAGAACTGTTATTATTTGAAAATGCTTTTTGAAGTTCCTATATTACTGATCTCCTTCTATGTACAATATAACAGAGAGCAGATAAGTCTTTTTTTCACTGATGCATCTGCTGAAATACTAATGGAAATTTTATCTTTAAGAATAAATTGATAACAATGTTATCATTTGGCAAGAGCCAAAGACCAGTACCTTTGTTTTATTCGCATTTTTTGTAAATCACCTGGTTTGCAAGTTTTTCCCGTTTTTCAATTGCAGTTTCTCCTTTCCAAAGAATGTATGGGTAGTTTTGCTATTGTTTTGTCTTTGTGTGTGTATGAAAACATAATTTCTAAGTTTCACTGTAGTGCATATTCTACTTGCATTTTCTTGGAATTTACAGAACCCAAAATTTGTTTTGCCAAAGACTTCATACATTAATTGTGAGTGCTGTAGACATCTCCACCAATATGCAAGCTAGCACTGTATACATCCCTAACCTGCCTAATTCCTCATAAAAATCTTCACAGAATGCCACCACCAGTACACTTACACATTTTTGATTCTTTGTCAAATCTCTCTAGTACAGCTACCTCAAAGGAGCTACTGCCAATGTTAAGCTTTTACTATTCAAACGAAACAGCTTCATTAACTTGCCAATACATCTAATGAAAAACAGACTATATACCTTTGGTGAGGTTTACCAAAGCTCCCAGGCTAGGTTTCTTTTCACACTCTAGGCATTTACCAAGGAAATATCCAAGGAAGCAGGGACTGTAAAGCTGCCATGTTTCAAAGTACCTGGGCATATCATTTACAGCATTTAGAATATAACATGTCAACAAGTTGTCACGGCTGTAGACTGAGATGCAACAGGATGTTATGTTAAGTTTACTGCATTTCAACACAAGCCAATGCTTGCTTTATGAATATGAAATTAACATTGCATTGTCTGATTTGCAGAAGGTTTGATGGTTAATGTACTGTGTATAAAATTCCTAAGGCTCTTAAGGTTACTGGTGTATCTTTGCAGCTTAACTTCAGCTCAAGTGGCATTTTTTTTCTAAATATCTTTTTAATTTAGTAACAATCATCTGCAACTTCTATAACTTCTGCAAATATAAGTAAATTTATTCTTAAATCTAAAAGGCAAACAATTTCAGTCTGATTAGGAGGAATGTTGTTTTAACATTAACATTTGAACTGAAATTAAGTAACATAGTAAGATAAATGGTGACATTAACCTGAGAATTATTGATAAAAGAAAACTAGTAGGGATTCAGATTGATTTCCAGGTAGCGTTGGGTATCCTGTTCTTCTATCCTTATTAACATTTCCATTTAATTAAGAAATGTGCGTAATAACCATTCTATAAAGAACAAAAAAAGAAAACTAAATGAACTGAAAATGCACCATCACAACTCAGTTATGCTGCGATTAATTTCTGAGCACCATCTACTGGTCTGCTTCTAAAACAACCACCAGATTTCTCAACTGCTGGTAACGTCTAGATATGTATCAGGTCTGTAGTGACTTATCACTTATTTTATTACATATTTATTAAAGTTCTCACGACTCAGGCATTTCCCTCGTACTAGAGGAAATAACAGACTTGATGTAATAATAGACGGCTCCAGAGGAGATGTGTTGGAAAGGTTAAGACATCAGCTCTATGGTTAACATAGGTTGAGATAACCTGTCACAGAGATGTTTTTAAGCTGAAAGGGTTTCTGAAGTACACAAAAAATGAAAGCATCATGGACACTGTTTTTGTCTTAGCATACCATATGTCACCCCTACCATAACTCTTGTCAGCAATGAAAGAAGAGATATCACTGCCATCTTTTATTTCTTGCAGATTCTCAATTACTACTGGAAGGAGTTGTAGAGAAATCTACAAAGACAGAATCTCACTCTCAAATATATCATCATGATTACTTCTTGCTCACCTCTTGCTCCTAGCAATACAGTACCATCTGCTTCTCTTTTCTTTCTCCTTACTCCATTCCAGAAAGATCTAACAATTCCTCTAGGACAAAATGACAAGTTCACAGAATCACAGACTGGTAAGGGTTGGAAGGGACTTCTAGAGATCATGTAGTCCAAGCCTCTACTTAACCTGTTTAGCTTGAATCAGGTTGCATGTTAGATGCCTGGATTCTGACAAGGTTAACTATGAGCAAATCTGAAGCCTTATTCTTTTCTCATTCTCTCTAGAGCACTAAATAAAATATTTGCTTAATTTGCACTTACAAAAAATTTGGCAATATAAGAAATCTGTACTTGCTTTCTGTGAAAAGATAATTAATTTCCAGTTTGAATTGCCTTGTAACATCCAGTTTAGAAGACAGTATTTGAATCTTGCCACTTTCTTCCCAAGTACCTGACAAATACACTTGAATACAAGGACAAATAATGAATGAAAGTATTTTGAAAATATTGAATAATGTAAATAAAAATTAGTTTCGCTATCAATCTGAAGGTATAACATGCAAGGCTTAGACATAAAAGGCTGGTCTGTTGAAATGCTGAACAGGTATTTAACTGAGTAGTGAATTAATGTTAGAAGAGTTAGCAGCACTAACAATTATCAATGGAATTATTGTATTCACCCCCCATAATTATTCATTATTACCATTCCATAAATAATTTATTAATATTCCATAATTGCTGGGTCTACTGCTCAAAACACTAGTTAATCTGGGTATATTTTGTGTAATGGTCAATAAATATTTCACAGGACACAGTTGCTAGAGTCAAATTTTGATTCCAACAATATTCCAACAAAGACACTTTGTTTTCTAAACTTGAAGTAAACAAGACTGCTCCTGCATTTTTTATTAACTACATATGTTCAGGATTGAGACTCTGGAGCCCTATGGAGGCTCACAAAAATTTAAATCCTAGTGAAAGAGCATGACTCATGAATGGAGTCTTTTCAGAATTGAAATATGCTTAATACTTCAAGGAACACTAACGCTTCATACAGGAGAAAAATATCCAAGTTGCTAGTCTGAATCAAGAGGATTCTGAAAAGAGAAAGTGCAATGAATTCATAATTCCCATTAATAATTTGCAGGAATCCCAAGGACATTGATATAGAGTTTCATTTATAAGAATACTGCCAGTCGAGATAGTCCTAAAGTGAAGATCCTGGAATAACATAAATACAAATGTTTCTGTAATTCTTCAAACATTCCAATTCAGACATTACCTTTGCACTTGCAAAACAGCAGTTTAAAGATTTGGTATATGCTCCTTTCTTTTTTTTAAAAAGGAGCAGGTATGCTAAGATGAGAATACATACACAATTTTTTATTTACCATTGTTCTGTAGTAAAGAAAAGTTAACAAAAAAAATTAACACAACAGCTGCCTGGTTGCCTGGTTGTATCAAGTTCAATTAATCTTTTCACACTGAAAACATTCTATTGGACCACACTGACACTCTTCATAAACTTGTACCAGTCCCTTAATACACTGTCTAGCCTCTAGTGACATCCTGATGCCTAGGATCTGTTATTTTATAATTCTATATCAGCACCATCCCATTTATTAAAGGAAATGGCTACAACTTTTGCACAAGTTATTAAATCTCACCTTAAGCAGTAATTACTTGTAAAACATTCTTATCTGAACAATTTAAAAATATGATCCAATGACATGCAGTTTACATTGCTAAAATGCTAGCGTTACGAACAAGATCCAAGTGAGTTCCCAGCTTTTATCTAACTATAGCACAACAAGCACAATGTTGGGGTTTTTTGGCTCTAGTTTTGGAAGCATTAACCACCATTTGGGATTATTTGCAAATTTCCAGCAAAGTTCCTTCCTCAGTTCCAGGAGGCTCTTCTTTTGATGCTCCGCTAAAATTTCAGGATGTTTTTCTTCTTGCATCCTGCTTTAGTTCCAAGATTCAAGCCCTATTGGAAGCCCCCTACAAGTTTCAGTCTTCCAAGGAAAAAAAATATTACAATGGAACATCCATCTAAGGAAGAACTGCATTCTAATAAAAAAAAAAAGTGGGAACAGACTTCCAGCAATTAATACTACAAAGTAAGAGAACTTGGAAAATCTTTTAGAGCTAATTTTGCTCTAATTTTGTTACAGATTGAGTTATGTGGGTATCAGAGGAAATACAATTCCTGTCTATTAAAGGAAACTTGCATTTTAAATGCTTTTATTGATTTCCTGGTTCAGCTGATGTTTAATAACAGCCGATGCTGCCAAACTGAAAGACTAGTTTCCAGTTTTCTTGCATCTTTATGCATTTCACTGACTTTTTAGTCAATAGTTGCAGTAGACTCCAGAGTAGACAAAGGTGACTAAATCAATTCCAACAGCTTGAATTTGTTTACAGCAAGCAGAATTGCTAGTATCTTTACCCAGAGCACTCGTAGGTAATAAAAGATTGGGTATTTGCAGAAAGCAGATACAAGTATCAGTTTTTACTTTAAAATAACAAGCTCCCTATGCTTTGTTATCTGCATTTTGTATGTGCAAGAAATGAAATGGGGTCTCTTGTCCACTTTCACAAGGAATGACTTCTCCTCAAAATGTAATGCCATGGATCTTCAGTGCACCTGCAGATCCACAGGATCAAGAGCTTCACCATTTCCTCTGTTAAAGCTTCTCACACTCTCATTTCTCTACCTACAAAGCTAGAATACTGATCCAGCTCACTCTCTCTTGGTCATTCCCCCTTCCACTGTAAACCACTTAATGCAACAGACTGGGAACACAAGGCTGAAGGGAGAAATTACACAGAAGAAATGTATACTGTGCCATGGATTCCCATTACTTTTGTATCTGAACCTAAATTAAGAAAACTGGTTGGGCTTCACACCTCTAGAGTGTAGTTCCCCTTCCTCTCTCCAAGACACTGGTTTAAGGCTGCTTCCATCCATGTGCCTACCAACACGATTTGATATACCATCAATTATACATATATTGCATTTCACCATTGAGGCCCACCCTTCTTTTACAAAATCTGGATTACATTATATCTGATGTCTTAAAGACTGAACATGTCAATTATCCTATGATAAATGGGTAATTTTACACTTGTGAACTCTCCAGACAGGCTTCATGACGGTTATGAAGCCTCCGGAAGAAGAGGATGCTATAAACTGTTCTTCAATAATCAGATTGCTGCACAAAATGTGCTACACCATAATATTTTTGTATAGTTTTAAAATTACTGGTTTATTATGAGAAATTTTTTTTCCTTTTTTTGTCCCACTGCCAAGTCATTGGATGGGAACAGGTTTAATGTATGCTGTTAAATGTACGACTGGAGTCTGAGAGCATCATTTGTCTCACGCTGCAGGCAGACTAGGACTGTTACAAATGTTTGGTGTCAGCATACAGCATGCAACTAAATTAAAATGCCGTAAAACACCGTGTTATGGTATTCTCTTGTACCTTACCTCATTCAGAATTTAATTTCAGGGATTTATCTCTTCTGTGGAAGACAGATAGCTACATAGTCCTGGGAAGGTAATAATCCTTCTGTGCAAACTCATGTTATGGTAAGACATCTATTATTCTGTAGTGGGTCAACACCAAGAATTTTAATGTAAAGAAAAGCAGATATAAAAGACTTTGCAACTCACACCTCAGAGCATTGAGCTGGGATATAAAAGGACCTGATTCAAAAGACAGACAATCCTTTCTGTGAAAAAATAAAACAAAGAAAAGATGGACAGAGAGAGAACAAATGAGAAGTGAATTTATGCGACCTGCACACTTTTAAAATATACTCACATTTTATCATTCCTTTTCCAGTTTTTATCGCACGTTAGTGCCTAGTCAAGTGACTCCTTTAGTCAAACAGCATAGGAGGATACTTGTATTTGACTCTTCTCAGCTAATATATCTCTTGCAATATGATAGAAAAGAGCCTGAAACTTACCTGTTGAAGTTCCTTAGAAACACTCCTTTTCCATGATATATAAAAGTTGAATGAAAGAAAAAAGCTAGTACTCAGTAAAGTCCCTGTAATCATGTAACTTTTTGCCCTGTGAGGTCTATCATAATCATCCACATATTATCCAAGCAGTCAGCTTTGGCTTTAAAAGAATATACTTGTCTTTTGCCCTCAAAATTATATTTCACAATGAGTTGATATGAAAGAAGGCCAAAATTAGACAGCTGTCACTTCATCAAATCTCATGTGACCCCAGCTATGCCTTCTTTGATGAGCTAATTAGTGTTTCAAGAGGACCATGACTGCCCTGTATTTGAACTGATTCTGTATAATAAGCAGGGTACTGATTTTTCACAAGGGTTCTCAAACAACACTAAAAAAACCAAGAGTAACAACTAACTACTTGGGCTACATAAATAAGGTACCTGTGTCCTTTTCAGAAAAGCAACAAAATGCAGTGAACCAAGTATGAAGACCTCTTCTAAGCCCTTTTTCCTCTCAAAATATCAAAACCAAAAATAAAAGCAAAGGGACTCTCTGTCACCCAGTGACATATTTATGTTATTCATTATTGGGAGAAAATGTAATGACAAAGAAGCAGCACAATATGGCCAAAGCATAGTAATTACTCTTTATTAGAGCACCTTGGAGGCTCTGTCACCAATCAGAAGTCTACTAAGAGGTATACTAAGAGGTATATGAACATAGAAAAAAATAAGATGGACCCTGCATCTAGAAAGAAAAAAAAAATCATGACAGATGCACACAACATACCACCACAGAATCTCAATCTTTTCAAGACAGCAATACCACCCCTATCCCGATTTTGCCTGAGACAGAGTTAATGTTCTTCCTAGTGGCTGGTACAGTGCTGTGGTTTGGATTTAGTGTGAGAGTAACATGGATAAAACACTGATATTTTAATTGTTGCTGAGCAGTGGCCTAGGACTCTTCAGCTTCTCACACTGCCCTGCCAGCAAGTAGACTGGGGGGCACAAAAAGGTGAGTTGGACACAGCCAGAACAACTGATTTGAACTGGTCAAGGGGATATTTCCCACCACAGACCATCGATATCCAGTGTATAAACTGGGAGGAAACCGGCCAGGAGCCACTTCTAAGAGACTGTCCAGGCATTAGTCAGCAAGTGGTGAGCAATTGCATTGTGCATCACTCTTTTTGTATATTTTAATTCTTGTATCATTGTTATTGTTGCTGTTTTTACTTCTTTTTCTGTTCCATTAAATTGTCTTTACCTCAGCCTCTGAATTTTCCTTTTTTTTTTTTTTTTTCCCCCTCTCTGATTCTCTCCCCTAATCCTACTGGAAAATAAAAGGTAACTGGGACAGGCTGTGTGGAATTAGTTCAGTATGGAACTTTATACTTGCTACACTGAGTTGGCCACAAGTAATGCTTGTGGCAGACACAAGCTTACTCCTGAAAGCTAATTTGCATGACACCATCTAATGCTGATTTTACAGAACACCATCTGTAATTTATTCCTAAAGTGTCTAATAGTCTTCTTCACTTCATTTTTAACTTACAAAAAGTAACTTTTTTAACTTACAAAAAGTAAGTTCTCTTCAGTTCATTACTTCTGAACTTCTGTGAATTCAGTAAGTCCATGAATTTTATTGGGAATTTAGTGGTCATTGTCTCCTTTAGGAAACCACACGTGAAAATTCAGACCTTCCTGAAGTTGTCTTGAACGTCCACTGCAAGTAATTTTGGGATTCTATCGAGCAACTATAGCTTTTCCCTATGGTACTGTCTTATGAGGTACCTAGAATCAACATTTAGCTAGGAGGGAACAGAAAAATCAGCAGAAAGAGGAAAGATCATATAAATTCATTTCTCTCCAGGAAGATTTTGAGTCATATGTTGAATTAGTACTAAGCATGTACCTTAATCTCATCTTCTCCAATAGCACTGAAACTGGAAAGCTTCTACTCATTTCCTTCACTGGCATGAATTCAAATGCTTTACTTAGGACAATTTATGCCAATTCTGAAAAAAAATAAAATAAAATTGAAACAACAAATGTTGAAACACAGTTTCTAGGCTCAAAATCAAGAATTGCTTTTTAAAATTAGATATCTATGTAACAAAGCTACTATAAAAATCTAAACCTTTTGTGCATTCTGTTTGGTTTTTGATTTCTCCTTCCTTCCTGTAATGGAAACCCGCTCACTTGCATGTTTTGCACTCACAATGCGTTTGTTTAGTCTGCCACTACTTTGTCCTTCTCCCTAACTTTTCTATTCAGTGTTCACATCAGTGAGTCTAAATAAATCCTCACACTACATTTAAGTTTTGTTTGTTACTGAGTCAGAAATACTAAATAGTTTATCTACTAAACAGATAAATATCCTTCCCATAACAGATTCAGATAACATGTGTGAAAAATATATATAATTATATGCTCTCAGCAAACCATTCTGACCCCCTCCTCCACAAAGAAACTTGAGTAAAAGTCTCTAAGGAATCTATGGTAGTACATGGGGTTTGTTCATCTGACAGTTTGTCAGGGGAAAGTATCTCTGAATGTACAGAAGTGTGATTTATAAGCACACTGCTTTAGAAAGTCAGAAACTGTCTGCTTAGATCTTGGGAGAATGGTAATTGTACATCTGGTGTCCTGAAATGCCTTCTCAGCTGGAGAGAGGGAACTTGGAAGAAACAGTGAGTCACACTACCAGCTTTTGATGTGAAAACTCTGCCAGCAAGTGCTTGTGGAACATTGCTGTTCTCCTTTCGCCTCAACTTCATGAAGTCCTGGCACCACACAGATTTGGAGCTAAGGATATTGCTGCTTCCAGCACTCTTTCCACTTTTGTGCACTGCATACCTCTTCTTGAAGTACTACAGAAGACTCTGCACATGCTGAGGCCAGTGGGAACATCCCATTGGATTTTACAAAGCTAGAACAAACTCTGGTCTGCACACAAGCCAAAGCAAGAGAAATATCTGAAAAGATACTGAGATGAAAAACTACCACATTGAAATATAAAGAACCAGAGCTTGTGATTTGTCGAGTAGTTATGCAACACTAAATACCTCCAGCTTACCAAGCAAATCTACTTTATAAATACAGGCCTAAAATATACTCTTCAGTGCAAAAATCTGTCAAATAATATAACACTGATAGCAACTCATCTTCATTCATTCTCAGTGAGCTCCATTAAAGCTACCACACTGTAAATTGACACTTTTGCCTTATTTTCTGACACAGGAAGATATTTATTTTTGAAGTTCAAATTAAATATGTTTGCTTTGTTAGTATGGTTGTACTTTAGTAGTACTTTAGTAGTGTGGTTGTACTTCACTGTAATGTATCCTTTTATGTTTATGTCTCTTCTATTGCATCAAGATTCACCTACTGTCATAACAGCTTTATTTTTGTATCTTTTAATGCTTTTGTATTGCTTGGTCATAGCTACATCTCTATTTTTTGTGAGTCTTGGCTGTTTCCAAAAAACAATGACCATCGCTACTTTTATTATGAAATAAAAACGTGTTTCTCTCTCCATTCAGACCTCCTAGCTCCTAAGAAAGCATATAGCAGGTTGGTGTTATTTGCCATTTCAATAAAGGTAAGTTGCACTATGTAATAACGGAAAACAAGGAACCATAGCTTCTATAAAGCCATTAGCCAAATAGCAGCTAACTTTAAATTGCAACATCCATGACATCTGACTTTCCTTTTTCAGTTTATTTAGGGCTGAAAGAGCTTCATTGTCATCTGGAAAATTCATGAATGAAAACCACTGAGCATATGATTACATGAATGCAATTAGTTTTGGCAAAATAAACTTGTAAGAACAAAACAAGCTTTATCAGCAACAAAAACATTTAACTGACCATTACTATACCTCAGCCTCGACACTTTTGAAATTATAAATCATCATGAAAGAAATTTTCTTTAAATCTGTATTTATAAAGTAGAAAGGCATGGAAAGACATGGTTTAATATTGAAACAGTCTCAGTAGAATCTTTAAGTTTAATTAGCAATACTACTATGCATCCTGTAAATTATTCCATTGACCCTCTAAAGAAAGGATAGCTTGAAATAGGGTAGCATACTTCAACAAAAGAAATGTTTTAGAAAAAAAAGAAAATAAGAACAGAAAAGCCAATATTTCTGTTTCATCAGAAAGATTTCATTAACCGGCATGAGGAAATATTAAGTATAACACAATTTGGCATAGAGCAAGAAGAGGCCATCCAGTGACTACTCACCCAAAGCTAAGACAAAATCACTATTGCTGCATCTAAACTGGTGAAAAATATTCTCTGTCAACAATAATGGGCAACAGATGAATTACTGTTCTCAAAGTTGATTCCGTGTAGAGAAATTAATGCAGAACAACACTCCCAGTTCTCTCTACCAGCTTTACAACTTAAAAAGAAACAAACAAACCAACAAATCAACCAAAAAAACACCACTTCAAAAAAACCAATAATACTTAAAACCTTTATTAGGAAAGCAGTGCTTTTAAAATGTGTTATTCTTATGCATATTATCACCATGTAGTGACCCTTGCTAAAAGATCTATTTAGCCATAAGTCTTGAATAAAATAGCTTTGTCATGTGACATGAACTGAAGACAAAATACATCACCATCTCATTTGGCAGCACAAAAATAGAGTGGCATTATACATTTAATTGTCAAGGAATGGCTGGCAAAAGGAGCCACCATGATCACCATAACAGAAAGACTAACTCAAAGTACACTGTTTGATTTGGTAACAAAATATTTTCAAAATCCAGCCACTGATATAGAGGACATTCATTCACTCTCAACTTCAAATTACTCATACTCTATAGACAGGTGTGCATGTGTATTTTAACAAATATACATATGTATATACGTACATACATCTCCACACACACAGATGAATCCCTAATGTTAAAGCAATTTCGGAGAACGTAACAAATTATCAAAACTTAGCAAACCACAAGAAAGTAGATAGCCATATATTGAAAAGAATCAGAGGACTAGAAGGATAATCAAGATCAGACTTTTTTCTTAAGAGAATCTGCTCAAGCTGCACATGCCAGGCATATAGTAAAGTTTCAATCCAGTTTCAGAAATAATAAATTGGGTTACAAATATACAAATCAAGCTGTGTTTGTTATGCATGTCATCTTTTTCTCTGTCAGTCTTGACATTTTTACAAAGACTGTTTATTTGAACCTTTTAAAATTCACCTGTGTGGATTTATTCATGCATTATCTTTTAATCAGAAGACCACAGATTAACAGTTAACAGTTGAATTGTATCAGTTACAGTTTAGTCAGAATACAAAATTGCCCTTGACTCTACAGCCAGTACAAGGGATGTTTTCGACACTTTTCTGTAAAATCAAAGACAAAATTAATTGGGGCCTTTCAATTTAAGAGCAGAAGTTTACTACACAGAGAGACTCAGACATATTTGATTTTCAAGACTGAAAAAAAACCCTCATAATACGGCACGCTAAAAAATACACATTAAAGACTATAAAATTAATGAAAACTAAAGGACAGCAATGAAACATAGGAGATGTTTACATTCCTAAACATTTAATTTATGGTTCTTAAACAGCATTGCAGACTAAGGTAGGTTTGCAAGTTATTCAAGTAACATGTACTGAATGGCACCTCTGAGAATTTCTGATTCAACAGCTAAAACTTAAGTCGTATCTGGAAAAGGATAGCAGCATAAAACCAAGTATGTAAAAACAATTATACAGTTTAAAATTCTTAGCGCTTATCAAACCATAAAAGCTCTTTGTTCCACTTTTCCTTAAACTCACGTGTGGCTTGCTGCAAGATGCACCTGATCTAGCCTGGAGATTGGCGTGCTTTCTATGGTGGAAGTGTACCGTTGGGAAAAGAAATGTTACTAAGGAAGCAGTAGAACATTTCTTTTCCATGGCTACATTCCTGGGGATGCAAGATAGTCAAGACAAATCCAGTTGTCATCACAAGCACACCGACAGCAAGAATCAGGCAGGATATGAGGTTATCTGAATGGTTCCAGCGCTCTTTGGACAGCCTTAGGTAACACGCTGTTGGAATGATAAAAACAAGTGGGGTAGCACTCAGAACTCCCTGTGAGTGGGAAACAACAATAGAAAAAAACCCTCATAAGCATGTATATTTAGATGTGAAGAACAAAATCTAAATTTTTAAATGTTTGTGATTAGCTGGATGCAACAGTAAAGTCTTTTAGAGAGGCCTTTTCCAGTGTTGATATACAGAAAACTGTCTTTTTGAAGTCACCAATAACTTGCACAAATGATCTGTAAAACTACCTGGAATAATTCATACTTATTTAAATGCTTTTGCTTTGCTCATATAAAATAGTATTTTATGCTGCAAGTACCATTAGATTTGATTACCAGAAGCTTATCAGTTTCAGAAGTACAGTAGAAGTCCAAACATAATAGTTTTGCAATAATTGACTTAAAATATTTAAGATCATTCCGTGTAGTCTAGATATAATACAGTCTTAAAAAAAATGTAATCATCATGTAGCAGTTCAAAGAATTATGATCAATTTCTACATTTATGACCTGATGTAGGTTGACTTTCCTATGAAAGCAAAGCTCTCTTTGAGAGAGTAAAACCTCCCTTATTACTAATTCAGTTCCTCTTTAAATGCTCTCTTCAACAGGAACAGATAAAAACCACCTGCCTCAATACTGTTTATAGCAAAGTTACATGGCAATTGAGAGCATTTTTGTGCAGAAATTTTGAATGTTTACTTAACATTTTTAACATACTGAAAAAATACTATATTTCAAGTTAATTATGGTGAGGTAGTAACCCAGACTACTGAATATCTTTGCATTATTGTTTGTACAAACTTTTGTATATTTGTATGGAAGAAAATGTTAACAGTGATCAGTACAGACACTAAAAACAATTAATATGCACACAGTATCTTCTTCATGAAAACAAGACTTTTTAAAGTGTGTCAAGTAACACAAACCAGCATCCCAGTATAAGAATAGCACAGCAAAACCCATGGACCTTGACTCAGTCATACAGACTGAATGCTTTCCCTGAGGAATAACCTCAGGGCAAATACAATGGCTTGTGTTTTATTTTAAAATTCAGAAAGCAGAGAAAAAATAAGCAGAATCAGAGAAAGAGCAGGAAATGCCATCCATAGTGACCAATAGCCAGCTCTGCTGCTGGACAGCCTGCTGAGAAGACAGACCATCTTTCTTTCATTTGTAAAGACTGACTACTCATTTTTCTCTACTGGTGGATATCAAGACTGAACAATCTAAGAGGAATGATTACAGCTGATAAATATGTACAGCTGTACTGCCACATTATCTCTTAAAAAGGAAAAAAAAACCCATCACAAGAGTTGAACTACCCACTCAAATGCATGGCTCTCAACTTCTATTTATAACTGAATCAAGCTATCAGCTTGACTACTGAGTAATGGCTTAGGCCTCTCTGGGTGAAAATATCTCATTGATGGAATGTTTGCTTTTGAGTGATTATTTTACAATAATTTAATCCCAAGTAGGAATTTCACATATTTATTAATTCTAGAAAGACGTACTGGCAGGTCTCCTGTGCAAATTAATCCTTATCATATTATACCATATAATAAAACACAAACATATATAGATATATATGTGCACACATAGTTAATTAGGTTCATTATACCAGTATTTGGATATTTGGCCTGAATAGGCATGTATGTAAGTATGGACACATTTAAATATCTTTATTGGTGTGTGTACGTGCACACACACAGGTGAGCTTTCTGCACTTGTCATGTAAAAACAAGAGGGGAAAAGATGGAAAAGAAATTACCAACAGATGCCATGACTGAGAAATTTTAATGGAAACATGCATCTTGACCAAATCAATAGAAATACTGTTTATTTTGAGTTACTTATAATTTGGGAGGATTAACAGAGGAGAAACCATACAGGTAGTTATTTTAAATAGTGACTAATTCAGACCTGATCTATCATATTAGTGCAAGCATAACCTGCCAAATCACTGCTACAAAATCACTCACACTGTTCAGTTGACAAATAAATTGCACTGTGGATCAAACAGTGTACAGGTATCATAACGTACATATATATATCACATAGCATAAAGAACAACTCCCTTCACTTTGTTCCATCAGTAAGGATGCAATGTATGTTTCAAAACTGTCAATTAATGTGTGGACAGGGACATAAGGAGGCAACTCTAAAATATTTCTTTAAAAAAACAAAGGCTTCCCTTAAAAGGTTCTCTCCACCTTCTAACTTCTATATCCTGGAGTATATTTCCACATCTTTATTTATTAACAATAGCTGAACCGATATATAAACTGTTAAGACAAACAATGTTTATAATAAATGAACATAAGCCTGTGCAAAACTTAAGAAGTTCAACAAGGCCAAGTGCAAGGTACTGCACATGGGTTGGGGCAATCCCAAGCACAAATATAGGCTGAGTGAATTGAGAGCAGCCCTGAGGAGGAGGACTTGGGTGTCTTAGTTGATGAGAAACTTATAATGACACTTCNTATTTTAAATAGTGACTAATTCAGACCTGATCTATCATATTAGTGCAAGCATAACCTGCCAAATCACTGCTACAAAATCACTCACACTGTTCAGTTGACAAATAAATTGCACTGTGGATCAAACAGTGTACAGGTATCATAACGTACATATATATATCACATAGCATAAAGAACAACTCCCTTCACTTTGTTCCATCAGTAAGGATGCAATGTATGTTTCAAAACTGTCAATTAATGTGTGGACAGGGACATAAGGAGGCAACTCTAAAATATTTCTTTAAAAAAACAAAGGCTTCCCTTAAAAGGTTCTCTCCACCTTCTAACTTCTATATCCTGGAGTATATTTCCACATCTTTATTTATTAACAATAGCTGAACCGATATATAAACTGTTAAGACAAACAATGTTTATAATAAATGAACATAAGCCTGTGCAAAACTTAAGAAGTTCAACAAGGCCAAGTGCAAGGTACTGCACATGGGTTGGGGCAATCCCAAGCACAAATATAGGCTGAGTGAATTGAGAGCAGCCCTGAGGAGGAGGACTTGGGTGTCTTAGTTGATGAGAAACTTATAATGACACTTCAATGTGTACTTGCAGCTCAGAAGTCCAACTGGGCTGAATCAAAGGAAATGTGGTCAGCAGGTTGTGGGAAGTGATTTCTCCCCTCTGCTCTCATGTGTTGCATTCTGGAGTGTTGCATTCAGCTTTGGAGTCCCCATTGCAAGAAGGACATGGACCTGTTGCCCAGAGGGCCAAGAAGATGATCAGAGGGCTGCAGCACCTCTCCTACAAAGACAAGCTGAGAGTGTTGAGGCAGTTCAGCCTGAAGAAGGCTCCAGGGAGACCTCATAGCAGCCTTCCAGAACCTAAAGTGGCATGGAAGAAAGCTGGAAATGGACTTTTTACAAGGGCATGTAGTGACAGGAACAAGGGGTAATGGCTTTAACCTGAAAGAAGGTAAATTCAAATTAGATGTAAGGAAGAAATTATTAACTATGAGGGCAGCAAGGCACCAGAATAGGCTGCCCAAAGAGGTGGTAGATGTCCTATCCCTGGATACGTTCAAGGCCAGGCTGGATGAGGCTTTAAGCAACCTGGCCTAATGGAAGCTGTCCCTGCCCGTGGCAAGAAGGTGGAAATGAATGATCTTTAAGGTCCCTTTCAACCCAAACCATTCTATGGTTATATGATAAATGTAGATTCTTTTTTTTTTTTTTTTTAACATTTCCTTTCATTAAATGTACATTCTGTGCCAAAATAGACTGTTTTCATCTGGTAAGTCTACTTTGATAACTAGTAGTATAGGACTCAAGTAGACCACATGACAGTTCCAGCCAAACAAAACAGTTACACAAATGTGTTAAAATTGGCTCAAGGCAGCAAGTGCCTTGTGTGGCTGGCCTAGTAAACTCCATCTCTGATACGAAGCGATATTGGACACAGGAATGTTTACTGGCAAAAAAAGATGTTTTCTCCTAAAATTATACAATCAGGTTATGAAATTACTCAGTTTTGCTCCCTGTTAAAAGTCAAAAGCAGGGAAAATATCAGAACTGTTTTAAAAGCCCTCCCCAACCATCTGAATTTTACTTCCTAAACTCTTGTTCTCCTTTAATTATTTGATTTTGAAGCAGTGAATAATTTCTTTTTTTTCCTACTATGATTTCTACTGAACACTATGTTGAATTACGTAAGATTTTCAGTAGAGCTGTGCATTTTTCAGAGTTCTGTTTTATAAAAAAGTGTTATTTATTAAATAAAAGAGTATACAGGTTCACTTACATTCAGCTCTAAAACTATTCCAAGGCAATCATACACTAATGACACACCAGTCGCCACAGCAATGATAACTACTGTCACAACAATATGGAAAACTGTTGAGAGGTTCCCATGGAAAAACACATTGGCAATCACCTGAAACAGAACCACAATTTTAAACCTTGATTTTGCTCTTTACTTTAAGAAACAGCTTATTCCATGAACTAATGGGTTAGAATACACTCACTGAACTTCACTCAACTTGCTGAAAGAAAATATCTTCATTCACTTCGAAAAATAACTCATGGCAAGCACTAAATTGCAGAACACTTGCAAGACTGACTTAGTCATAGTTTCAGGATTTAGAGTATACTTATTTTCATCTCATTTGACCACTACTGAATAAAACTCACTCATAATTATTTACTGAATAGATGGATTTCCTAGATGGAGATATTTTCACAAAGCAAAACTAGTAAGCATGATAAATATGCTACTTTTGGCTCATCTTAATAGAATAAGTGGCATTTATGCCACATTTTGGATTTTAAGTAGTACTGATATTGTTAAGTAACTACTAATATAATATTGGATGTTACTATAATAAGGGTAATACAACATTATATTTCCAGAATCTAAACAGTACAACTGGTACCCCTTACTCATTGCATGTAGCAGGATAGGATATGCTGATATTTATTACAGATCAACCACAATATTAATATGTATTAATGTTGTGATAATATTAGTAACATATATCAATGTCATTAAAGGGAGAATGTAATACATTCTTACCTCTCTGGTCACAAAACATTCAAGAGGGAAGGTCAGAATTACAGTAACTCCATAACAAAACCTTCCAAATGTAGCAAGGTTGTCATCTCTACAGTAGTTTTCAAATATATCTCCTGAGGCATAGTAAAACATCATTTAGTTTGAACTTCAAAAAAAGTCTAAGTTACTGGAGATGTGGGAGTAACTGAGACTTTCTGATTCCCTCTCCTGACACATATGAAGAAACTGCATTTACAGTAAAAAAATTCAGCTAGGAGGAACTTTTACCTTCTCCTGTTAGTCACAGTGTTTTTATTTTTAGTAGCATTTGTCTTTCAAAAACATTTTAACATATACACTGAGATTGTCATCTGTTATCTTCCCCTTTGCACACACTTTGTACAAGATGCTGGTGTTTGTTTAAATAATATGTGAGAGATTCAGAAAGCAAGTTAGTATGTAAAAGACAGATTTCCTGTAAAAATATAAATCTTAGAACAACAACAACAATTACACAAGGAAGGCCAATGAGTTATCCCTGGAGAACTGTATTTCCCTGACAGTATCTAATCATTGATGGTAAGCTGCAGTGAAGAATTTAAAATATTCTGACCACGAAAGCCCACTATAATCATATGGATTATTACCTAGCAAATCTTACATCTAACAAGAAAGGCATTGGTAGAGAATTTGAATCATCATCTTGATTAGCTTTTACCATGAAGAATCTGGAATAATGATCTCCAAGTCACAAGAGATACTGCAAGACAGTGATCAGATGATCTATCAGGTCTTTTCTAGCCAATTACTATATTGTCTTATGATTTACTACTTTTCGGATCACAATTCCACCGAAAAAGCAATAAGATGTTCATTAGATAAAAAAGCCAAAAGATTTTGACAGGGGAGATAGCAGGTAAGATAGAACCTGCTTACAGTACAGTCATATGCTGAGGGAAAACTGCAGTTACAGCTTTCTACACTTGAAATATCTCAACCTGATTGCACTTAGTCTAGCTACAGTTGCATCTAGGACAGTAAGTTATTTTGCATAAACAGCACTAGAGTCAGAAAAAAAGGACAGATCACCAGTAACTCCCAACATGCAATTCCTCTGTTCTCAATGACATGCTGCTGCTCATCAGGAAAGGAAAAAGCTTAGAAGCCTTCTCCTACAGTTTGGAATAGCACTATTAAATGTCAAAAAATCTGTTTGTTTATGAAACGTGTATTTTTCCTGAAGAAATTAATGCACTGAACAAATGTATGCCTTGTTCTTCTGAAAACACTTTTTCTACATCAAGAAAACTATGTTAAATAGTAGGATGTAACACTGATATATATATTTATTCATACATGTATATTCACATAGCCACAGAAGTGACGGTAGGATTAGTTAAAGCAGAACAGCTGTTGTAAAAATAGGAAATATCTTTAAGGCAGAGCTAGGATGCTATGTTACCTTAGACAGGAAAAGAGATAGGATGATGTACAGAAATATATGCTAGGCACCCTGGGGAAAAATCAAGGCTATTTTTGTTTTACTGATCTCTGCTAGTAGACCATGTGGCTAAATTATAGATGTTTAGTACTTGGAAGTATTTTTATTATGGAAATATTCAAAGGCAACTTTCACCAGTAAGGCTTACACTTGGGAATCTGACACCTATTAGCTGACATCTTTGTATCCTGTTTTGGTTGTTCAGTAACTAGAAGGAAATGTCACAACATAGTATGATTTTATCATTATTTACAATCACTAAAATAGAAACAGCATAAGTAAGACAGGAAAGCAGAAATGTAAGGATTATGCAACAACCAAAACTGAGTGATCAAGAAGTTTACCTTCTGTGTATCCTGTAAAAGTCATATATCCACATGCAGCAAACACTACACTGATAACAACAGCGAGTGAGACAGACACATGTGTGACTCGAGACCAGTTCTTTAATGTGGGTTCTTCCAGCGACCCGTATATTAAAAAGCTGTTATGGTTGCAGATGAATGCTGAAACACACATGACAGTTAAAGCAAATGTATGAATATGTATGAATATTACAGAGTGTATACTACAAGGCAGGAGTCACAGCAGAGTTTGAATCCACTAATCTCTAAATACAAACATTAATCCTACAATGAGTGGTCAAGATAAATGCCTTGATTTTGTACTAATTTGATTTAATGGAGGCTTATAATCATCCTGAGATGACTCTAATTACACTTCCATTCCACCTCTGTTTCCATTTCCTGCTTTCCTTTTGCTTAAGAACCCAACAGAGGGGGTTTTTTTAAATCCACATAACCATTTGCTAATGTCAGGCTTCCTATGATAACCATTTTAGGCAGCAGTAAGCTTTGGGAGGCCTCAGATTATCACAGCATTAACAAGAAGCAATATACCAGATCCTGCAGGCAGGAACAGATTTTAGAATGAGGATAATGGAAGTGACTTGAGACTCACCTGAATATGTCATTGTGAGGAATGGGAAGCAAGAGGCACTCTCTAGAGAATGTGTGCACCATGGTCTAAGATTTTTCTGTTGGAGGTTTTCAAGGAGAATGCAGAAGGACCACAGACTCCTCAGTTTATCTGTTAGACTAATCCTATTGGTGCAAGTGTTTTAAGATGACCTGCACAGTTGAGCTGGATTCACATGCCACATGGTTGGTTGTGCTACAGTGGCAACAGCCTCTAGGGCCAGATGGGCAATGGATGGGGATAATGTCTTGGACCACAACAATTAAATTGATATGAATGACTCAAAAGTCAATTAAAATTTTTAGCAAAGTAGCTTAACATGAATATAAAACATCAAAATGAAAAAAAAAAGACATTTCTAGATACAAAATGATTATTTCCAGTTGATTTGAGTATTGAAAATAAATAAAAATTACTTACCAAATGACATCACTCCAACAGCTTGTACTGCATTTGATTTTGCAAATATCCATGCATTTTCTGATTTGGGTCTAAAATAGACATTTTTTTTAAGAGATCAGCTTCTTTTCAACTAACCATTATTAAAAATAACTTAAAATACTATGCTATAATATAGAACTGCTAGTCAAATCTTCAGAATTCTCTGAAGAAGGCCAGTGTTCATCAACAGTAAGTTGAAAACAGGGAGATATCTTTCTCATCTCCCTCTTTTAAATTAAAGTATTTATGTAAACAGTTTTTACAGCCAAAAAAGTCAGCCAGTTTCAGGGCCAGTTTTGTAAATGAACTCTTCAAGTCATCACATACTAAGAAACAGCAACAGGGAAAGTAAAAGCTGTTACTGATTCTGACTGAGGTTCTCTCAACTCAAAATCTATTTAGAGGCAATTTCTTCATTTGAATTTGCACATATAATCCATGCAGCCTAGAGATAATTTTTCCCTAGGCCACAAATCAAGAGATTCCGTTTGTCTTTATACCAACTATTCCTCATAGTAAAAGGATCTTGCTATTTCACAAATGAGTAATAAAGTGTTAAGAGAGTATATAGAGATTTTTATCATCAGGCTGGAATCTAACATCCCGCACACCTGGTCCTCTAAAATATGCCCACAATTCCAGACCTATGGTAACTGTAATTGTAAGAGGAGGATCTAAGGGGCATTAAGAAAAGTGTGTCCATTGGGTCAAGGGAGGTTCTCCTCCCCCTCTACTCTGCACTGCTGAGGCCTCATCTGGAGTACTGTGTTCATTTCTGGGCTCCCCAGCTCAAGAGGAACTGGGAACTTCTAGAGAGTCTACTGGAGGACTACAAAGACGGTCAGGGGACTGCAGCACCTCTCCTGTGAGGAAACTGTGGGAGCTGGGGCTGTTTCATCTGGATAAGACTGAGAAGGGCCCTTATCAATGCTTATAAATAGCTAAAGGGTGAGTGTCAGGAGGATGAGACAAGTCTTTTTTCTGTGGTGCCCAGTGACAAGACAAGGGGTAATGGACACAAGCTGGAACATAAGAAGTTCCACTTGAACATGAGGAAAATTTCTTTACTATGGGGGTGAGGGAACCCCGGCACAGGCTGCCCAGAGAGAGATTGTGGAACCTCCTTCTCTGGAGGTTTTCAAAACCCACCTGGACATGTTCCTGTGTGATCTGATCGAGGAGAACCTACTTTAGCAGGAGGGTTGGACTAGATGATATCTAGAGGTTCCCTCCAACCCCAACCATTCTGTGATTACCATCAGCAAACTTTGCTAAAATCCATTTGATGCATGAACTTCCCCTCTGAATAAAGGGCCAAAACACAAAAGAGGGGAAGGACACAAAACATCCTTTTCCAATGAAATGCATAAGCCAGTTGAACACTGTGTTTCTAATAATAAAGCACAGACAAAGGATCAGTACAGAGAAGCTCTTAAAAAGGTGTTTGCTGTTAACTTAGACTGCTTTGTTTTTATTTAGAGTGAAAGCTGATGCCACCTGAGGCCTTAGCTGCTATTTTCCTACTGCCCCAGAAATCCCTGCGGCACTCACACCAGTTCTTTGAAGGTAACAATTGCGGCTTTTCTCTCCCTCTGTCTAGTGATAACTTGCTGTTTTTGACAGCTGGAGTGGCAAATGCTATGTTTCAATGTTTTCAAACGTTTAAACTCCACCCTCACCCCCTAAAAAAAAGACAAAAATGATGTTGCTGTATCCCCTTTCAGAACTCTTATCTTACTATTTCTTGAGAGCTTAAATAGTCAATCCTTCTTTTTCCACATTAAAGAAAAACAGATTTACAGTATCTAATGCATATTCAGTTCAGACAGAGTACTTTTGGACTCTTATGCTGCAGTTGGTAAGCTTAACTTTGAAGTTAACTGAACCTAAGCATCAAAATCAAGTTTGGTTTTTTGTCCTCAGATGCAGTATACTATCTCATGTTCATTTCTGGGCTCCCCAGCTCAATAAGCAGCTGGATATGGCCCTTCTAAAACATCCTCACACTCAGCATGGAGATGAGTTGATGAAATAAAGGTATCTGGTGTTTGTCTTATGAAAGATGAATTCCTACCTACTATAGCTGCTGTAGCTCCTTATATAGAGTAGCCTGCTTTAATTTGATGCCACTGATTTTAAATCCCTAGAGATGCCTGTGGATTATTCATGTTCATTATTTCGAATGTATAATTTTGGGGGGAAATATTCACATCTTATTAACAAAACGTCAATAATATTTCAAAATACAGATTATGAAAAGCTGACATCGCAATTGTTCCATTCTGTAACCACTAGAGGTCAGCTTTGATATCAAGTATCAAATTTGGTTTATATTATCCTTTGAAAAGAGAATTTTTGAACATCTCTCTACCCCCTTTGTCATTAATAATTAACACTTAAATTATATAATAACCTATAAATGAAAATATTTTTAAATGCACAGAAAAACATTTAATTTCTGTGAAAATGGTACATTCTCTGCAACAGTATAGCTATATGTAGTGGTTTTGGCCCGGGCCAGGCTTTTTCAGTAGCAGGGGAGCTAAAGGAGTGGCTTCTTTAAACAAAGAGAGTTGCCAGAAGCTTCCCCTGTAGCTGACAGGGTTAGGGCCAGTAAGTTCTAAGTTGGACCCTGCACCTGACCCAGGCCTGGCCAATTAGTAGTGGAGGTAACGCCTCTGTGAATAACATATTTGAGCAGAAGAAGCTGTTGTGCAGTTGCAGAACTGCAGCAGCAACAGGGAGAGAGAATGTGAAAACATCTCTGCAGACACCAAGGTCAGTGGAGAAGGAGGGGGAGGAGGGTGCCTAGGCACCGAGAAGAAGGCTCCCCTGCGATATGTGGTGAGGACCATGGTGAAGCAGGTTGTCCCCCTGCAGTCCATGGAGGACCACCGGGAAGCAGAGATCCACTCGCAGCCCGTGGGGGAGGTGCTCACGCCGGAGCGGGTGGATGCCTGAGGGAGGCCGTGACTCCGTAAGAAGTTCATCCTGGAGCAAGTTCCTGGCAAGACCTGGGAGTCCATAGGGGAGGTGCCCACACCGGAGCAGGTTTGCTATCAGGACTTGTGATCCCGTGAGGGGACCCAGGCTGGAGCAGTCTGTCCCTGAAGGACTGTCTCTCCCGGTGGGTGACCCACGCCGGGCAGCGTGTGAGGAGCTGCCCCGTGGGAGGGCCCATGCCGGAGCAGTTCGTGAGGAGCTGCAGCCCATGGGAAGGACCCACGCTGGAGAAGTTCATGAGGGACTGTCTCCCGTGGGGAGGGACCCCACAGTGTAGCAGTGGGAAGTGTGAGGAGGCCTCCCCCTGAGAAGCAGCAGCGGCAAAGTCCATCTGTAATGAACTGACTGCAACCCCCATTCCTCATCCCCTGCGCCGCTGGTGAGGGAAAGAAAGGGAGTCCCGGGAAGTGGAGGGGTGGGGGGAGGTGTTTTAAGACAGTTTTATTTCTCATCTCCCTGCTTTTATTGTTTCTTTAATAAATCAAACCTTTTTCTCCCTAAGTTGAGTCTCTTTTGCCCGTGATGTTAATTACTGGGTGATCTCTCTGTTCTTATCTCAACTCATAAGCAGTTTGTTATATTCCTCTCTCTCTCTCCTTCCAGTTGAGGAGGGGGAGTGATATTATGACTGGGTGGGTATTGGCCTAAACCACAACACTATATTATAGGCTCCTTTCAGTTGAAACATTTTGAATAATGTAGCCCAAAAAAATCAACAAAAAATAATCAATTCAAACCAGAAAAATATATCACAGGAGCTAGCTGCCTCCCTGCATAATATTTATCTTATGCACTTGCGATATGCAACAGATCAAAATATAGCTTTGCTGACAAATCAGATTAGGAGTATTATTTGGGGGAAAAAAATCCAAAAGAACAAAATCCTGCTTATTCAGCAGCCTAAGAAGATATAGTCCTCTTGTTCTAGTTGCAGAACTCAGGAAGAATTTCAGATTCATAGTTTGAACATTATCAGCAGATTGCAATGTCATACAAGGTATGGTGGTACAAGTGAAATATGTATCAGTATATAACTATTTCTTACACAAGTTTAAACATGTACAAATATATGCATACATATAAATAGATGCATACACAGGCTAAAAGAGTCTACCACAAAAATACCAGGTAACACTATACCTGTTCTGCTTTTTCAATCCTGCTGCTACTGTAAAATTTGGATTTTTTTTTAAAGGACCTTTGTTCTTGTTACTTTGACCTACATTCTTGTTAATGGGAGATTTTAACTGCTGCTCATACGAGAACAGCAGTAGCTGCAAATATCCATGAATGACAAAAACAGCTAGCTTACTGCTCCTCACTCAGTGTATAAAAGCACAGGCTATGCCTGCATGAACACAATTTTCTTTGCATGCTAGAGAAAGAGATGTCATCAGATGAAACACAATTAAAGTTAACAGAACACACTTGTGATATTAAATGCCCTTGTTGAGAGCTGTGCAGTCTGTCATATATAGTGGAAGTTGTAACACAAAGTAATAGCTGAGAGGGAGTGTAACTGTGGTTCATGGAACAAAAATAATTATAGCTTTAACAAGATATTGCTAGGGATATACCAGACAAGAAAAAGTTTCAGCTGAAAATGAGACAACAGCAAGATGGATCAATGGTAAGAACTGTCTGTCGGAAGACAGTGAAGCCTAGTGATGAAGAAAGTCTAGAGGTTAAGAGAGTAAGACTCTATTCAGACTTCAGTATACTTAAGGGAAAGTACAGCCTGATAAACATGTTTAAAAAAGTTTTGAAAATTTTAATGTTTATCTGTACAAGAAAAGAACAAATGAACTAGGCAAAGGTTAAGATCTCCTAACTGGGTAAAAGGCATTTCACATCCAGTTCACATGTTAATTGTTTGGATCCTACTTCTTGTAAACATTTACAGTGTAATGTTCCACACATTGTGGATTATTTCAGGTTTAGTTCAATGACATTTAGGAAATTCATGATAAAATTTCAATTCTCTTCTATTCTAAGGTAATTTTTTTTCTTAGTTTTTGTTTAAACTTTAAAATATTAAAGACACAAAAATCTTTACAGTGGCTGAATATAACTTCAGTTGATAAAATGGAAAGAAAATGACTAAAACTCACTTCAGCCTTTAATTTTGTATTAATCAAAGTCATCTTAGTTATTAAAGAAACATAGACAAGGGAAAGCTATGTGTCAGCCCAACTTAGTTACAGATGCTTTAAATCCACTTTCTTCCTTAATGAACTACTTAGCAGTTCTTTAAATATACGGTAGCTTAGTTTTACTTTTTAATTTCATCACCCATTGAAGTTTATCTTTGCTTACTCTTGGATTATTTATATGAAGGGAAGAATCAACTTTCTACTTTCAAGTTATTCTCCTGAACACTTGGTGTTTCATCTCTATGATCAGCTGCCAGTTGAATAATTCTCACATCCTATTTATGTGTAGCAGATGCTCTTGAAGTTTTTCTTAGAGATATATGTATTATGCAGACACTGACATCACGACATTCTTTGCAAAAGAACAACAAATGAAAATGATCCATCTTTATAAGCTACATAAAATATTGCTTTTTACAACAATTGATATTGTTTTCAGCTTTGAAGCATTAAGCTATTTTTTGCAGTATTAATATACTGCCCATTTACAGTTTGAATTAATTTTAACCCATTGTTTTTGATCACAGTACAAAAATACCCAGCTCCGAACAGATGGAAATAAAGATCAGAACACCAAAATATAATTTAACCAACATCTTAAAACTATTGAGAATAAAATATTAAAATAATTGGATGAGTGGACGGTGAGGTCAGAGCCCAGAGGGTGGTGATCAGTGGCACAGAACCGAGTTGGAGGCCTGTGGCCAGTGAAGTTCCACAGGGATCGGTTCTGAGGCCAGACTTGTTCAACATCTTCATCAACAACCTGGATGAGGGGACAGAGTGTACCCTCAGCAAGTTCGCTGATGACACCAAACTGAGAGGACTGGCTGATTCCTCAGAAGGCTGTGCTGCCATTCAGCGGGATCTCGACTGGCTTGAGAGCTGGGCAGAGGGGAACCTCATGAGGTTCAACAAGGACAAGGGTAGAGTCCTACACCGGGGAAGGAACAACCCCATGTACCAGCACAGTCTGGGGGTGACCTGCTGGAGAACAGCTCTGCAGAGACCTGGGAATCATGATTGATAATAAACTCATCATGAGGGTGACAGTCGAGCACTGGCACAGGCTGCCCAGGAAGGGTGTGGAGTCTCCTTCTCTGGAGGTCTTCAAAACCCACCTGGACGTGTTCCTCTGTGACCTGATCTAGGTGGGCCTGCTTCAGCAGTGGGGTTAGATTGGATGATCTCTAAAGGTCCCTTCCAACCTATACCATTCTATGATTCTACGAGCCAGCAACGTGCCTTTGTGGCCAAGAAGGCCAGTGGCATCCTGGGATGTATCAAGAAGAGTGTAACCAGCAGGTCAAGGGAGGTTCTGCTTCCCCTCTCCTCTGCCCTGGTAAAGCTTCATCTGGAAGCTTCATCTGCGTCCAGTTCTGGGCTCCTCGGCTCAAGAGGAACAGGGCCAGGGCCCTGGATGATCGCAGCCACCAGGATGATCAGGGACTGGAACATCTTCATTATGAGGAAAGGCTGCAGGAAACAGGGGCTGTTTAGTCTGGATAAGAGGAGACTGAGGGGGGGATCTCATTAATATTTAGGAATATCTAAATGGTGGATGTCAGGAGGTTAGGGCATCTCCTTTTTCTTTTGTATCTAGTGACAGGACAAGAGGTAATGGGAAGAACCTAGAATACAAAAAATTCCATTTAAATATAAGGAAAAACTTTTTTACTGTGAGTGTGAGAAAGCCTTGGCACAGGCTGCCCAGGGAGGGTGTGGAGTCTCCTTCTCTGGAGGTCTTAAAAATTCTCCTAGACACAGTCCTGTGTGACCTGATCTACATTGATCTTCTTGAGCAGGAGGGTTGGACTAGATGATCTCTAAAGGTCCTTCCAATCCCTACCATTCTATGATTCTATAAAACTCTGGGTTCAGAACACTGAATTTTATCTGTAATTTCATTATGTCCTTCAGGCAACAATAATTACATTCATGATATTAATCAAAAGCATAACTCAGAAAAAGGAAAGTACCTCAATTTCACATTTGTCATAAGAAGAGATAAACTAAACCAAGTAATCCTCCATCACAAATACATTATTTTTTTTCCTGAGAACTAACAAGAAAATAACATTTCTATAATGTCTCTGGATAACTCTCTCCATTACCAAAGCAACTAAAAAAAATTTAGAAAGTAAAACACAGCACTCTAAAGACTCAATACTGATGTTTCTCAGCCTACAGTTTCACACCTTCAAATCATTAAAAACAGTAATGATGTTATTGTTTAACTGATGGTCTAACCCATTGCAAATTTCTAGGAAAGATAATATTCTCTGTTGTGCAAATAATAGATGCAATTTTCAACTAAAATGTGGATTGCATTTAAGCAAAAAGTTTATCACCCTCAGATAATTGTCTTGTACCTCTCAAAGGGAAACAATCTTCACTTTGAAAAACTTAAAGGTAAATGAAAATTGATTACTATTCAGAGAGTAACTGTTGAAGTGGGAAGATTCCAGTGGAACAGGATGCCAGTGGAACCTCATTTGAGTCCGGGACTTTTGAATGGATTCAGCAGGAACTTGAACCATGAAAAAAAGAGTAAGAAGCATCCTTAATAGAAAGTATGAAATGTGCTGTTAACACAAGCATGCTAGAGAACAGAGTGAAAAAGGAAAAATCCTAAATATGTTGGTAAATGGAGAAATCATCTGGTAAAGCAGTACTCAATTTTGTAATGACAAATTCTACAGTTATTCAAGGAAAAAATAAAGGCTTCGCAAGAACAGGGCTGGGGGAACAAATGAAAAAATAACCACAAATTTCATGAGAACAGAGTAAAAGACTGGAAAAATTATTAGTTCACAGTTCTAAAGGGAAAGGCTCGGTGTTTTTACTCAGCTGTAAACTAAAGGCATGTCCACAGTGTTATGCTACTTTCCAAAGAGGCAAATATCAAACTAGGTTAAATGAACAGAAGCACGGCAAACCTGAAAAGACACAGTTGAAAAGGACCTCAAGACACTTTGCATGTCAGATACATCAACCTTTCTTCTCTGCTCCTCAATGACGATACCACAGGTGTTTGGACACCAACATTAATTTGCAGGGAACTTCATCAGGTAGCCATTGAGAATGATAAATAGCACAAAAAATGACAAGAGAAACACTGAAAGAATTGTGTTTGTTTAGCCAACAGAAGGGATTACCAAACAGGGAGAAGTTTGCAGCAATTTGCAGGTGTTTTTTAAGCATTTGATAATGAAGGAACAGTTTGTTGTCATCTGCTGTGGGTAGGCCAAGAAGCAACCAACATGAAATGCAGCAGAGGAGACATACAATACATACTTAGGAAGAATTCTTATGAACTAGTTAAGAACTTGAATGGGAAACCATGGAATTTCCAAGAACAAACTAGACAATCTCCTGTCACCAGTAACAGGCATATCTGCAATCATAGGGATTAGATAATCTCTCTTGGCCCCATCAAGCCTTTATCTAGGGTTGTACAAATTCTTCTCCTATATAATGCACCAGAGGACTGTGTTTCCTCATCATGATTTTTAAAAATCTTTTTGGAAACTGTAACTTCTATTGTATTTTAATAAGGTTTCACAGTAACTGTGTTATTTACTTGTTTCACTTGTAATACTACGATGGGACTCAAAATATAGTAATGTTCTGTATTCTCATTGCCAAAAGAAGAGATGGCATATCATTATATCATTAACAAAATATTAGAAGAGGGCCTTAATAAGTACATATCCATTTCTAATTGTAAAACACAAGTAGGAAAAACAGTAGAAACAGATATTGCTAGAATGCTTTTGTGAGGCAAAAAAATCTGATTAACAGTTCATTAACTTGCTAGAGGCATTTTTGAAAACAAGACGTGTAAGGGCAAACATGCAAGTCTGTGAAGAATTAAGAAGTAAAACTTCAAGAATCACTCAAACCCCAACATTACTTACTGTAAATTAAAAAAAAATTAAAAAATCAAACCATGCACTCCATATTTTTCAGTGCATCACAGCTGTTGAGAAGAAATGTTACCATAGCAACAAGCCTCTTCCTTTTTTGACCGAGGATTTTGAGATTACCCTTTCAAAAACCCTTCTAACAGTAGGAAAAACATGCTGCTTCAGAAAGACCAGGTGCAAGGGTTCCTCACTGCTCTGAGTGCATCATTTTATGGATGACAAACAATATAATCTGGTACGACTTTCTAGCCATCTTCCTACCATTAAACACGAGCACCCTGCAATTAACCCACATCCCACAGCAGTGAGACAAATGAAAAATTACATGTAACACTGCTGAAACAATCATAGTGGAAGAATCCTTGCAATACAATTATAAAAATATTGCTGAAGCAATTAATGTGTACTAAATTGTCTAGGACATTCCAATATCCAATGTTAAACATGACTTTCAGAGTATATGTGCTGGAAAACAGTTTTGCATGCTTACATTGTTTTCACAAATGACAGAATAAAGTTTTCATTACTGTTTTCTCTTTTCCCTTGTCATTACTTCTCTTCAATTATGACATCACCATATTAATAGCAACATTCCTAAGACACTAAAGACTGTAAATATAGGCCATCTGACAATAATAGACAAAATTAAAGATCTCTCAAATGACAGACAACTTCACGTGCCTATGGAGGGCCCACCTGCTATTAAACATAGCACTCACAACTTTCAATTAATCCATAGGATTTTTTGCAACTTCTAAATTTGCTTACATGCAACAGAAGAAGGGGGGAAAAAAAAGATAAAGTATGTTTAAAAGAGAAAATTCATTTTGTATTGCTGTTAATACAGATTTATTTTCCAATTATTTGTCCATCCCAAAACAGCCGTGTTCCAAAACTATAGGGATATATGTAATAGTGAAATAACAGATTATATATGGCAAATGGAAGAATACTCACACTTGTGGACTGAATGTTACTGTTCTCACCATCACAACAATCAGGATGACAACAGTTAAAATCAGAGAAATGAGAGATACCTGTAAAGGTAAATACAGTAAGCTGCTGAAAAGTTGTCCTATCAACTGCATAATCATAGAATCATAGAATGATAGGGCTTGGAAGGGACCTTTAGAGATCACCTAGTTCAATCCCCCTGCCAAAACAGGGCTACCTAGATCAGGTCACAGAGGAACACATCCAGGCAGCTTTTGAAGACCTCCAGAGAAGGAGTCTCCATACCTTCCCTGGGCAGCCTGTGCCAGTGCTTTTTGGTTTTTTTAAGAATAATTAACAACCATGTAAATTTCTAAATATCATGTTAAATACTTAGAATCCATGTCCTATATTATCATCTTTTATGGTTTTTTTTTTTTTAGTAACTAGGCAATTGCAACTATTTGTCTAATTTTAAGTGATATTCCCATTTAAACGCTTCTTATCTGTGGTGCTCAGCAATTCAAGTTCAGGACTATTATCAGCCAGTGCTTTACAAGACTCGAGTTCTCCTAGCAGTAGATGGAAAAATTTCAGCAATTCATCTTGAGACCAAAGTTTTATTTAAACTATTCCAGGTTTTCCAATAAATCTTGGGGCAGAAGAGAGTCTGAACTTCTAAAATATTTAGCACACTGTAGCCAGATCTAATTGAGTTCATAACATTAAGTTATGATTGGCACTTATTTTCTCATGGCATGCAGAAAAGTAAACAAAAAAATCAACTTCTATCGTGATTTACCTTTCCTAGTTTTGCTATGTCTCGATATAAAGATATAGGCAAGGTAAAGATGACGGTGGTAAGAAGAATTATGAAGTGACGGTCAGTAAGCACATTATCTGGTCCAACTAAAGCAAAAAAGAAAATAATTTATTTCTCTAAGAGACTGATATGAGGAACAGGTTTGTTTATCAGGTTAGTTACATTTGAAAAGTTAGGAGCAACAAACTCTGATGAGCAGGCTTTCATCTCCTTTACTCAAAGTAAGTAACACTGAAATAGAGACTAGGTATTAACCAACCTTGAGGAAGCCATAGAGAGCATGTGTATCATCATAAGAATTCTGGAAATTTCTACCAAATGCATAACATAAGGGATATATTATACTGAACTTTGGAAGACTGGCATTTTACTTATAAAATAGTACGAATTTCTTTCATCATGTCCGGGTCAATGACAGTACACGCCAAGTAAAACATTCTATTACTTCTTTCTACCATTTACACTAGAGGATTTTTTGACACTGTGTGTTGATATCAATTACTATGCTGCAAAGACAAGCAAATTCTTAAAGAATGATCCTAAAGGAACTTTGAGGTTTCTTTTGAGAACTTCTTTTCTTGCTCTCAGCTGGCCTCCACTTGGAAAATATAGATTATCATTTGAAAGCAATAATAGTGTTACAAAATTCCTGGGATTCACTTGTACGACTGGTACTTTTTTCAAGCCAACAACAAAATAAAACATATCTCAGTCAGTCAACCATTAATCATGGGCTTGAATAGAGCCTGATGAATAATTATGGCTGGAAAGTGAGTAAAAAGTCTGTGTTCAGTTTCCTCTATTCTTTGAGAGACTATAATGCTTTTGCACCTCTTTCCAGGCAGGTGTTCTACCAACCAGATGAAAAGATGTGGCATGCTGGGGTTTCCTCCTATTATAGAGGTCATATTGTATATAAATTATTACATATTTAGTCTCACTATCAGCATACCAGTGTTACAGTTAAAACTGAATCCACACCTTTCAGGCTTCACCTGATGAAAATTATAGTTCTCCTGTGGAAATCAAACAGTTCATACAAATACTAATTTCCACTTCATTGTAGATATGTTCTGTGAATTTAATTTCTCAGGGAAGAATGTTTTAACTTAGCTGTGTTTGTGCTAAAGTAGATGGCAAACATGCACACAAATTACTCCACTGATTCTGCTGTGAAAACTTAAAGGAGAGCAAGGGTAACAAGTGCATGAGTTAAAAAGCTCAAAATGCCACATCTGGTGTGGTAGTGGGTACTTAAGACAACTGAGAGTTACATAATGGAGTCCATGACATACTATTAGAGATATCATTATGCATTAAATCCATGATACGATTTGCAAATCTTCCAGAATCATTCACTAGATAAAAGTGCAGTTTCAGTATTCAAATGATTATTATAGGAAATATCTAAAAAAGATGACAAAGCCACAGAATGAACATGAACTATAATGAACCTGTAAATATACCACTGTGGATGACTCCTGTTGGCCTAATACTTTATTGAAGCATGCGGTCTCTTTGCTGACACCGTTTACAATGGCAACTAAGGTATAAGATTCATAGCTTTCATTTGAGAAAGTTTTATTAAAAAAAAATTCAACAACACAACAACCATTCACACAAATATGCTTTAAACTCTTCACTTGAACTGTTTTTCAAAGCAAAACAAGAGGAGAGCATTGAATTCCTATGCTATAGTCCTATCCAATAGATTTTCCCCATTTAAAATTTTTTAAGCGCATCTTACCTCCAGGAATTCTCTGAAAAACTTTAGTTAAAGTGTCTCCTGTTATTATATTGTAACTGATCATAGCTTAAAGGAAATAAATTTTTTGTTAGTACAAGTCAAATATGAAATATTTTATTAACATTTAATATATATATTTTGTAGACTTCAGGCTTATATGCCACTATGACTCTTGTGGGAAGTCTGGCTAGCACAAACAACTTCTAAGTCTAAGGTTTAAATCAAAATTTTTTAAAAGTCTTCATTTTTTATCCTTTTTTTTAGACAAGTACAACCTAAGCAAGAATCCAGTCTGATAAGCAAGGCCATTGTACTGACTTGCCATATAAACTTCATTCAGAAAAGGAAAAAAAGGCTTTTTAATTTATTTTCTCTGATAGCAATTCTTTGACAGTTTATTTTCAAATTCATGTTTCTATTCAATAAAGTTCCTGTGTTAGCCTAATGATCAATCCGGTAACCAAATGCAGGACTTCATAATTCATGAAAAAGTTAGCAAAATCTTTAAACCAGAGAAAGGAGAAAATAGATGAATAACTGCAGCCTTAACATTCACACTTCATTCTACAGTAGAAATGTGTATATTTGTGCATGTGTGTGTAGAAATACACACAAAATATATTTATAAACTCATGGGGCACATGTATAGGTGTTGACCTTCACTAATGCATATTCACTGTTGTGAAATTTAAGTCATTAACATTAATTATAGGAAGAAATTCAAGCACATATATATGCATAACTAGATCCATAGTAAAAATTGAGCTCTTCACAATTATTTTCCATATTCTCTACGCAGTAGCAGTTATACTTTTTTCAGTAAACATGTGTAATATCGTTGCTTACAGTAACTCGACTCCCTTAAAAATCTCAGCTATCTGTAATAAATTCAGACTGATCATACTCACAGTAGGAATTTTTATCTGCGACACTGCAGACTTTTGTTATCTCAAGTCACCACCTCTTGCAGCTCCATGTGTGAAAATACTAAGCTTATTTGCAATTTTATTTTATTACTACTGTAGGTGACAAATTCAGAATGTCACTTTATTTTAAACTTCTAATTCACTCCTGCCCAGATTGTATCTGTTTGTTCTTTTACTATTTCTTCTTCAAAAGGGTCTTAACTGCCCAATTTCCTAGTAGCAATTTGGGTATGAGGCTGGATTTTGAAGAGCAAAGACAACACATAATAGCAAGATCTAATCAGTGCCTTCTCCAATCACAGTAACACTGCATCTTTGGAAAAAATATTAATTCAATATACTCCCAAAGTCATATTTTTCTTTTGTTTCACACACATAAATTTTGTGCTTCATTACTCATTCTGGGACAGATTCTTTTCTTTGCTATTTTTCATAGCTACTTTTGTCATTCATTTTTAAGTTTGTGATAATGAATTTATTACATTTCATTTAATTTTTATTATTCTAGTCCTCCAATTCATTGATTTCTTCCTAATTCATTCCTTAGAACACACCAAGTAATTTTTATTTTGTTAACAGGAAAGAGGTATATATAGTATATTCTTTACAGAGTTCTTAATATTTAACCAGGGAAAGAATGAGACAGTACGAAAAATTTTATTATTTATAAAATCTAAACATTTCTATTTTATGTGATCTTACCAATAAATGGATATAAAAATTGAAGAGTTGAAAGAATTAGATAACCTACAAGACCATATGTTTTTCTGACCAACTCTTGATAGCTCTTGGTACTGGAGAGATTTCCTCCTTTGATCAGTAATATAATGGAATAATCTGTTAAAATATAAAGTGATTGTTAAAGACAGTATGAACCAACTTGTGGTTGGTTACTACTCATCTTTTTCGCTCCTTAAAAAAGTCTGTAAAAAAGAAAATGGTGGCACTGGGAAGAACAGGGATGAGAAATCTCACAAAAGATCTCAATCCACTAAACCAAAGAGTTATATGAGTTTAATGGCAGGAAATTTCCCAATTAGGGCCAACAGTGGACTTATTTTCATTGGTTTCCAGTTTAGTCAAAGGGAAAAAGAACTGTCACAAGCACCCAAAAAGGAAAATTCGATTAATAATGCAGAATGGTCCTGTATGGATGGAGCATTTGCTTATATCCTGTAACAGTGTAAAATGCAAGGACTGCCTGCCTCATGATGCTAGAGCTCTCACTTTACTCATTTATCCAAAGCTTGTGAAAGATAAAGCCTGGCTGATATTTTGTGTCATATCTATTGTGCATGATATAAGAAAATATTTGTATTGGATACTTTTAAAATAAAGCCTGTGCCAACTAATCTATTTGGAAAACCACAAAGCAATGTGCCTGGAGACAGAGCTGATGTCACAATTGGAATTATTACCACACTGAATGAAGAACAGTTTAAGATAACACTGCTGTTATGTCAAGCAATGCTTTAGTATTCATTTGAGGACCATGGGACTTTCCAGTCCAGATTAGTTACAGCACAGAATTTATTACTTTAGTGCAGATGTCTTCACAGCAGCTAGACCTTGTCTATTCCTCATCTGGCTTTCACTTAGAATCTATGCTGCAATAGGAACAGTTCCTTTCTGTGAACAATATTGTTTACTATCTTCTGTAAATGACTACAATTCAAAAATGTTCACAATTTTAACAAAGGAAATTTCTATCATTTGTTAATGTGAACCCAATACAGAAATTCCCATGAGCATATGTCATTCTTACATAATATATACAATAACATATACAATTGTTCATTATCAATTACATTGCATACTGATCTTGTACAAGAAATGTTAAGCCTGCAGGGAGGGATCTTAGATCCACAAAGCATGAAAAAGATTTATTGTTACATCACCTAAATTGTATTTGTCTGTCAATCTAGGAGCCACTTGTGCTTGTTAACAGGGGGAGAGGGCTGCAGTGCTGCCCCCATAAAACAGTTCCTGAAACTTCCCCCACCCCTCAGTTTGGCCTCACCTTCAGCCCAGTTGGGCGAATGTGACATCTCTGTCATTACTATTTGTAGAAAATTTGTAGTGTGTAGGAGGAGGTGGAAGGACAGGGCAGGATGGAGGGGACTATGTGGACTATACAGTCAGAGAAGGAGGAAGGGAGAAGGAGCAGCACTGGGCCAGAGATCTTCCCTCTGCAGCTTGCAGCAACAGTGAAGGCTGTTCCCCTGTGACCTATGCATGGCAATAGCAGGAGTAACAGTCGCTAGCAGCCCTGGGAAGATCCTGTGCCAGAAGAGGGGAGTGTTTTGCATCTCAAACTGGAGGAAGCAGCCCTCAGGATGGACGCATGCCAAATCAGTCTGTTCAGGACCGTCTGTCCTGTGAGGGACCCCTCACTGGAACAGGCAAATGGCTAGATGTGGCAGGAGCCATGAGAACGGGACTGACTGCATGCCCTATTGCCTGCCCCCCTGCAGGTGGGAGAGTAGATAAAAACACTGGGATCAAGTGCCTGAGCCCAACAAGATGGGAGGGGTGTGATGAAGTAGATCTTAAAGGGGCTGGTTGTACTTTTTTATCATTTGCCCTACTCTGCATTGTTTTCAGCTGGGTATTTTCATTTGTTATCTTTTTTGTTGGCGGCAGATTAAATTAAGTTCCACTTTCTTCCCAAAGTTGAGTAGTCTTGTCTGTTTTGCCCAGGACGAAGCATCAAGTGAGCCCTCACTTTGGAATTCCCTCCTTAGGGAATTTCAAAGGCTCTCAGTACTTTTCACTTCCCTGTCCCATCAGGAGGAAGAGTGGTCCTTTGCTCCCAGATGGGCCTGAACCACTACAAAAAGTAATCAAAATTTCTGAGCTATGTTTATGATATGCATTTTTTCACTTCATAAGGAACCTATTCCTTATGTTATACAGCTCTCCAGTCAAATCTTTATCATTTGTGCAGACCCTTAAATGATACTTTAAGCAATGAAAAGCATCAACTTCTGCTCAGCATACAGGTAACAGAATATGTGCCATTCACGTTGACTTGGTTTGTTGTTTTAAGACTTGAGTCTGCAGAGGTTTTACAAAAATTCTCCTTTGATGCCAAAGGATTTCCTTATGTTTATTTAGCATGCAGCTTCAAAACTTGTCCCCTTTTGAAGGTACTGTTTTTTTAATGAATGATAAGAAAATATTCACAATCATAGTACAACCAAAAGTTTCTTAATTAGGATAAAAACTGTGGACTAAACCAGATGATTATGACCCACCAATAAGAGCCATTCTTCCAAATGCTTTGACATAGTCTAATAAACTAGGTTTTACAAAAGTAAAATGCACAGAAAAAGTAGCTTTACGTGTTGTACAGTATAATTCTCTACTTCCACTAATGTGCTCAAGAGATCAGTGAAGTAAGGAAAAAAACCTGTCATTTAAATTTCCATAAATATACCTGTTTAAGGATTCACTAAGCTCAAGATCATCTAAACATTACAAGACTAATTTTCACTTTAAAACACAACCTGCTTTAGAGTACCTGTGATATAGGCAACCCCCAATAAAAGCAGTACTCCTAGTGGAAAACCAGCTTCCTTCATTGAATATGGCAATCCTGTAAATAAGAAAAGGAGAGATTACAGAAGGATCTTTCCTAATACTTACTTAAGATAACCAAAATATTCAGATTTAAAAAAATGCTATCAATCTCCCAAGTTGGACCAGCACGCTTAACCTGAGAAAGACCATTTCCAATAGACAAAGTGTTGCCTAGGTGTGAAGTCTGGTCACCAGCTACCCAACAAGTCCCCTCCAATCACTATGGCAAAGAGGTTGTAGGGTATTTATCATTGAGAGATGTGATCCCAACTGAGACCTCTGCATTTTTGTGTACCAAACAAATACAGAAAAATCTGTAGGATTTAGGAACAGCAGTAGAAAGCAAGATTACAGTGTTATTCTCTGAACTGGGTAGTCATGTGAACATAAACAAGACTGAACATAGGATAGTGAAGAAAAGTATTCTTACCTATAATGCCTGATCCTATAATAGAGTTGATAATATTAAATCCAGCTGATGCCAGGTCACTGTTTCCTCCTTTGTTCCTGGGCTTACTAACAAGGGCTGTTTGGTCATTTGTTTCTACCTATTTCAGGAAGACAGTGATAACATTATACGTGCAAAAAAAAAAAAAAAAGATGAGAATAAAGATTATATTATTTATTCTCAGAGCCTACTGAGATTACAAAAAATGTTATAAACTCAGATTTGTAGGATTTTACAGATAGTTTGGTCAAGATGAAAAAAAAAAGTTGTCACGGACTCAGATTTGTTGAGGTATTTTCATAACTTAATCCTATTCTTTTCAGTGAGAAATCAAAGGGGCAGTAGGCATTTATGTGTAAATCTGATTCGTAATCTTCTGTAATTGACTCTTCTTTGAAAAAAAAAAAATTGGAGGGCCATAAACATATATAAACTCAGAGACAGGCTGTTAAACAAAGAGCTTATCGGTCACATTTCAAATACAGAAAGGTGAATTAAGCATTTTTGAAAATATTTTGGTTAATATGACTGGTGAGTAAAAACAGGCCTCGGAAGCAGGGCAACGAAAAAAGTTCAAGAGTTACTAGTAAAGCATGCCAAAGTCTGAAGATGCTCTAATTCAAGGTTTTATACCACATTTTAAATATTTTTGTGTCATCCAATGATTTAGTTCATTATTAATAGTTATCACCAATACAAAATCAGCTAGTCCCAGAAGGTTTCTGTGGGAAGGTCTGGTACAAACCAAAGTTCAAAGCAAAATTCGTAGCCAGTAGCTTAAAAAAATGAAAGTTCTTATCTTCAAAAAGCATTTCTTCATAAGCATGCAATGATCCTTTCATCAGATCACTGCTCTGCAGTCAGAAAACACTTTAAAATCATTCATTACAAGACCAGTATTTTAAATGAAGTCATGTAATTCAAAAGAGGAGCATGCATTTAATGAAGAAACTTCCTATGTTTTACAAAAACAAAATACTGTGTGCTTATGAAAATAACACCACTAATCCATGGATGCAGAAGCTTATTTAACATATACAGCAGGTAGTACAAACTCAGATGCTTGTCACTAATACTCCTTGGAAAAAAAAACCAACAAAACATGATTGATAAACATAAATCATCTGTAGATACTAGTATAATCTGACAAGCCTATGAGTGGCCTCATGGAGTATGGTCACACATTAAGTGTGATCTTTAATCCTTAAACACAACTAACATAAGAAGAGAAATACTGTCTAAGATCAAAGCCAATACAACCCGGTATCCCATTTCTGAGAATGGCCACGGAAAGCACCTAGGGAAGAGTATAAGACCACGAAAAACACAGTTAGCAAACAACTTTTCTGTCTCAGCTTTTACCAGCTTGCATATCCCAGACTTCCCAAAGCACAAATGTTCTTGATGCACCACATCTCTCTATGGATTGCACCTTGAATTTGCCCTTTTTTCAGGTCATGTGTATTTCTTAGCATCTGCAATGCCACATAGCAATGATTGCAGCACCTTAATTATGCATTATATGAAGAGACGAGTACTCTTTTGTCTTCTGAATCTAACATGAAATACTTCCATTTGGTGTCCCCAAATTTTTGTATCATTATAGGCAAACCAATCACTATATCATACTTACCTTCTCCATATCACATATAGTTTTATAGGTAACATTCTCCCTCAGCTGTTTATCATCTTACAGGTGCTTCGTTTTATTTCACCACTGATTTATGCAGTAGAAGCATGTTTGTCACCCTCTCCTGAAATTTCAATGCCATCTGCTACTTAGAACACAGTACACACGAAGTTGCAGTGAACTGAAACGCTACAGTTCTCTCTTTTTAGTTGTTACAAGAAAATTATCACAGTATGTCTTGTACAGCTCAAAGATTGTCATGATCCCTGGTCCCTTTCCTACTTGGAATGGCAAAATGGACAAGAAAGTACTACAGAAATCGTGACACTGTAATGGCCTTTGTGGGAAGACTAGTGCTCCTGATGGTGCACTTGGCCTGCAGACAGGGGAAGGAACGCCAGCTGGGAGGCAGGCTAATGAGCTACGAATCATGGAATGCCATGGAAGAGGTGAAGGGGATGTGTTTGTCTGTCATGAGGTCCTCTCCCAGGGTCAAGGTGCAGGACATGAGACAGCAATTGTATCAATTGTTATCAATTGTATTGATAACAGCCGACCCACCAGGAGATCAGGTGCTCAAGTTCTGTTTCTCCAGTGACACTTTGTTTTAGCTGCACTAAGCAGCCAAGTTACCCAGTCTCCCCAGAACAAAACTCCTCAGATCGCAGACTTTTTCCCCTGCGTGATACCTACGGCTGTTTCCTCCTTATAGGAATCAGGGGGAAACCAGAGATGAAAAGACCACAGCGGCTGTCAGCTCACCATGGGAGCCGCGATTGAGCGCCGACCCGCCCGGGATGCTTCACGCAACTGGTCGCTACAAAGCCCACCCAAAACCGCTTACGGTGCCTCTCACATCTTCACACCCCCGCACCCCCCCATCACCCCATCCCGGCAGAATAAACAGAAGCCAGGTGAAAGCCTTGCTGAGCCGTGAAAAGCCTCCCACTTCACCCACTGCTGCCGCCGCTGATGTCAGCCCCGGTACCTGATGAGCTGCGGCTGGCAGCGGCTCCGTCCCGCCGCGCTCCATCGCAGGCTCCGCGGGCGCGGCGCGGTGCGGTGCGGTGCTTCCCTCCCCTCCCCTCCCCTCCCCTCCCAGCGCCGCTGAGCTGCTGCAGGCCGCCTCTGCGGCCGGAGGCTGGGTTTTGGAAAGCTGTGACCTTACGGACAGCTGGCTTACTCACCAGCGCCCTGCCTGGCACCGTGTCTGCACAGAGACTTGTGGAATCGCGGCCAGGTGCTGGAGGCGGCGAGTGTGTGACGGGGGGCGCGGCACCTCCCCCGCTCGGACCTGCCGGGGAAACTTTGCAGAAAGTAAGCCCGGCGGCCTTATTTGTATGAGACCCTTAGTTTACAAAACACTTGTTTATCCTGAATGCACGAGGAAGGTTTTCTTTGTAGGGTGTGTAGCAAAAACCGACTCTAATATCACAGTTGCTTATTTGTTGTTGCTTTTCAATACTGAGGCCTCGCTATTGCAGTCGCTGTTTTTCTTCTCAGGGAGAGCAAGCTACTGTGAAGAGTGCTAGGTCAGCAAAACAGGGATAAGTCAGATAAAGTGCATACTGGGGTTACACTGTAGGTATAAGAAGAGGTCAAACTAATTAAAAGATGCCAAATTACAGTGCTGGAAGCATAAAGTCTGTAGATACCTCAGTTATCTTGAGGTGACAGCAGGCAGTCCCCATCAGAAACATCCTTTATAACTATAGAACAAGCTACACAAAGAAATGTACATCTTAAACAAAAACATGTAGGAAGTACTAAGCAATAATACGAAATTGGAAGTGGTCATTAATTTTATGAAATAATTTCAGATGTAAAGTGTAGGGCCTTCAAGAGTGAAAAAATAAGTTTGGGAACTTACTCAAATGACTGATGGGCCTCATCAATAGAATGTGGGCCTAACATTTTCAAACAGATTAAACTATTATGGGAAAAGACTCGAGAGATGACAACTGAGTGGGAGAAGAAAACAGAGTGTGCTGATTTACTTTTTATGTTGTTAAGAACTCTTATGTACTTTGCTAGGGTGAACTGCAGTGGTTAAAGAAGTGCATGTGATCTGCATCAGTAATTTTGTCCTTAAAGATCTATGATGCATATGATTTCATACGGGGGGAACAGAGTGCACATAAAGAGCATATGTGACATTTTTGTTCAATAGCTTAAGCACATTAGCTTCAGCTCCTTCCAAAAAAGTCTCTAATGATCTCCATGACAAGCCACAACCTGACATGTATTCTTGTGTGACCAGTCAGATGACATGACTCAGGAGGGAAAATCTGACAGGCCTAAGGTGCAGTGAAAGTTCCTGTGATTTAGTAGGAACTTTTTTTTTTTTTCCTGGGACTGCACAAAGAATTCTGTGTAAAAACAGAGAATTAAGGTGCTTTAAAGCAGAGTGTAATAAAGTATATAGTAGGTTTTCATGACAGTTGCTACCACACTCTATGTGTTTAAGTACTGTAGCAACTTCCTCACAAAACCTTTTCATATAACACCCACATACTCTACAATAGTCTCTCTGAGTTCTGTGATTTTGTTTGGAGTGTGTGTTTGTTACCTTAGAAAGTAATTTCTGTTTTGTGCAACTGCTTTCTTCTGTATGTCCTTGTTATTAATCACATACATTCTTCAGGCATTTATTTGACACAAATTCAGTCAAACTCGCACTATGAAGCTCTTAATGTGTGAGGGGGCTGGTGCCTTAATGGGGCACACCTTTATTTAAGAGTACTAGAATTTTACTTGTATCAGTTATACTGGCATGCTGCCAAGCACTGTTTGTAAACTTAAAATCTTTAGTTCAATAAACTAGCAGTGAATTATGGAAAGGAATTGGCTCTTCCCAAAAGATTATGTGGAGGGTCTTTTTTCTGTAGTATGAGATTAGTCTTTTTGATCACTTGGATTCCTCTGTGCTTCTTGCTGTGCTTTGGGATGTGGTTGTTGTATGAAAGACTTAATACCAGTTTTAATCTGTACTAGCATTGAGATTACATTATGAATAAGATTACGGGGTGCACTGAAAACCATAATCCAGTGTCTGCATTATGTTCTTTGGGAGTCAGCTGAAGGACTGTTTGTGCAACTGTTTACTCCTGTGGTTGCAGTACAGGGTCAAGCTCCAAAGGATGACAATGCAGTTAAAGCACAGGGGTAGGGCAATCATGAAAAAAAAAAATAAATAGAAGGCATCTTCCAAAAAGGACACAAAGGAAGTTATATTAAGGCATGCTAAAATGAGTTAGAGCAACAAGCAGCAAAAAGGAATCTATATTAGTAACTTAATATTGCAGGATTTTTGCTCATAAATACTATCCTGAGGATCCACAGAACGTTAAGGTGGGGTGGGAAGAGCAATCATGATAAAGCCAGAACAGAGAAAGTAAGGAGGGTGGGTTTTTTTTAACTGGAGAGTATCTTGGGAAGATTTCCACAGCATAATTCTTTCCATATGGAGAACTAGACAAAGACTGCCTTAAACTGAATTGTGTAGATGCAAAAGATACGTAATGATTTGGGATGATCAGATGTATTTATCTTGGAATCATAAATGAATTTGAAGCTAGGGAAAGGGAAGTGCTAAATTTGTTTAAAGCCAGTGGTACTAAGGGATATTGGAAAATGGCAAATGTAGTATAAGTATGGCTTCCTAAAAGGACTCCAGGAATGATCCAGGAAACTACGTACCAATGTGCCCAACATGGCCACTGGGCAAGGTAGTAGAAACTAGAATAAATAATAGGATAAGGTGGCACTGAGCTGTGTTGGCAGAGGTTTGTGGAGAAGCCTGTGCTGTTACAGGTTTTGCTAGTATTACTGCTTGAGAACTAAATTTCTAAATGCCAGTAAACCCAGGCATCTTTCACAAGCATTAAATATATTATCACAAAATATAAAAAACCCAGAGAAAACTTGGTATTTTAAGCTCTTTGTGAACTTCCAGGATGTAGCCTAGATCATCTGAAAACACACGAGATAAAAGATGTAAGAAGGATTAGATACAAAGCAGGCCTAGAAAAAGAAAAGCCATGTGATGTAAATTGACAAACATAAGAGAAAATTCATGTCTATCTCTTTACTTTAAATTAATGAATAAGACTGAAAAAAAATAAGGATTTTTTTGTAGTGAATGATTTCTCTAATCACATGCACTTCAGTGTCAGACTTGTTAGTCATCCCTGAAAAGGTCAGTAATCTTTTATGTTTTAAAAGTGTCTTTGTTCGTGGGGCAAATGTATTAAAAACAGAACTACTGTTTTCAACAGTAAATTACTATAGCTGTAAGATACCCAATAGTCTGCCAGTAAGAGTGATTATAGACCATTTTTTAAAAAAAGGTTTTGCAGAGAAATGAGCTTTTGTGATGTGTCTGAGCAAGATGGAATGAAATGATGAAATGCCCGGCTTAATCACTTCTTGCGAGGACAGTCAGGACTACAAGGGGAACGCAGTCTCCTAATGTTACAACTCTAAGCAATCGGCTTATGTTGCATAGTTGACCAGCTTAAACACCAAGCACCTGGTCTCCAGGAGGAGTATACAGAGAAATACAGAAACTGCTGAAGAGAATTATGGTTTGAGGAAAATGTTTGTTTACACTCTAAAAAATCTTACCTGATCTTCATAAGAACCCATAGTCGTCATGAAGTTAGTGGACAAATGCTAAACAACTGAGCTGGAATTTAACAAGTACAGCTTTTCCTCTCCTGTAAGTTGTAGCTACAGTAATCTGTTCTAGAGAAACATAGAGTCTTTAAACTTAAAAGTGGTAAATCTTGTGTCGGCAGCTTTGCTCACCTTTTGATGATTCTTATTGTGGATCCTGGGTCTTCAGTCTTTTGTGATAATGAAAATTTTCTGCTTTATGTATAACATGTCCTGCACAGCTGCAGTCAAAAGAAGCATCTGGAGACAAAAAAATCTCAAGCTACACTGTATCTGTCTTACTAGTTGGTTGTGAAAAATAGTATACTGTTTATTTAATTAAAATCTCACACAAACCCAGATAAGTAAGAAAATTTGAGACTTTACATTTTTTTTTTAATGGCAAGTTTGAAACATAAACTTGTCATTTCTCTCCAAGTCATTGATTCATAGGATCTGTATCTGGGAAAATAAAAACCAAAATCCTTCTGGTTCAAAGTAACCACAATGAAGCCCAGAGGGCAGGCGTGATGGTGTGGGAGAGCTGTATTAAACTCATGACTGTGAAGTGGGAACTGCCTTTCTGTTAGGCCCTATAACTTTTTAGATAAAGTGTATATGCCCCAAAAGAAATAGTTATTTACTTTCCTAGATTTTTTTCACCTTTTGTGCCACTTGAATTTTTCCCCCTTCAGCTACTTTTAACTTCCAGTAGCTCCACTGTTGATTATTTACTATAATTGAGAAAGTAAATAAGGGAATAAATGGTTGCTTTGTATTCAGATGACTCTACATGAGCAGCAATTTGAGTGTAGGTAACTGTGCTTGTGCTTAAGTAAGGGTTTAGGACTGAAGTTAATATCACATTTTCTAGACTTCTTGCATGGGAGGGGTGTTGGGAAGAAGCTGAAAACAGAAGCTAGCTATGTCTGCTTGATTGTTTACCAGAGTATGAGTTAGAATTTGGGTGAGGAACAAGTTATAAAAATTGGGATTTGCTTGGACAGTTATTGTAGCAGATCTGGATATTTCCTTTCATGCTGTTTGAACAGATTTGAAAGAGTAGGAGAAAGCAAGCTCAGTGTGGCCCTTTCACCACTTGAAAAATAAGTCCTTCATCTTCAGCCTGAAACAGATCTGACTTTATGACAAACCATAACGATTGTAGGGAATGTGTTACACAATGTTTTTCAAATGTGTTGCCTGGTTATCATAGTTATGTTATTAATGTAGGATCTTTCACAGGGATTGTTGCTCTTGCCTAATGCCCTCTCCATCTGAGTGTTTGGTACATAGATAGCTGTAAACTGTGAGAAAGATTAAAGATGGTCTACAGGTGTGCTGGGTTTGGCCAGGATAGAATTAACTCTCCCCAGCTGCAGCTGGGGGCCGTGGCCAGGCTGTTCAATCCCACGTGACATCACACTCGGGATATCAGGGCAGCAGCTGGGCTGGAGGAGAGCTGCAACCAGTGCAGGAACTGCAGTTCTGCCGTCGGGCTGAGCGCGGTGAGCAGTTACATTGGGCATTGCTCCTTTTTTGTTGTCCTTTGGCCATCACTGTAGCTGCCTACTCATTGTGGGGTTCTATCAAACTGTCCTGATCTCAACCCAGAAAGTTCTACAACTCTCTCTTGATTCTCCTCCCCATCCTGCTGAGTTGGGGAGGAGTAACTGGGTGGTTTGGTTATTGTTCAGTTAAGGCTAAACCACCACAACAGGGAACTTGGTTTCCATCCCCCTACATTCTGATCCTGAACATACAAAGGAGGGCATTGAGGGCACAGATTTAACAGTACAAAGAAGTTCACAAACTTTATTGAGTAGGGATGTTGGGTTATAGGAAAGTTTGCTATTTCTACAGCTCTAATATAGAACTTAACATGAGGAAAACCCTATCCTAAAAAAGGGTAGTTTGAACTGTAAGCTGATTGCAAAATTCGGACAAACAAAAGTTTTCCACAAGTGCTAAAACCTATCATAGTTTGCTTACAGGAATGCAGAAAATATCTGGGGGAAGAGGAAGTGTGAATAAACATGTTCCTCTTTTCTCCTGTCCCCCAGAGTAAGTGTGCCAGCTTTCACTGAGCCTAGTGCAAGGAATGTGGAAAAACAGACTGTATAGTTGGATAGCAATGAGCAAGGCTTAAGAGAGAAACAGGGCCTGTCTGTATCCTTGAGGACTTGACAAATTGGGGTGAAGTTGGGAACCATTGGGAAGACTGTTGAGATTGATGAGTTACATTCTGCAAAGACTGACTGGTGAGGTAAAGTGTCAATCGGTTTAGATTTTTCCCCTCTAATTTTGCTTTGCTATTTCACACTAAAATTATCAGTTTTAGCTGGAGCTAGAAAGAAATGGTAACAGGCACTGGTTTCCACAAACTAGCCAGTTTTGTAGGGAAGCAATGAAAAGACTTTTACAGTTTCTTCTGCAATGGTTTTGGTCTCTAGAAAGTAAGGTCAGAGATATGTTTGGTGGACATACATATTTATGTATAAATGGTGTTTTTGTGGACTGTGCTGTTTCTTTGCTACATGCCTAGTTTTCATTTCTGCTGTGTGTAATGGCATCATAGTTACCAGTTGGTTGGCTTAACTGGTTCTGAACTGTAGCAGAAGATGATCCAGCAGAATACCTGCACAGTATGTTCACGATTGACTGGTGACAAAAGGCATATACAGTTTTCAACCATTTATTATGGGATTTCTCCAGTGCCTTAACAAGTTCTATACAGAAATAAACCAAATTTGTTTGATTACTACTTATATTCTTTTCTTTTCAAAGGGATAAGATTGGCGATATGTTACTTTCTGTAACTGACGCTTGCTGTTTTCATCCTGTTTTTCTGTGCTTCAGTCCTTGAGTGCCTTCAGAGCAAATACTGACCAGTGGCACGATTCCCTTGCTTTTTAGGGAATATCTCTTCTGTTTTTCCGAAGAGGATGATGAACTTGAATATACCTGCTGTAGCTTAAAAAATGCTGCCTTTAATTAAGTTATGAGCTCATTTGAAAAACTAAGGCAAATTTGCTCAGTATTTTTCTCCTAGCTAAGAACACAATATACTTTGAGTATTAAAAGACCCTTTTTCTTCACATTTTCGTATGCATATCCCTTGTTTCACTAATGCACACCATTCATTCTTTCCTGAAATTCTTTGGAGTGGCTGTTGCTCAGGTACAGCGCACTTATAAGTTACTACCTGCAGAGCTCACCCAGCGAGGGTTAAGGAGTACAGCTTTTCGCTGGGCCTTGGCTGTGGTCCTTACTGCAGTCCTCCGTGCGTCCGGACCTGCCAACTCCTGCGGCGAGCCTCGGCGTGCGGCTGGGCTGCGAACTCAGCAGCTCGGCACGGACGTGCTGCGCCGCGCGGGCACGAGGGGGCGCTGCTCGCCGCCTTTCGGCCGGGCGCGGTGGGCAGGGCCAGGCGGGGCCGCTGCGGTGGGAGCGCGGTCGGGGTGCAGTGAGCTGGTGCAGTGGGCGCCGGGAGCAGAAGTTTGGTAACACAGTGGCGATTGAAAACAAGTGATGAAAACAGCGCCTGGATTCAAAATCCTTTGTGGGCATTTTGACACGCTGGAAAAGATTTGTCAAGGATGTAGAATTAAAATAAGTGGTACTGTTCCAATTCTTGTTCTCAAAAGAAAGTGTCATGTTATAAAAACGTGACAAAACTTAAGTGAGGTAAATGATAACTGTGTCAGAGACTAGTTATTTCTGCCTTTCGTTGGCTTGTTCATAACAGTCTTGTCTTTGTAGCTTGGTATTCCTTACAATTGTTTGCCCATTTGAGTCTTGATCATTTTCAGACTTGTGTGGGGAGATGTTGCAAGTGTGATGGGGAAAGTTGGTATTTGACTCAAGCTAGGTAAGGTTTGCTGTGTAAAATGTTGCAGGCAATAAATTATAATTAATTTATGATGTACCAAGTGACTGAACATTTTTGCTATGATTTTGGAAACTGAGCTCCAAGAAAGTTTTCCCTTGTTTGTTGTATTAAAACCTGATTTGTGGATGGAATATGAACAATGAAAACTTGGATAAGGTGAGGTCAATGGTGTAATTCCTGAACACTCTATGGTATTGTAGGACTATAGCATGAGCTAACCAATTACATACACTTAAAGGATGAAATGTATTATTTTGTTATGCTCCTTGAGTGTTTTTGTTACGTGTCTGACACTTTTTTTTATGTCTAAACTCCTGTAGTAGGTTCTACATTAATACAGGTTTGGAGTGGGCTAGGAAGTGAAAACACTGATGTGTTTTGATGAGTAGAAGAACAGGTAATTTTTGTTTTGTCAAAAGGGCTAGCAAAGGGAGGGAGGAAAGAAGGAGAAACCCAAAAATGGACTGTGGGAAGTGATGATTTTAAAATGGTAGGACAAAAATAAGTAGGAAGCAAGCGGGCTTGTCAAATGCTGTTTTGCTAATGACTTTCCTGCCATTTAGTTTCTCTTTTGTCTACATTTGCAACCTCTTAGATTTTCCTTTCAAAAGAATTTTCTGATTTGCCACTCATAACATTTTATCTTACTTAGGTGATTAAGTGCTTCCCAATCACCATTCAATTTGTTATCGTGTCTGATTGCTCATTTTAACCATCAATGAATACATTTCACCGTGACAGGCAGCTAGCTCCTCAATTTTATTTTAGAGAGTGATTGAAGAGCTATATGCAGGTAGGGTTTCCTTATTTTTCAGTATTATAATTAAAGAGAAGAGAAGAAAGAGTAAGAGTATCAAGAAAAAAAAGTCTGGCAGATTTCTGTTGTGTTGTCAGTATATCTATTTAAAGTTCAGCAAAACAATAAATCTCTTTTAAAGTATCTGCTTGATCTATATGATTCAAGAGATTTAGTAAACATATAGAGAGCAATGTTTAGTTAAATATACCCTTACTGCTATGTAAGGGCTCCATATAATGGAATACAGAGATTTTCCACTAACAGTAGAGTGTGGATGTGCCTTACAAATATCTCTTCTGTGTCAAAGCATAAATAACAGATGGTATCAGTGACATCTTAGTTCTGTCTCCTGCCTCAAAATAGACTTACTTGTCAATTAATTCAGACTAGGAGAGAATTAATTTTGGTATATTTTTTCTTTTTTTTTTTTTCCAGTTAGTTAATACTTCTTATTTTTAGCATTTCCAACTTACTGGTTTGTTAACATTTGACGGCATAAATCATGACCTATGACTGGGGCTCCTACCTACTAAGGTAGTATGATGAATAAGATCAAATTAACAAGTTGCATTCAGCATTTTGTTTCATCAGCATCATAGAACAGCAGTAAGAATATAGAGCAATATTTTTTAAAACAGTGAAAGATTTAGGAATGCGACATATTGTATTTTCAGAAAGGTATTTCTGATTTCAACAAATTCTTCTCTTACAGTGTTGAACATGCAGTACACTCTCTGTGCATTAGTTCCCTAGTGCTAAAATGAAGATAACAGTTCTGTAAAATGGGAGATTTATTGTGAAGAAAATTCTATTAACGTTTTTCCTCAGATATTAATATGATAGGTACTATAGAAATGCTGCAAGAAAGCGATAACAAAAACTATTAGCTTTCTTAGAATGTGAAACAAAGTGTATTTTCAGTAAGAAGTTAAAAAAATAAATTGCCTTATAGCAGTCAGCTGAATTTATTTCACTTTTCATCCATTTGAAGAGTGACTTATGTAGGAAGAAATCTGAGAGCAGTTAGAAGTTGCTAATGTGGAGCCTGCATGAAGTTGCTAAAAAGGAAAGCTATGTAGGAAGAGCCTATAATTTTCATTCCTATCTTTGGACTTGGATTAATGCCCAGAATAGTGATAAATATGACATCACTGGGGAAAGACTAAGAATCTTCTCCATTGGCAATAACAACTAACTAAAGCAATGGGTAACTGCATAAAATTATAACAATAAAGTATTTGCTAATAAAACCAATCTTTTGCTATTTGCAGTACAGATAACTGTCAGAAGGGTCTTTTTAACACTCAAATTACCATTTTCAATGGGAGAAAGACCAGGAAATGTTGATAATTGTGTGTGTGCAACTTTGTGAATATATGCATGATACACACGCACACATAATTATATTCAACGGAACTTCACATGAATGTATTACACAATATTGTCTTCCTTTGAAGACCAAAACCATTCTTCTCTAGGCAAGTTATTGAAGAGGCACCTGTTTGAAGGGCTTGGAATACAAGGTGTATAATATACCCGAGAACATCTCTTTGATAGAAGTGTTGGTGGCGTGTAACGGGATAGTTGTATTTATGTAGTTTGTCACCTCTGACATGTTATCTTATTTCTTTGGTGTTTTGTTTTTTTTTCTTTAAGTAAATACAGACATAATTGAAATGTTAAGTACTTCCACACAGTTTAGTCCCATATTGCCATTATCGCTGTCCATTCAGGAGCTTGACTTTACCCTCTGCTCCTCAAGAAACAGTACCTTACCCGCTGTCCCATTTCTGCTTTCCTCCAGAAGTCCTACAGAAAATCTCCTTGTGCTGTCAATGAGTTGATATCTTTATAGAAAATGGGTAACAGACCTTTCTGCCTATCTTTGGAGACTAAGGGAATATCAGTGTTCCCTGTAGTTCTCACCTTGATTATTCAAAATTCCAGTCGTTCTTTCTCTCTGGCTTCAGAGTAAAGTATTTGGGATGTAAGATGCAGTGGCTCTGCGCCTTTTGGAGGGGTTTAAGAAAGTGAAGCTCTGGAAAAACAATAACAAAAACAGAATCAAATGGAATGAAATGGGAGTATTTTGTAATGAATAACTGCATAAATGATTTTTTAAATTGTGTTCTTTTTTTTTTTTTAATTAATCATAATTGTATATGTGGAAAAGGGAGGCAGGTAATACCAGCTAGGCCTGTATATGGAACAAGATATCTCTATAGTACTGCATGAACAAAAGTACTCATTATGTCTTAAGGTAGTTGTTGTAAGTTTAGGGGTTTTGGGTTGTTTTAGTGCTTCCAGTGCATGATCGCTCTAAAAAAAATGTAGACTTTTAAGAAGTCTTCTGCTAAGATTGACCAGGAAATATCTAAAAACAAGATGTGGGATTTGAGCAGTAGACATTTTCTTTATCGAATGGAGGATTTACTAGACATGTCAGCTTTTAAATATTCCTGCCACTGCAGTATTCTCTGACCTTATGAGTTTCCTCATTTCTGAACATTGTTACTGTCTTACGAAAAGGATAAATTATCTAAGGTCTATTCAGGTTGGATCTATGTTGAAAGACCAATTAACTTTACCGAGTGCATTTCATGCTTAGTATAACAAAAGGTAGTTTTCCAACACCACTTCCATTATTATATGATAATATGCTAATACAGATATGTTTCTAAAGTTAGATACATCATTTTTTAAAGTACTTACATGTCCTGCATTTTTTCCCTAATAAATATAAAATTTGATTGTAACTATTGAAATTATTTTGTTTTCTATAAAAAATGTTAGTCTTACCTCTTCTACTTTTGCATTCCCTACTGTGCACATGGAGTAAAATTGAATAAAATATGTAAGTAATTTATCTAAAATATAATAAATAGGGTTTTTTAAAAAGTGTTTATGTTTATGGGAATAATTTTCATTATGTGATCAAAAATTTTAATCAATTTAACATAACTACCAACCTTTTACATACAAAAAGGCAGTATTATTTAAGGCAAAGCCAGAAATATATATGCCTATGTATATTTTTATACTAGAACCAAGGTTTTATATGTACCTAGCTCAGTACTAGCTGTCAGAGATCTACTTCTGGGCTGAAAGACTGCAGTAACTCTAACTAGTGACATTGCTTGGGGAGATAAAGACATATTTTAAATATTAACTAGTATAAATTATCTTGTTGAAGCCTGTTGTTGACCCACATTCTTCAACAGCATCAAGAGTCTGTTTGCAAGCAGAAATAGGGACATGTGATGCAGCTGAGCAAACTACAGTTCTCCATATTGTATGTGGTTGCTAAGGATATAAAACTGTCGGTGATATCTCATTTTAGGAGTTCAGAGAATGAATAATTACTCTATGACTAACTATTAATGATATGGAATGAAAAAGAAGCTCTGTTGGGTAACAGAAGGTAGAATCATTTTACTATATGCAGTGATGAACAAACAGTATAGCCTTGAAGTAGAGTGGGTGGAGGTGCAGCTGAGTGGGAGGCAGAAAAGAGGATTGAGAGAATATGATTTATGGGTGAGAAATACAATCCTGTAAATAAATTTTAACATTAGAAAATTAACACTAGAGATGCTGCAGACCGGGCTTCAAGTTTCCAGACACTTCCTGCTTTCAGTTTTGGATTAATGACATTGTTATTTCCACAGCAACCATTAGTGACACTGCAGAAAGGACTGCAGCTAGAGTTTCCATTGTTAGATATAGTTATGGATTACTAGTATTGTAGATCTATCCAAGATGATCCTCTGTCAATTCCTTCTCTCTTTTCCTCACTATATGTTTTTACTAATGTTACATAGGCAAATAAGCATCTAATTTGTATAGCTGAAAGCTAGCAGAACAGCCTTGCCCAGGCTTTCCAAATGTTGTTTTTCTGACATAGCAGTAGAGATATCATATCATTTAAAGGCTTTTAGAGATGATTTAGAGATTACTGGTGCTACCTTAAAAATATAAGCACAACTGATCATAAAATTGGAAACATTTGTGTCATACAGGTAATGGCCAGCAGGTTATTGATGCAGTTCACCAGACTTGGTTCAGAGGTGCACTAACGTACTCATCATCTTTGTAGGCAGGATAAGCATAGATCTGTTTACAGCCAAGAAACACACATTGCTATGAAGGAGCTGAGTATCTTATTCCTCTTACAGCTAACAGTTGGAATTGCTTAAAGAGTTACAGCAGGTTATTTCCACTTAAAATCAAAATATACTTTTTCATGGCTGTTCTATGAATAATTATTATTAAACTGTAACATGATATTAAAAGCTTGTTTGACTGCATTCTCTTGCCAGTTTTGTTTGCAAAATAAATATTTACGTAGTCCCCATCTATGGTGGCAGTTCAGAAAGGAATCCTTGCAGGTGTTAAGTCCATTTTTATTGCTGAGTCTTCTAGCAGCAGCAAATTAAGGCCAAAGAGTCGTCTCTCATGTGTGCAACTACTATATCACTCGTTTCCCGTTGTGCATCTGTTTTGAAGGAACCGCGCACTATTGAAACAAGTCATCTTGAGCTATTCTATTGCATTACCACACTAGCTCACAAGAGTGCAGTGTAGGGGCAGGCTGAAAGGATGTTGCAGCCAAGAATCGAAACAGAAATGATACAGTAAGTCTAATTTTAGGTCCAAAAGCCTCAACAACAGTTTAAACTATTTCAGTAGATATACATGAAAAATCTTCATTTCAGTGTCATTTTTAAATCTGTCTCTAAGTTACTTCCTTTTTTATTGTAAAAGTGTAAGATATTTCAGTCACAATTTCCGTAGATACTTTGTATCTGAGTGTTTTAATAAATTCCACTGCCTTTTTTTTTTTTTAATTTACATTTAATAATGAAAGTAAATGTTTATTTTGCTGAAGATGAACATCATCTACAAAACAAATATCTGATAGGATACATTTAGAAACCAGTTCCTTATGGTCTTCATTTGGAATAACTGAGAATTTTATTTCCTCTAAAATAACAGCAGCTTTTATACAGACAGCATTTGAAGGTGTTAAGGCATTTAATGAAATACTGCAACATGTCTAGTATATACATAGTTACAGAGACTCTGAGTGGGCAGAAAATAACACCCGGCTAGATATATGTCCAAAAGGCATGCTACAGTATTGATCAAATCACTTAACATCTATAAATAGCAAGGGATCAATTTATACAACATGAATCTAATTATTCAGTAACATTGGCTCCAGAAGTATAGCTTACACACTACTTTTGCTCTGCTGATTGCATAAATTGGACTCAACGAAGTTCTCTGTGCCTTGAGCTAGTTGAAGGACCTTTGGAGTAGCACACCCTTGATAGAAGAACTCTGTTTAGTGTTGTATTACTGAGTGATCTCCCTGTCCTTATCTCAATTTGCAAGCCCTTTGTTATATTTCTCTCTCCCCTGTCCTGTTTAGGAGGAGGAACGATAGAATGAATTGGTGGGTACCTGGCACCCAGACAGGGTTAAACCACTGCAATAATACAAGACCGATAATTGTAAAGGCGATGTTTTGCCTTTTATATATTGCCCAACATTTGAGATGGATTTTTTTTCCAAACACTTTTTCTCTTCTTCCAGATCTGTATGTGTTTATTGAGACCTAGTTCTGTCAAAAAGGAAATGGTGATAAAATATGCATAGCATTGTTAATGGTACATAGATAACACAGTAGAAGAACGTCTGTAGAAATTAATGCCATAGATTGAGGACACAATGACTTAAACCTGTCTTTAGATAGTTTGTATTTTAAATCCATGTGCTCTTAGGCTTCAGGGGACCCAGATTTCCTCTCTATTTTGCTGCACAAGGTTCTTTAGGCTACAGATGGTTAAACAGAAAAACTGTAATCACAAGTTATTTAATTGATAGCATGTGTGTTAATATTTATGGAATTTGTTGAATCAAGAAAAAAATATAAATAATGAATTTGAAACAAACAGAAATTCTTATGGTAATTCATGAAGAATAACATTATAGCACAAAGCACATTTGGAGGCAAGTCACTAGTTATGTGTACCCCTGGTACTGATGCTGGGATCAATGTCATTCAACATTTTTGTTAATAAGTGTATGATGGGACAGAGTGCACCTTCACACCCTCAGCAAACTTGCAGACAATGCAAAAATGATGAAGAGTTACTACACAGTATTATACATCAAGTGGTTGTGCAGACATTCATATAGACTTGGACAGACTGGAGAATTGGGCAGAGAGGAATTCAACAAAAGACTGTCAGATCCTGCCAGTACATGCTGCAGGCCAGGTGGCTGGAAGGCAGCTCTATGGAGTGGGATTTTAGAGTTCTGGTAGATGAGGAATTGAATGTAGGACAGCAAAGTGCCTTCACAGCAAAGAAAGCCAAGGGCATCCTGGGCTGCATTAGGAAAAGCACTGCCTGCAGGTTGAGGCATGGGATGCTTTTCCTCTGTGTAGAGCATTTGTGAGGTCATATCTGGAATACCATGTCCACTTCTAGACTCCCCAGTATGAGAAATACATGGACTTCTGGAGTGAGTCCATAGATGAACTACAAAGATCAAGTGCATCTGTGATTTGAAGAGAGGCTGAGAGAAGTCAAACTTCCAGTCAGAAGAAGATAAAGCTCAGTGAAGGTTTTGTTATGTGTTTAAGTACCTGCTGATAGAAAATGAAGAAGAGGGAGCTAGATTCTTGTAAGTAGGCACTACTGACAACAGGCGATGAGCACAAATCGAAATGCTTGAAATTCCCTCTGAATGGAAGAAAAACCTTGTTTACTGTGAAGATGGTCAAACATTGGAACAGATTACCTGGAGAAGTTGTGGAATCTCCATCTGTGGAGATACTCAAAAGCTGTTTAGACATGGTCCTGCACAACCTGATCTGGATGACCCTGCTTGCACAAGGGGATTGGATTTGATGATTTTAAGAGATCCCTTGAAACCTAAACAATTTTGTGATTCCTCTTACCTTAATGTAGTGGGTAAAAAAAAAAAAATCACAATGGGCATCTGTGTACATAAATCTCAAATGATTGTGCATAATGAGACTGAAATGTGGAAAGAAGTCATCATGGAATCCATTGTTGGAGCAGCAGTGCATCCTGTGCTCTGTGCTCACCCAGAAGCCTATTGAGTCATTCTTAGACAAGTGAATTCTCTTATGTTTTCCACCAGGACTTTTTTTGCTCTTTACAGATCCCTGACAGAAATTTTACAGTTTCAACTTTCGTATGTTGAGTCTGTCAGCAGGTGGTGGGAAATTTTCATCTGGCACTGAGGGGTCACAGTAAAAAAAGAATGGCCTAAGAAAATATTTGCACAACACAATTTTCACTTAATATAAGCAAGTTTGATGGAAACATTTACAGAAAATCTTAGATATTTACTGCATTGAGAGTTTTACTGGACATAACAACTAGGTAGCCACTATAATATGGTATCTTTGTTTTCAAGCCTATGGATCTCAGATTGTCTCTTTTACAGATTTCAAAGGCCAGTTCTTACAGAGATAGGCAAAAGCTTATAGCACACATAATTTTGTAAAATGTATTCATCAGCACCAGCTCAGTGAGATAAGATCTAATGATGTAAGATTTTTTTTTTTTTAATTTAAACCTGCATTTTAATCATTATATCTATTAGAAATGCTGCTGTTCTTTTTGCTAGGCTTTTCTGCCTAATCCTAAGCATGTATAAAGTGCCAGGTTTCTGCTATAGTAGATAGAAATTTTCTGCACTTGTAATCTACTGCCAATGGTGCAGCTACTGGCAGTAGATAATGTTTTAAGCATTTGCACCAGTGAGCACATTTTACAGGCACTTAGAGCTATCCTACCATGCATTTGAAGGGGGGGATTTGGGTGGAGGGGGGAAGCAGGGAGGCAGCTGTAGAATTGTTTTTAAGTTAAAAAACATATGCTGTAAAAACTAGTGAATACAACTTATTTTATGCAAGAATCTGAAAACAATCATTTATAGTGCAATGGAACATCCACCTCTGCAGACATAAAGAGAAGGTCCTACATGTGTCAGACTCCCTGTGTATCTTAAGGAAGCCTGGTCTTTAGTCTACTGGGATTAGTCTTGATTCTGGTTTCTAAATTTGTAAGCAGCGATTAACAACATTTTTATAAACTATGACCTTAGTGGACTGTCAAGTAATAAATGAATGTTTACTATTTTGATCAATATGGAATTTAACTAGATTTGAATCTTTGAGCTATTCTATAATCTTAGTAAGATTTCACTCATCCAGTTTACTCTTCAGTCATTGTATCTCATTTCAGTACAATTAATTCTGAAATGTGTAGTGAATTAATCTTACAGTTTCAACTGAAGTAGTCTACATTCACAAACTGGTAGAAAAACAGGAAGAACTTAAACCTAGAAGTTGTTTGGAATAAAAAATTGCTTTGTTTCTCAAGCTTTTTTTTAAAAAAAATAATTTATTCAAACCAACTCTTCTACTGTTCCATTAGGTCCTAATTCATGAATAGTGAAGTTCTAGGTCCAGGGCTGAATATCATTCACCACCTTCTTCCATTAAAACTAACAAGGAAAAAATACATAGAGAAAGAAAAAAGTTCAAAGAAGTGATGCAGCTCATAAAATGCTTTAGCAGAGTGAGTCAATTTTTGTTTATTTTCAGGGGCTATCACTATTAACATCTTTTATTTCACAAGGGCTTTTATTACTGTGTGCAAGCAGCACTTGTTCTGGTCTAAGAAACAGAAAAAAGGGAATGTTACCCTGGAGAGGAGGAAGTGTGCATGAGCAATGGAATTCTAAGAATTCCTGGAGTATATTAAGATTTGATCAGTGATTTTTGTCTTATATGAGGATGCTGCAGAATGTTTTGGGTTTCTTTAACTACCCTTGTCAGCCAAATCTGTATTTTTTTTGCAGATGCCTCCACAGCAAACTAGAATTTAAACATTTTTAAAGTACTTTAAAGTATTAAAGTATGTTTGCACAAAATTATGAAATATGTCTTGAAAAGTAGCCAAATAATATAAAGCTTTTATAAAGTATCAGAAGTACTATAAAGTTATATGTGATGATAATAGAGATGTTATATGTTACAAGAAGTTCATTGTTGTGTTGAAGTTGTGGAGGAAACAACTGGATTTCAAATCTCTGTACTAACTCAATTCAATTTATTTTAAGGCCAAAGAGTATCAATGTAGATTTTGAATTGTAGTTCAGTCATAGGGTGTTTTATCATCTAATGAAGTGCTTTAACCTAAAATGAAATTAAATTTGATGGTTTTTTTTTCTTTTTCCTCCTCTGTGATTTAGGAATATTGGCCTGAAATATTTAACAGAACTGTGATTTATTTTTTTTTTTGTCCTGCTTAATTAACTTCATTTTTGTTTTATCTTTGTCATTCAGAGATGCAACATTAATAGGAAACATAGCTTTTTCAAGTCTTGCTGATTCTGACTTTTTTTTCCTGATACTAAGGTATTCTACAATATCAAGTCAATCAGCGCTTGTCACATGTTTTTGTTGTTGTGCTAAAGCATAGATAATTAGGAGGAGAAATCCTTCAAGCTTTCATTGCAGTTCTCTGATTCAGAATAGAATATTATTTATTGCAGCTCTGTCATGATGGCAAAGAAGAATACACTTCTAATAAGGTTATAATAGTATTCCAACTCACTTTAGGGACTCAGATCTTGCAAAACTTAACACTATTTGTAATTTTTTTTTCACAGGTCCATTTTCTCATACACCATATTTACTGTAGTCTGACTCTAACTCAGGTTGAGGTAAATTAGTATGTCTCCAGGACATACTTTTCAAAATGTATTTAGATCCATCATGTATGTATCTACAGTGGTTTTCAAAGAAAACTGATAAAAAATACTCTTTTCTGGTAAATGAAAAGTAATAAGACCAAAAGCCCTGGAGAGATAGAAGAATCTTCCTTTCAGGATGTCTTTCTTTTGGGAGCTGCAGAGGTACGTTTTAGCTATATCCTCCATCTGTTTGTATAGTTGATACTTTAAAAAAAAATGTTCTAAAAATCATTACAAAGAAATATATACCCATTGTTTTACAGCTCTGATGCTGGTGAATATATTTGTCACTCTGTTTTATTGATAGTTTCTAAAGCCTTGTCAATAACACATGTCAATAAGAACTATTTCCATTCTTTGTTAGAATCATAGAGTTATTTTGATTGGAAAAGTCCTTTAAGATCATTAAGTCCAACCACTAAGCTCACACTGCCAAGCCCACCACTAACCCATATCACTAAACACCTCATCTACATATCTTTTAAATATCTCCAGGGATAGTGACTTCACCACCTCCCTGGGCAGCCAGTTCCAGTGTCTAACAACCCTCTTAGTGAAAAGGCTCTTCCTAATCTCCAATCTAAACCACCCCTGGCGCAACTTGAGACCATTTCCTCTTGTCCTATTGCTTGTTACTTGGAAGAAGAGGCCAACCCCCACTTCATTACAGGCTCCTTTCTGGTAGTTGTAGAGAGTGATCATGTGTCTCTTCAGCCTTCTCTTTTCCAGACTAAATACTTCCAGCTAAATATCCTGTCAGCTTTTACCTTTATTATGTGTCCTAATAATTTAGAAATAACACAATTATGGTGCAAAATATTGAGTATTAAAAGGCCATCAGAAGAAATGGCTTTCTAACATTTTTGTATGCCATGTAATGTAGTATAGTGGTGTCAGAAGTTTAATTGTCTGAGTCTTAGAGAGGTTAGTGGTTGTTTTCTCTGCTTTTTATAACACTAGTCATCTATTTTTGTTCTGCTAGCCCTGTATCTAAGCCTGTCTTCTATTTCTTCATATCACAGAATCTTAGACTTATAGTTGAAAGGGACCTTTAGAGATCATCTAGTCCAACGCCCCTGCCAAAGCAAGTCCACTTAGATCAGGTCACACAGCAATGCATCCAGGTGGGTTTTGAAGACCTCCGGACAAGGAGACTCCACACCCTCCCTGAGCAGCCTGTGCCAGGGCTTCCTCACCTGAACAGTAAAATAGTTTTTCCTTATGTTTAAATGGAACTTTTTGTGTTCCAGCTTCTTTCTCTTACCCCTAATACCCTGTAGGGCTTGTAAGGTTCCAGTCTTAAGGAAGATTTATTTGTGTAGTACTATATATAAAGTAAGTTATTTTTGTGTTGTCCAGTTGAGCAACCTTGAGGTGAACTTGCTTAAAATTTATGGATCTGACAGACATCATTAAAATTGATAATATATCCCTTTTTTATAGCTAGATAGAACTTTTGGATCTGACTTTTAGACTCCTGAAGTTACTGAAGTCCATCGTTTGCTTTAAAATGTGTAATTTCTTTTGTAAATTCTGCATTTAAAATTATTTAACTGCTTGTCACTTAAGTTTAAAAAATGAAGGCCAATGGCATCCTGGGATGCATCAAGAAGAGTGCGGCCAGCAGGTCAAGGGAGGTTCTTCTACCTCTCTGCTCTGCTCTGGTGAGACCTCATCTGGAGTCCTGTGCCTAGTTTTGGGCTCCTCAGCTCAAGAGGGACAGAGAACTTCTGGAGAGAGTCCAGTGCAGGGCCACCAAGATGATCAGGGGACTGGAATGTCTTTCATACAAGGAAAGGCTGCAGGAACTGGGGCTGCTTAGTCTAGAGGAGACTGAGAGAGGATCTTATTAATATTTACAAGTATGTAAATGGTAGGTGTCAGGAGATTGGGGCATCCCTTTTTTCTATAGTAGTTAGCAATAGGACAAGGGGTAATGGGATGAAGCTGGAACACAAAAAATTACATTTAAATATAAGAAAAAGCTATTTTACTGTAAGGGTGACAGAGCACTGGCACAGGCTGCTCAGGGGGGTAGTGGAGTCTCCTTCCTTGGAGGTCTTCAAGACCCGCCTGGACGTGTTCCTGTGTGACCTGATCTAGTTGAACCTGCTTCTGCAGGAGGGTTGGACTAGATGATCTCTAAAGGTCCCTTCCAACCCTGCCATTCTATGATTCTGTGATTCTATGTCTGATTTATTTTTTTATGGAGCAAGGTCTGTTCATAAGTGTTTTTTCGGTGTCTTAAGAATATTTGTAAAATGACATCTGTATGTGAAGCTAATACACATCATATAACTTATGGTGCCTTTTTTCCTCAGGACCTTTTAATTTTTTTGTCAAAGTGAGTTTTGCAGCGTAGATTTTTAATACTTATGCTTAACTTCTCTACTCTGAAACTAGAAACTACTCTATGTGTTGTTTCCAGACTGTAGCAGAAAGTGAATGTTCACCTGCTAAAATTGTGGGCTCTAATGTAAGGAGAATAGGGAGAAAATAACAGGATCATGTAGACAGTCTATCAGCTAACCCAGTAAACAGGTATATAAATGTCAGCAGCTTATCCGCGAGGAGGGATGAATCACTTGTCTCCCTGTCTGAGGAGAATCAAGATGGAGCAAACTGGCTTGCCAGACCATGTGCCTAGAGGTGCCATTCTAGAAGGGAAACAGTCTGCTGGCTAATAGATTCCAGGATGTTGAACTGTAATATTTTCTCAAATGATACAGTAAGCAAATTAATTACTTAACAGAATGAGGAAATGGTAGAAGAAGAAATCCAAACATAAGTTACACTAAGGCAGAATTCTTCAATAACAAGATATATATTATTTAAAGAAATGTATTTTAAGATATGAAGCTGTAGTAATGATGAAAAGGATACTGGAATTTTAATTCCAGTGTATGTAATCTCAGTGTGCATGTTAACACCGTTAATGCAGTGCTTACTGCATTACTTTCTCTTTCTTTAGGAGGTTTTGATTCTAGTAATTTTATGTATTATTCTAGTGATAATTCTGATAATTCCTCCTCATGAGAATAAAAGAAGGTATGTACATCATACTTAAAGAAAGGTATGATTTAACAAAGCTGTAGCTCAAACTTTTTGTATGCAAGTATTCTACAAGAATTCTGAGATTCTATATTAGGCATTGCATCTCTTACTAGGTTGTGATATTCAGGAGAATAGTGTGCAAACCATATTGTCTTGTAATACTTTACATCCTAAAAATGTAAAAAGAATCTCTTCTGCATGTAAGAATACGTAGATGATAATCTCATTACTTCAGTATTCAGTTGGATAAAGTAATTAGTGAATGAAGTACAGTTCTCACTCTTCATTATTTAAAGTCTCTTTTTCCTTGACCCTTTCTTTTCCCTAATACTTTTCAGTTTATCAACTTTCTTTCTTTTCTTCTCAAGTGAGTATTCCAGAATGTGATGCAGGACCATGTCCTAGTCTATGATAACCATGCCTGTGATACTGTTGGCGAAAACCAGCCACATAGGATCTGGATGGAAATGCTCCTCTGTATTAGTAGCATCTCATTTATGCTTACCTTTAGATACCTTTAATTTATCTAGATATCATTGAATTCAGACCCTATGCAGGTTGATTCTTTACAGTATTGTTTTGGTTTTTTTTGTTTCAGAATGACATGTAAGCCTATTAAAAGGCTTCTGCAAGGCATTTGATGTCAACACAGTTACTTTGATCAAATAAACCTGTATTCAGAAAAAGTGATGTTTAGCAAGACTTAGTCCTCCTCTAGCATCTCTATTTCTCAACTCATTGCAATCTTAATTTTCCGTTGTATGATTTTACCCAGCATCTGTGTCAAAGTAACCAGCATATATTTACATAGTTGTTCTCTTTCATCCTTTGAAAATACTTTATACTAGCAAGAGCAAAAAGCCAAGGAAGGTTGTAATTAAAAGTAAAGAAATCAGAGTAACTTAAATAGTGTATAGAAGAGAAATACAATCATCAGAAAGTATATAACTGTGCAGTGAGAAAATACTAATATTGAAATTTTTGCACTAATGGCAACCTTAGCCTCTAGTTTTCTGTGTTCCTTTAATGTACCTGAGATCAGATATTTATATAATCAGATAATTTATCTGTATTTTAAATAATATTTTAGCTTTTAAATGCAAACTCACAAAGAATAGCAACGTATACTTAATTTTAGAGGAGATTTAATTACCTGTGACTACTCTATTTTCATTCCATCTTTAATTTATCAATTCTTTTACAAACGCCATAGTTTATGTCAGTTATTTCTTTTACAAACACCATAGTTTGTGGAAGCAGAAATCTTATGTGTTCACTGTATCTTGTTCTTGTCTGTAGAATGCTAGATATTGTCATCAAAACAGTTTCTATGTTTTATCTTACATCAAAAAGAAATTTAATGACAAAAGTCTAGAACATTTGTTTATATACATGTTTGTATATAACATTTGTCATAACATTTGAACTCTTAATGCAGAATGAAGTAAAGAAAATATGTAACAGTCTTAGCCAAAGGTATGAAGTTGTACGGAGAAGCTGATAACAGAATATAGTCCTTTTGACTTCAGCATTTGTGCTTTAACTAAAAACAGTGGACAGGGATGGAGCTGAATTTGCTCAGAATAGTTCATTAGTGTAACATACAATGAGTTCTGGAACACTTGTCTTCCAGAAGGTTTTTCAGGACACTGAGAGTTATAAATTATTTGTGTTCTTCAGCTTCCTTGAAAAATGTGTCCTGTAACGCCCTTTGGTGCTTTGATAGTTTTTCCCATTTCCCGTTGTTTCCCTGATTTACAAAGTCATTGAAACAGAAATTGTTTTGGTTTGTGTATCACTTTTCAGCTTGTAATAAGTGACATATACAATAATAAAACAGTAAATCCATCCTAAAATGCATAAGTAAGTAATAAAATATGCAAATTCAATGAAAAAAATACAAATAGGAGAAAACAGAAATAAGTTTACCTATATAAATACTTATGACATTTAAAAGTCACCTTTCATGTGAAGTGTTTGTGTGTTGCAAATTGAGTGCCTAGATTTTTAATTAATTCCATACTAAAATAGACAGGTCCCTTTTTTTCATCAGCTCAGAGCTTATTTCATACCAGAAGAATGTTCTGTGGAATTACACTTCTTTTACATGGTTTATCATTTAAGAGGAATTACCCAGTCAAGTCTCCTGAAACATTTAACACTACCGTTCTTGTATATTTCTGCATACTTTTTAGTATCTGTCTGTGATTTGTTTTACTCTAAAAGAATAAAACTGTTAATAATTTTTATTTTGAATTCTGATGTGGCTGTGTATTGAATATTAGTTCATGCATAACTGTTTTTTGCCTAGAAATTCAAGGAAAATAAGGGTTTATTCTTTCACACTTGTTTAAATTTTAATTGCCTTCTCAAGTAACAAACAAGCTTCAAGCTAAGACTTGCAGATGTTGAAAACTAGGTCATCTTGTTTATGCACAAACTCTGCTTGCTCTTCTGCAGAGTGATGGTCTATAAAAACAAATCCAAAGTATTTTCCTAGAATTAGGTAAATCAGTAAGAACATTAAAAGTATCCTTATTGCATCCTCCCATGAATTACCATTATCTTTCTAGTTATTCATCCATTATGCTTCTATTTTTTACTTACTTGGATTCACTTCAACAATCATACTCTGGATGAGTAATTTTTAAGGAAATTCTTTACTGAAAATTTAACCCTTGGAATCAAAGTAAGACTGGTATTTAACTAGGATTGATCCAGTGCTGTACATAATTTGTTCTCCTTTGTAGGGTAACTTATACAGAAGTGTGACCACGAAGAGAACAAGATTGTGCCAGATTACATAGTCATACCACTTTTTAACCATGAGATTCATTTGAAATGTGGTGACATAGAGCCGTTTCCTTCCTTCCCTTCATGTAAGTCATGCTATATCCCCAGTAAGCTATTCAGTTTGTTGAAGTGATGCACAAACAAGCTAATAGTTCTTGCCTTCACTGCAAAACCTTGTTATTTAACCATTAGTCAGAAGAAGGACGCTAAGGGGTAAAATGCTGACATCACAAGTGGTTATGTGGAGATTATACATGAAAATGTTTTGTGTCATGGTGACAGTTTATACTTGTATGATTTTTTAGATTTGAACTGTCATTTGTTGAGAGAGAGTAAAACTTTCACATGTGGTGAACTAGGGTAAACACTCAAAAGGCATATTTGAAAATGTTACTCTGTCGTATCTATGCTGCTTATTCACAGCCAGTATTGTCAGTGTGCTGATTCTAGTGAGTTAAAATGCAACCTGGCTTCATAAAAAGGACTTAGTTGTAATTCCAGTTTATTTCCTTTTTTCTGAATCTCTTGCCCCTTTATGGAAGTAATATTAAGAAAATTTTGCAAGATTTCAGTGCTTTTTATGTCAGCTTGGTAAATAGCACAAGAACAGTGCTTCATTTACCCCTGCTAGTTTCCAGTCATGTTCAAAGCAAAAATGCAAAGTTTCATGAGAACCAGCAGAAAATTGGTAATGTTTTATTAGTCCCTAGGATTTATTTCAGCCTCTGTAAATAAGTAGAATGCTTATGCTAAAATCCATATTAATGCCAGCCTAAAACTGAGAGTTTGTCTGAAATACCTTTCTTTTACATTAGTCACCTTTTATTACTCACGGAAATAGCATAGAAATAGATATATTAGAATCTTACTGCAATGCTTGGTAATTTGAGTTGTCTACAAGAAAAAACTCATTATATCTTTCCATTTCCCTGGCTCTTTCTGCCTCCTATCTTCCCATCTGCTTCTATTTTAGAAACACATGAGTATATGTAAATACATGATCTTGTACGAAATGTACTTTAATTATTGAGTCCTTCACTTTCTAATAGTGTGTGAGGTTTACTCAAAACATTAGCACTTTAAGCTAATGATGTGTAGCGGGGTAGTGATGTCTTTGTCTCACTGTCTCATTCTGAATTATTAAAAAAACTATACAGAAGTTGTTGATAGTACTGGCTGCACATGCCTTATCCACCAGATGTGAGATTGGAATTCTAAGTACAGGTGATAAGATTTCTGGGAACAATTAGTACAGTTGGCCAGTGGCATTTGGGCACAGAAGCTGACTTTTTGGATCTGAAATAGAAACAATGAACTTCAAAATTAAATACTGTTGGGATTAATTGGTTTCAGATTATATGTGAAAGAAAATAGCTGGTTCCTATGGAGTGAACCGAGAAGGGAGGGAAGAGAAATGCTAAGGTGACCATTTACTTGGGGATAGTGATAGGTAGATTACAGGCTGTGGAACATCTTTCAATCAAAAGCCAGAAATAACTTAGCTAGACCTTCAAATTCAGTTTCTGTAATTTGGATTTGGAAGGGAAGGGAAACAAAGTGACCAACTTAACTTAGTGAATAATTTACTTCACTTTACTCAATTTGCATTCCAAGTAAATGTAATATAAGTCAGAAACACTGATGCAATAGCACTATTTTTGTGCAATTTTAAAGGCATTTTCTTCAGAGGAGGTTTGCAGTTGTTTCAAGTTGATCTGAGACATCTTTTCATGTGTTGTGTTAATTTTTTTACACTTAAAATACAAGACTATTAAATAGGCTAGGATGTTGTGTTGACATTTTCCCCCCTTTTTACTATCCTATCCTCTTGTAATACAGTTTCCTTGCTTTAGAGACTATGTGTCTTGAGTATGTGTATCACACACAGATCTCCTAAAGTCCTTTGAAATCAAAGTGCTTAATATTTAATGTCAGTGTGTTATGCATTCTACTGTAATACTGCCGATTCTGCTTGCAGAATATTTAGGTCTTGGACTAAAACTAGCTAACTATATGAACACTATTGATTTTCCTTTCCAGCTGTTGTGGTATTATGCATTCCTTTTCTCAGATATTCATGATGTATAAGGTGTTAAATTAAAAAGTACTTTACCATGTTCTGTTTTTATACCACCCTTCAGATTTTACTAGTGTTGTTCTACTGACTTATTAATGGATTATTCATTATCACTTTTTTTTTGTCTCAATTTCATACCTTTTCACTTTTTTTTTAGAAAAGAAAAAAAAGTGACTTTTCTAGATAATTTTCAGATTCTGTATACTGGATGTGGTCAAGCAAATTGTCTCTAGAATATGCCTACAATATTTAAGAGAAGTATTTGTGAGAGTGATCTAGTATATTTGTGACTCATTGGTAATAAAACTTACTGAACCTACAGTATCTGTTGTTCAAAGTGCACCTGTGAGGTACATGGTGAAACTTGCTGATTTGTATAGCGTTGGATTAATAATACTTGCAGAAGGAAAAACCACATAGTGTACTGAAGATAGTGCCTAGCTATTTTGGAGATTATTTCTTTTCTTTTGATTCATACAAAACTGAACTCACTACCTGCTTGCCATGGCAACTATCTCTTGACAAACCTGTTGCCTTGTCTGTATGAGTCATTCTTGACAGGTGTTATCTGACTTGTCCTAAATGGTGTAGAGACATCCTTACTGTCTCTGATAAGTAGGCATGAGGCATACTCACAAGTAGGTGGCAAGGAGAACAAAATCCATACCTTCAGTTTACAGATTTAGAGGTAATCTCTGTTTTGATCATGGGAAGACATATAATCTCTAGTGTCCATAAATGAGACCTACTTGTCACCTTTGTGTAATACTGCTGAATTCTTGCAAATGAAGTTCTTGGATACACATTTTGTATATGCATGTATACATAATGTATATATGTATGTAAACATACTAAGGAAAGAAAAAGTTACAGATAACTGAAGAAATTCACTTGATTTGATATTCAGTGTCCCTCTGTGAATCACTTTTAGAATATATTTATATTCAGATATCACAATAAAATCAGTGTAGCATGCCATGACTGATACAGAGATATGGTAAGAATTTTGATTCAAAATCATGTCCCATACCTAGAAGGTGGATTTGCAAATAATACTTAATTTGGAAGTGAATGGAACCCAAGTCTTAGCAATAATTCCTCTGAAAGATTAGTAGCTCAAAATACATGTCTTAGTTTTGTGGCAGACTCCCATTTCTGATGATATTTAACTGAAATTAATGCCTCGTGTTTTAACTGATACAACCCTCAGAAGGTGTAGCAGTAGCAATCCAGGTGGACTGTACAAATAAATTACTTTTTTTTTTTTTTTTCTGTATCAGTGTCAGGTCTGAATTTCTATATCTGATAAAGTGCTTTATTTTTAACAGTGGAAAAAGATGTTCTTGTCTTCGACCTGATGGCTGTAAGTTTTTGTATAGGTAAGGTGGGATTTTGACTCAACAGGCTACCTTGATGGTAGTCTGCTATGAAATATTTAACGTCATCATTACATCAAGCTTATTATATTGACCTATCCCACCATCCCTTTGAATCAGCTACACTGGAGATGAGAAGTGACCCAAACCAATTCTTCTGCTGATCCTGTTTTCCTTTGGTATTATACCCAGTCAGATTCTTTCAAGGACTTAAAACCAGCAGCATATCTGCTATATTGTTTTGTCTATCTACAGCTAGGATTATTTTCTTTGAGTACACAGCCAAAACCTATGTAGACTTTTTCTCAGTCTGAAAACATATACCAAGTGTTCATTACAATTTTTTTTTTCCGTTCTTTTTCTTTGGAGGGACATAGGAAACTATCAAGCTATACTTTCTGTTGGTGGTATTTTTATCCTTTTTCTCACTTTCTTGAGTGAAGATGGCAATTTTACTTCAACCACCCCATAAGAATTCCAGGTTTTGAACCCAAGAATGATGCTAACTCCTCAACCCTTCTCAAGAAAAATGTTAATCTCTTCCACAATACTTACACAAGTGACACACATTGTGGCTCTAACAATGATGGTTTAAAACACTATTTGCCAATACTTTAAATCCTTTTTGTTGTATTTATTAAGGCACTCGAACTACTTTTTGCTAAAATCTAATCATAGATTTAGTTCTAATTGTTCAAAAAGTTAAATGTATTAGACACGTGACATCTCCGTACTGAAGTATTACTATCCTTCATTAAGACATTTTCCCTCTGATCAATATTTGCAAAGTTCTAAGTCTGTAGCACTTTCATAGAAGTATTTCTGTCACATAGGAGTGATACTCTAATTTGTCTGTAATAAACTGCATAGTAGATATTTAAATACAGTGCATTGTAGTGTGTACCCACAAGATGGCAGATTAACTTTAGCATATGTGACCTTAAGCATTTGTTGAATTTTTATTTTAGACATGAAGATCTCATGTTTTATTGATGACAGAAAGCCTCTGCCTGCCTCTTAAATGAGTATATGTTGGAAAGAGAGTGACTATAGGCAGAGTGCATAAGCACCACCCCTTGCTGCAGTGATGAGGATTAGTCAAAACTGAACCAATAACATATCTGAGAGCACTGAACCACTCTTCATTTTTCCTGACTTTATCAAAACTTTCTCTTCTCTCCTGACCATTTGAAAGATGAAATATTTACTGTTTACAAATGATGTAGTACAGGATGGAAAACTATATAAGGTGGTCTCCTTCTGTGACAAGGTGACACTCTTAGTGGATGAAGGGAATGCTGTGGATGTCGTCCAGAGTTTAGTAAAGCCTTTGAAACTATTTCGCACAGCATCCTCCTGGAGAAACTGGCTGCCCATGCCTTGGACGGACCTATTCGGTGATGGATGAAAAACTGTCAGATGGCTGGGCCCAGAGAGTGATGGAGAATGGAATTAAATCCAGTTGATGGCAAAAGACCAGTGGTGTTCCCCAGGACTCAATGCTAGGATCTATTCTGTTTAACATCTTCATCAGTGATCTCCATCAAGTGCACCCGCAGTAAGTTTGCTGGTGACACCAACCCGGGTGGATGTCTAGACCTGCTTGAGGACAGGAAGGCTCTTCAGAGGGATCTGAACAGGTAGGATATATTGGCCAAGAACAATTAGATGAGGTTCAACAAGGCCAAGTGCCGGGTCCTGACTGGGTCATAACGACCCTATGCAATGCTACAGGCCTGGGGCAGAGTGGATGAAAACTGCCTGGAGAAAAAGGACTTGTGGGTGTTGGTTAACAACCACTTGAACATGAGCCAACAGTGTGCCCAGGTGGCCAGGAAGGCCAGTGGAAGCCTGGTTTGTGTGAGAAATAATGTGGTCAGTGGGACCAGGGAAGGAATTCATAGAATGGTAGGATTGGAAGGGAACTCTAGAGATTATCAAGTCNCACTCATCCAAGCCACACGGCCTGTGCTTTTTTGTTTGTCCCCCTGTACTCAGCACTGGTGAGGCTGCACCTCAAATACTGTTTGGAGCCCTAACTATAAGAAGGACATGGAAGTGCTGGAGTATGTCTCAAGCTGGGCAACGAAGTTGGTGAAGGGTCTGGAGAATAAGTCTAATGAGGACTGGCTGAGGGAGCTGGGAGAGTTTAGCCTGGAAAAGAGGAGGCTGAGGAGAGACATGATCCCTCTTTACAAGTACCCAAAAGGAGGTTTTAGCAAGGTGAAGATTGACTCTCAAGTAACAAGTGATAGGAGAAGTGGAAACAGCTTCAAGTTTCATCAGGGTAGGTTTAGATTGGATATTAATAAAAATGTATTCACTGAAAGGGTTGTCAAGCATTGGAACAGGCTGTCCGGGAAAGTGGTTGTGTCATCATCTCTGGAGATATTTAAAGATCTGTAGATGTGGTGCTTAGGGACATGATTTAGCGATGGACTTATCAGTGTTAACTGTTGGGATGTCGTTAAAGGATCTTTCCAACCTAAACGAATCTATGATCTTCTACACTGAAAGAAATCATCTGCATCTGCAGCAGGAAAGCAAGGGCATATGAATGGATCCATAGCAGCCTTATTCAGCAGTGCAACCTCTGGAAAATCTACGTATGGTCTCTGATGCTAAATGTAGACCAAAAGGTAGACAATTCTGCAGCCTTCCTTTTTGTCCTCATCCTTCACTCACTTATTTCGGGGACCTTGTCGGACATTGAAAACCTGTACCAGCTTATGTTTCTTTGCTGGGGAAACCCAGTGTGCTGAGAAGAAAAAAAGAGATATTCACTGTGTCTTGCCCAGAGTAAGGTCAAGCTAAGGTAGGGGCATGCACTTACATCTCTGAGCTGTAAAGTGCTGCCTATTCCACAGTGTATGCATAGCCTGAGTTGTGGACTGAATATATGGGATGAGAAGAAAGAGATCCTCTGCTCCCATTTTATTTAGGCAGTCTCCTTTCTGTGCTGGAATGCATTTTGCCTGCTTATTTCATTATTTATACTGTTTATTTCTTCCCTTCACAGAATGGTACCATGATAGTAGTTTAGCCAGTTTCTTTGTGGGTTTTTCTGTCAGCTGATGTTTAGAATCTCATAAACTGTCGAAACGCTTCAAGCTGGACACCATTAACTGCAGGCAAACATTATTAATGTGTATGCATTTCCCCTGGAAAAAAAGCAATATGTAGTAACAATTACAGTTTTTGTAATGCCTGTTTTTGTAATGCCTGCATTTTAGATTTTTTTGGATGTAAAGTATCCCTTTTGTGATTTTATGCTCAAAATTGCAGTATGAAGAAACAACATCCGTTCATGGAAATTTTCAAGACACTGTTTGTTTTGTTGATTTATTTTCATAAGCATGTATTAATAAATCTGGAACTTTTTTCAAATGTTGTACTTTTAGAGCTATTTTTGTTTTCTTTGGTTTCTGTTAGGATCAGGTTATTTGGAAACGTGCTGTCTGCATTCAGCAGCAGCAAAACAAAGCTTTGTATTCTGGCTCATCGCCTCCATTGCAGGGGCAGACAGGTGGTGATGTCCTGTAACCATGACTACATACAGCCCTTAGGGAGGGCTCTTGTAAGATGATAGTAATTCTTGAATGGGGGGCAGGGCAAGATGTGGGTCTTTTTATATGGGTTGCACTTGATTACATGCCTACTCTGTTACATGCTTGTGTGCTTCCTGAAATGCAGCAATCAGAATACATCACTGCAGTCAGTGTGACTGAGACTGCTGACATTCATCATTTAAAGTCTTTACATCGATTAGAAAGGCAAAAGGTTGATTACAGTCAGACTGCCTGAGTTTCTGCATCATTTTGACCATAGGTTTTACCAGAGTTAGGCACTTAAGGAAAGGCCTTCCTGTGCTGAGGTGAAAGCAGGTTAATGTGGCACCAGGTTTAGGGTATTGATCTTAATGGGAAGGAAGGGCTCTGTGGCTGTGACCATGTCTACTGACAGAAAGTGGACATGCTGGGGTGGGAAGTGTTAATGAGAGTAAATGGGAAAATTCCTTTAGCTCTGTCTTCCATTAGTATCTCCCAGCAATTAGTAGAATTAAGAAACTGAACTGCACCTAGCACACACAGACCACCAGCTTTTGCTCGTCAAAGAGGTCTAATAGCTTTTTCAGTGATTAAATGTGGTTTGACCTTGTTGATGTCATAGATGAAAAATGGGATTGCAACATCTTCGGCTTCAGATTAGAGTGACTCAAAAAGTGCCACCTACTGAACTGCCAGTAGTTTCCCTTTACATGCTTTTTGATGAACTGACCTGTCATGGCCTTGTTTAAACTTCTGGGATCTGCCAAGACCTCAGCTGGAGTTGGTGTTGCTGCAGGATACTTGTCGTTTCAATTCCATTCAATACCTTTGCAGCAGCAGCACAGGTAAACATCTTTGCAACTGGAGCAGTTAATGTGTTTCAGTAAGGAGAGAGAAACTTAAGAGGGATACACATCAGTTAAATAAATGGTAAAGGACTATCCAACTTGAAGGGACAGAACAAGCTAAATGAAAGTTGGCCTTGTGGTTGAGAAGAGATTTTTTTTGTTTGTATGACTGAAATTTTACTTTAAGGATCATGCAGCTTTCACTCTGTATTTCTGTGTGTAAGACCTGGTGAAGACGAATTGTGGAAAAGAGTTTGGAATCTGTGCTATTACTACTATTACTCAATGCTGGAATTTTCAGCCTAAAGTTCAGCCAGGAATGCTGTACAGATAACAGGAAGGTCTCACCATTTCCAGTTTAATATGGAATGACAGAGAGTGTAATACACGAGGAGAATAAAAATGAGAAGAAACTCTTCCTTTTAGAAGCAGAATTACTTTGAGAGAATTGGCTAAATGGAAGCAAAGACTCCAGCTAGTACTTCAAGGAAGTCCCCATGGTGGGTGAATGAGAGTTACCACGTGTATCTTAGTTTCCCAAGGGAAGAGATTGTGTATGTTTTCAGTACTATGGGGGAGTGCAAGAGCAGTGGTGAGCTGCAGTGAATGATTGGTCTCCTTTGTACTCCATTTTCAGATGCAGCAGTTCCTTCAGTTTGCTCTTTGCTTCTAATGATACAGAAGCAGAGAGAAGCAGTGGCCTAGAAAATATAGATATATTTTACTGTAAAATATTTATAGTCTCTAGCTTCAGCTAGCAAATTCTGCAGAATGATGAATTTGGAGCAGCTGTGCTAGTAAACTGCGTTGTTTTCCAAAATTCTCAGTTACATATTTTAATCTAAAGTACAACAAGAAGCATTCACATATATACATCCAATATGTAAAACGGAAGTAGAATGGTTAGAACAAAAGATACAAGATTGCAAAATTGCTTTGAAAATTTACTAGCCCAGCCATCAAATCACCCTGCCTGCTCCATTGACAATGAAATGGCACCAAATGCCTAGCTCAAAACTGTTACTTGTTCTGAGCAAGTATTCTGAGACTAATAAAAATGTGTGTGGGGATTGTATTTGTATTTTAGTTACCTATTAGATTTTAGGACTTGTTCTTGCATGTCAATCGTAAAGACATACAAAGTGCAAAATATCAGTGTTATAATGAACTCAGATCAACAATTTCCCTATAGTCTACTGGAGACTAAGTGCCCCTGCAGGCTCTTTGCAGTTAGTGTACATTTCCATGTATGTGGCCAGCAGCTGCAATGTTGTTTCACGTTCCTATTTTGAACATTTGAAGTTCTTCTACTGTGTATCAGAAATCCAGAGAGCATTTGCAGAGGATGCAGGTAATTTAAATACCACTGTTGCCTTTCTGCATTTCCTATTGCACGACTTGGATGAACCAAATAATTTGTTCTCATTCAAAACAAAAAAAAAGTGAACTAAATGGGGCAGTCATGTATTTTTATGTCCAAAACATATAAATGAAAATACACATGTAAATTAAGTATTTAAAAACACAGACTCTGTGTTAAAAGGCTGCATTATTAAATGAAGATGACAGTAAAATAAAAATCATTGCTCGTCCTCATTTCTGCACAAACTCTGCAACACATAAATTAAGGATGTGCATGGTGCAGATGGGAGATGTTAGTAACGTTCTTTCTACACAGTGCACATTCATGGAAGTAGCATATGCTCTGCCAGTTTTGTCCCTTGTCGCTTTCAGAGTTTGAAAAGGATGTGCTGTTCCTTGGTTGCATTAGCAAAATCCTATCCAAAGAATAAATGTGTCCCATGTATTAGGATCCGACTATACCAATTGAAGCTACTATCCTTTTTTTTCCTTCTGTATCCCTTTGTGCTTATGTATCTCATTTAATGTTTCTTAGGTGAGACAGATATTTTATACTGTTTTCATGTTGCATCCTTTCACATACTTCTTAGATCTTTGCTTCTTTGCATGAATAGGTAGTGTAAGGCCTTTGGTATTCAGCAGAGACAAAAAGCTGCTATTTTTTCTGGGTCAATCAATTTCCTTAGATCAGAACTGGGATCTCTGAAGTGTATACTAAAACTGAGCTTCCTGCAGAGTTGTAAAATTAGACCCATCACTGTAATAGCAACAAGAGAAAAAATGTGAAGTGTAAATTTTTGTGGCTGTTGAACTCTGTCAATCAGTCCTAGTTCTTTGGGAAAGAAACTCAGATTACGACCACTTATAGTGTTTGTGTGGCATAGTTAAAAATTGTCATACATGTTATCTTTTATATATATTTACCTTTTATATAGCTGCTATTATATGACGTGTTGTTAAACCACATCTTTTGGTTTGCTAGATTTGATACCACTGCATTAGACTGAGGGAAAAACTGGCCTGACCCACTTTGATTTAGGATGGCCAATTTCACTCATTAAGACTGTACTTTGCTTGTACTTTCCTTTAAGCACATACCTGGGGCTATGCCATCTGAAGGCAAACCCATCATTTCTACATTAGGAGAGTGATGGGGCACTGTTTGTGATTCATGTACAGGCTATAAGGGGCTTAGGATAAATAGTAACTAGCCCTCTATTACTGAAATTCTCCTGAGAGGCTTATGGTTTTATAAAGAAACCAGGAATGGCATTTAAGGTCTGGTAAATGCTTTTTGTATTTTTGTTCCCTATAAGAATGAAGAATTTAGGGCTGAGACCATTTCCCCCCTTACTGGTTAATGTAGGTTATGAGAAAAAAAAACAACCCTCATAAAATGGCTTTTATTATACAGGAAATGTACTTGAAGTGTGGAATGCTTAGGAACGGATGCCTGCTTTACTGTTATAAATTGTTCATGATATGTCTTCTCTTATATGCATCAAACATAGCACTTGCTGTGGAGATGCATGTGATTTGTCTTCTCTCCTGAGAGATGGTAATTGGCTTCAGTTTACTTAGGCTACTGCAGTACAATTTATTTTCTTAGCTTAGCTGAGGCTCATGTTGCAGCATGTTTTCTTCTGTGAGGGTGAAGTATTTAATTTGTAAAGTGGTGGAGAGTATGTGTTGCATTACAAGACAAAGCATATCCCTCCTCTGTGGTGTTCAGTGGAAACAGATTACAAGACTCCACGATCCCCCTTTACCTTATCCTGTTTTGTTATTCAGTTTTACATGAACTAATAATGATATTTTAGAAAACATATATCGTAAATAGCTCAGTAATTTGAACACATGACCAATGAACTGGGTTACTATTTGTTTTGTCTTTTTACAACGAATTATTTCTGTGGCTTCCAGCTTTAGTTACATGGTGTTATTCCTCTTAGTTCTGAGTCTTATCTCTGGATAAACAAGCATTTTATTTCCAACAGACAACAGGCAGAAAATAGCAGAAACTTAAAATTTTAAGTATAAAGTTTTGTTGTTAGTTCAGTGATCTTTTTTCCTGCTCAGATTTATTTATGGTTTTTCAAATTCATCTATCTAGATGAAGAACTAAAGAGATGAACATAAAAATCACAACAAACAGCACTTCAAGAGAGTTAGCCTCCTCAGTGTAAAAACATTCACACAATGTTAACAGTTTGTGTAGCAGTAATAATGATGTAATATGTAAGTCATATACTGGAGACAAACCCTCTGGTTTCTTGATTTTATTAATTACCATTAGAATGTTACTGTCTAAATGGCTGACATTTTATTCCAATAAAGTACAGTATGGAATTCATAATGAATATCTCACAATTTTATTTAATGAATTAATGAATTTTACAGTAAATAAATTTTACTACTGGGGATCCCAACTTGCCATAGTGGTAGTCCTGCTTATCATTATTGTGGCCAGTCTGCTCCTTCATGGAGGAAATGAGAGGCAGGGGGATGGTTGCCACCACACACTGAGCTTTCCTCCTTTGGTAATATTACTTCAATGCTGAAATAGTGTCAGTTAATTCTGCAAGCTCATTACTCTTTAATGACTGTGCACATGTTAGTACTGCTGCATTAGCTCATGTGAGGCTCTAGGATTTCTGGGAACATTTGCTTGGGAACAGCATTTAAGCTATCTTGCCCTATGAATTAATTTGCAATGTACTGAATAAGGATATGCCTCCTTTCTGGGCATCCATGTAAAATTTTTTTCATCTAAGAACTCATTAACGAAAAGCAGCAAGTAATGAACTTGTGCTATGAGAGTGACTTTACTGTCAGCATTACTAATGCTCTAGTTTTGGCAGTATCTGACAGGTAAGAGGTTTAATACATAGTGGAAGGCATTTTGTCTGTGGTTGGATAAGGTGAAAATTCACCTATTTATGGGTATAAATCAGTACAGTCATAGAACAAGGATTTTAGTAGTCAATAAGGGACCCTCTGCTGACTGGAAACTGTGGAGAGGGACTACAGCTACAATGTGGTAGGAATATAAAACTGTACTTGACTGGGATTAACTATAACTACTGGCTTGCGTCAGAGCACATAGGAAGTTATTTGAAGTGGCATTTCTGTTAAAATGTTCTGGAAGCATAGGAGAGGAGTGTGTAATGTGAGATCTAAATTACACAAACTCTATTGATTTCTGTGGAAAAAGGAATAATTATAAGGGAAGAGGAAGTTCACAGAAGTAGCAAAGGGTAATTAGAAGGACATACATGTCCTCAAAGTAGTAAGCCTATTTGCAGTCCAGGTTAAATCAAGACCCTCAGCCTTTCCTGCTGGCCCAGGCTGAAAGCATTGCCAATGTTTTCCCACATAAAGTGCTTGGTAATAATGCAGAGACAGTAATCTTAGTTTTGCAGATTACTGTAAGAGAAGGTTCTTGAAAATGAATGATCAACTGTCATTCCTCATCATAACACTTGCCAGCCTGCTCACAGAGCATTTCTGCAGATTGTAGGTGCTGTTTTGAACAGGTAATATGAACAGGTCTGAGTAAAATGCAACTGTTAGATGTGAAGTCAGGGACTAAAGAAGCAGAAAAGCTCTGAAAGTCTCTGGAAGTAAACTGAATAATTTATGAGGTTAGATAAGGTAATCAGAGGTGTGGTGGAGTAAACAACAAACTTTGACTTCAAGGATTTGCATATTGACATTAACACAATGTGAAATGAGGATTCTTTAATTTGGTGCTTTTAACAATGTCCAGACAACTGTGGAAGGCCATGTCTTGAGCTTTAACCCTGTATTTAAGAGGGTCAGGGAAAAGCTCTAGTGTAACATCCAGATAGAATGACTATGAATGGTACTTGTCTAGATGTTTCTTGTGACATCAAGTGAAATGGTATTAATTAGTTTTGAGAATTACTGGAATAAAAAGAATCACTGCACAACTAAAACAGTTTTATATATTTGCCATGAGCCCTTTGGCTAAATGTTATATAGGACCAAATAGATGAACTTTGTTGGACAGTTTGTTTGCCTATTTAAGATTCATAAAGTGTGGGTAGCTGTGGTAACAGCAGTGTGGTTAACTAAAATATTACTTTAGCTATTGAGAAGTGCCTTTATGGTTTGGAAGGGCTCTCAAGGATTGTCAGAAAGGCTATTTGGGTAGAATGTGTAGATATCTTGTGTTATCCCCAAAGAGGTAGAAATCAATGAGGTATGATCGAAGTTCTCAGATTTGGAAAAAATTACAAAAGTTACAATGTGAAGAATAAGGTATTTAGCTCTAACGTTAAAGAAAGCATTCTTCATTTCTACCAAAGCCAGTTTTTATCTTGCTTTAACCAGTAGAAGGACAAAGAAAAAAATACAATAAAAAATGAAATCTTTATTTTTTGGCTCATTGTAATATTGTTTACATTGTTTATGATAATAACAATTTCTTGCATGCATTTCACCAACACATTACAAGTTAAAAGCATTTGTAAAAGAAAGATTCTACATTTAATGTTAGCTTGTGTATGAAACACAAAATATTCTGACGTCTTGATTATACAAGTGTGCCATTTTATTCTTGGGAAATAGTGGGGATGCTATTTGTACAAGTTTAGTGCAGTGTGATTCCAAAACAATAAGAATAGGCTATGTAAACAGACACTGCAACATAGCAAGGTTTTAATGAACAATGAGACTATCTTAGAACTTCTGATGCAAACAGCGCTAGAAATTCGCACATTCCCCTAATATTTTCCTTGCTATGACCTGTAACCAGATATAACTATTTGGAAACAAGCTGGGTTCCAGATTTACACAATTTACTTCACATTGAAATATAGGCAAATATAATATTAAAACAAGATAGTCTACAAATACTCACTTTTTTTTTTTTCTCATGGTGTGATGATGTCAGTTTGAGATTACTGTGGTTAGAACGTAAGCCAAAGGAATGAGGAAAGAAATATAAGAAACAGTGATCTAAACTTGAAGACGTTTTTCTTATATACAAAACTGTTGCCAAATGGTTTTTCTTTACATTATTTATATATGCTAACCATATTTCCCACAGGTTAAACAGTTTGCAATATGGCCTGTACAGTCCAATTCTACACCATGTAGTAGCCACTTCGAATTTTTTTTTAAAATGCAAAACTAAATAGCTGCAAACTATTTCTTAATGATTTGAAAGAGTGAGGTCTGGTTGGACGATGTGATTCACTTCACCATTGACACACGGCTTCCTCTAGTGGAGACAGTTGACAGTGGAAGGAGCAAGATAAAGCAGCAGAAGCACTGACATGCATCAGTGATAACTCTCCAGACTATCTCTAATGACACAGAATACAGTATGTCCTGTTGAGCTCTCGCAAATTAGCCATACTGTGGTACCTATCTGGTGCAATTCAATGTGGCAAAGCCATTTAATTCTGTGCTCAAATATGCACGACAGTATACTAATAGTATTTACATGGAAAATGATATTTTAATGATTCATTGCATGTTGGCCATAATAAGAGAAGATGGTAACTAAAGAAGAGTCTAGGAAAAAACCTGAGCTGTTTGAAAAAAAAAAGCAACAAAAGAATCCCCAGGGTTTTCCCCATGCAGAAACAACATGATACTTTTAAAATACTTTAACAAAAAGAAGAACGTGTTCATGTTTAATGATTTGCATAAAAATAAGTCATTGCAGTTTCCTGTAAATTAGAGGAGACTTCCCAGGCACATTAATCTGGATGCACATAATCTGGATGCAGCTATGCAAGCAGTTGGAACTCCTCAAATTAAGAGCAACCCTAAAACGTGGAAGTTCTTAAAATTTTTACCTTTGTGCAATGTCATATTTTTATTTATGCAAAATTGACAACTGCAGCAAGCCTATGCAATTACGTTATAGAGAATCTGAGAGTAGAACACCTGTTCCTCATATCTCTTTCCTCAACATAAACCCTATTACAAAAATAATCACATATAATAGTAAACAACTTGTGCATTAAAAAATAATAAATACACTAACACTAATTTTGTAAAAATATGACAAATGTAGCAATTGCATTACAAACAGTGAAGAGAATTACTGTTCTATGTATTTTGCAGTATGTGAAACAAAAAAGTATCATTTTGCACTCATTTCATGCTCCATGTTCTCTGTGGAGCCCCTTTCCCTCATTCTTAGCAGTGTCAGCTTTAGTGAAAACAGTAACCTCTTGTCAAGTTTGTTACCCTGATTCACAGAGTCACAGTTTGATGATGAAGGTTCACTGTTTTGTTATAGGCACTGACCTTAAGTATATATATAATGTATATATATGCACACACACGCGCGCACACACACACACATATATATGTGTAAAAACTGACAGTTTGGCATAAACCTCCTGAAGGAGTCCAGTTGATGCTTCACTCTCACAGACTGTAAACAAGTTGTCCCACAAGCAGAATTCTTAAATCTTTATTTTTTATTTTCCCTGACATCTTTACCTTTGTAGTTCTTTTCTGCTTTATCTTTCTCATATTTTTCTTTGTCTGGCTTTGTTACACTGTCATACGAAGGTGGGGACGTTGTAGAGGAACTCTCATCCGTTTTTTCTGGGGTGGAGTTCCCATTTAGTTTATCAATAATTATCTCTTTTATAACTGGTCCATCTCCTTCTTTGTTTTTATTTCTATTATATATACTAGACACCTTTTTAACTTTTTGCCTTAAAAGGTGACATCTATAAGCACGCTGAATGATGACAGCAGATACTTCCTCCTGCTTTCGTTTTAATGTGGTTGTAATTGGTTCATAGGAGACTTTGGAAGGATTGGCTGCCATAAACCGATCTTCCATCTGTATTCTGAGGGCGTCCATCTCCCCACTTTCCCCCAAAACACGCTTTGTGAAAGCAAACAAGATGTCAAGGCAGTGAATTCTGTCACCGCTTACCATGGGCAGATCCATTGCAATAAGCTGGACTTTGTTTGGTTTGGCTATAAGAAGAGGAGGATCTAATGAAGCTGCAAAATCTGATAGTTTACTGTATTCTATGAATTGTGTTGCGTCAGGATCAAACTTCTCCCAGACTTCATAGAACATCTCAAAGTCATCCTCACTCAAGGGTTCAGCACTTTCTTCAGTAGCAACACTGAAGTTCTCCAAAATCACAGCAATGTACATGTTCACCACGACCAGAAATGATATGATAATGTAGCTGACAAAGAAGAAAATCCCAACGGAAGGGTTGCCACAGTCACCTTTCACAGAGCTCCCTGGATGATCTTTGTGGGGGTCACAGTCTGGCTCCCCACTGTTAAGAATTGGGGCGAGCAAACCATCCCAGCCAGCAGACGTGGTAATTTGAAATAGGCAGATCATGCTGTTGCCAAACGTTTCAAAGTTGAACATGTCATCAATCCCAACTTCCCTCTTCACATAGGCAAAGTTGGACATGCCAAATATCGCATAGATAAACATGACCAGGAAGAGCAGCAGGCCAATGTTGAACAAAGCAGGAAGAGACATCATGAGAGCAAAAAGCAGAGTGCGGATTCCCTTAGCGCCTTTAATGAGACGCAGGATTCGACCAATTCTGGCCAGTCGGATGACTCTGAATAGCGTGGGGGACACAAAATATTTCTCAATCATCTCAGCTAAGCACATACCTAGAGAAACAAAAGGGGAATGTTTAAAATACAATTTAAAATTAGTATAGGAAGTCTATGTTATAGCTAAATATCATAATTCTAATTTATTTATTTATTGATTTTATTTCTTTTTATCATTACATTTTTTTTTTTTTAATCATTTACATTTTATTGAAAGCATCTTCCATGTATTGAGAAGCTACCTGGAAGAAGGTAGCTGCTTACGGCAGGGAGGCTTTCAGTTATTCCTAAAGCAGCTTGGAAAGTGACATTTCTGCTTTAGATATAATTAGTTCTTGAAGCTGAGCCTATTACCACTGTCTTTTACAAAGGACTGTATTGACTTAATTTCTGCGACTTAGTGTTTTGGGCTTTTTTTAACATGAGGATCTACAGTGTATCAGCACAGCCTCTCTCAGGTATATCATTCTTTGAGACTTAAGTTTTGTCACACAAGTAATTTGCACTTTGGAGAGTCATTAGCTTTTAGTTGACAGAAAACTATTCACCATGACTTTATTTAGCAAAAGCAATTAAAAATCTCACCCTCTTGACATACTTTTCAGTTTTAACACTGAAAGCAAATTTGCGATTAGTTTGCATATGCCACTAAACATTCCTTTTTCTATTTGTACATGTTAATCTAATGTGCCAAATAGTTCTTTTATGTCTTTTGATGTGGAAGATGACAGTGAATCTAATGGGAGAGATAAAAATGTTATATGCAACATTTTGTCTATTGTGTGCTATAAAGTATGAAGATCTGAATCAATATATGTCATACAGGAAACATAAAATTTCATATTCAGTATCATAAGATTCTTGAAACACATATTCCCTGTTCCTTCCCCTAGTTCTTTCTTGGAAGGGTATTGCTCTTACCTACTATGGAAAGAATCACAACCACGAAATCAAAAATATTCCAGCCTATAGTGAAATAATAATGGCGAAGCGAAACCAATTTCAGGACAAATTCTCCAGTGAAGAGGATGATGAACACAAGGTTAATGCGGGATAAAATTGTTTCCATGTCTTTACTCTGGTCGTCTGTTTCTACCATCATTGTGACCATGTTAAGGCAGATAAGTATCATGATGCTGATATCAAATGCTTGTTTTGTTACAAAATCAAAGACCATGCCTTGGAATTTGTTCTGCAAAAACAAAGACAAAATACATTTGAATACTCTGTATTTTTCTTATACTCTGAAAATATTTATCTTTACGAATGCCAAATGCTAGTTAATGTCTCATACTGTTAAAAGTAAATCAAGAAGTGTACCACTGTTGGCTGAAGGGACAGGAAGGCAAACAATATAGTCATAACAGTAACAACATTTACAATTGGTGTAAAAAAGGCAGTATAAGTTGATACTCAGCAAGAGCACCAGCCAAATAGAAACTAATTTTCTTATCTTTATTATTATCTAGCTTTAGAATATCAAATTCCCAGAGATGTCTCTCTTCCTTAAACTAATTGCAGTTGGTGAGATCATTGAACTGCTGAAGTGGCATGTCTCAAACACACCATGACTGCAATATCTTAATTTTCCTTTTGTACTTACATGGAAATGCTTATTTCCATATGTCTCTCCTTAGAAAGTCTATTTTTAACCACCCAGAGCATAAGTATTTTATTTTTTCCAAACACTATAGGAGTTCAGTAAATAACAGAGTAGTGTCTTATCTTAGAGAGAAATGTATCCTAGTTTATGCTTTACTCCCTAGGGCATTATTTTATTCTTAAAGATTGTCTGCATGTCTTTCACATTAGGTGACCGCTGCCCCCTTCTGTCTTCAGCAGCAAGGGCCAATGCATCCCCATTTCCTATAAATTATCTAGAACTAAAAATAGAAAACAAAATTTATCTGTGGCTAACAAGAACCAATAAATGATCCAATCGACTGTGCTTTTCTAGGACTTTAGGCATGGAATCATGAAACTTGTCACATTAACCTTATTCAGTCGTACAGTTCACATTGCAGAGTGTATGTTGTTAAATGAAACAAAAGTGATCTAGTTTTCCAAATTTTAATAAAAGGGAACAAATTCTAATCTTCAAGAAAATAAAAGCAAAAAAAAAATTCTTTCCAGACATACAACATGTTTGCTAAAATCATCTAATATTAATATAATGATAATTAATATAATAATATAGGAGTATTTAATATTACTGGTATTAACATGAAATCACTCTTACCACTGGCCTCGGTATAGGTTTCTGTGGCTTTTTGGATCCCAGTTTTTTCATTGCGTTGTAATATTTCTTCTGTTCTTCTGTCATAAATATGTCCTGACCTCCGAAGTACAGAAATAGCATCAAAACTATTAACTGTCATATCCACACATAGAATGCTTAACAACGTGTCTCTCCATAATGAATAATATATAATATGATATGATATAAGATAAGATAATATAACGTAACATAATAATAATATAGTATATCATGTAATGTAATACAATATAACATAACATTTATATTTTATTTAGATAACAAAAGTTATTTTTTCAGGTATTTATAGTGTACATGCTCATATGAATTCCTAACACATAAAAAATCCCCTTACTGGTGCCTTCCCAGGATGACAGTTGAATTTTATGAGAGTCTTCATGCTCACTTCTGCTGATAGTGCTAAAATGGTTCTAACTATACTGATACTGTTAAATAACTTTCTGATAGTATACATTTAGTGCATAGCAGACTGACTGGTACCTTACATGTCTTAAATTCTAGAGAGACTTTTGGGATTACAGCTAGCCAGGTGTAAAAGTAGAGTAACTTCAAAGAATGAGTTGTGTCAAGGAAGAGTATTTGAGTCTAAGCTGAGAATTTTAATGACATCAAAAAATGTCACCTTTGACATAAACTAATCCAAATCACGCCATAGCAAATTATTAATTAAAACACCTCTGGAACCTTGATTAACTCAAATTAGCCTTTGTTTGCAGATGCTGCTAGTCAGATGTGTAACTGGCTGACTGAAATTAAGTATAAATTTTGTTTATTGATAAGTCTAAACTAAGTCAGATGGAGCTAAACTGGATACCAAAGCCCAAATTATTGCATTATTGACAGAAACTGAGCAAGCAGACTGAACATGTTTATGGATCTTTTAATTTTTATTCAAGAGCTTGAAATAACTTTTGATTTTTGCAAGATTTATATATGGAAACATTTTCAATACTTATCTTCTTTTTTTGCTGGTTGAAGTTGTCTATAATGACACCAATGAACAGGTTCAATGTAAAGAATGATCCAAATATGATAAAGATGACAAAATAAAGATACATATACAAGTTGTCCTCATACTTAGGTTGATGTTCTACCTAGAAAATATTATAAATTTTACTACCCATGAGAATACTAAATGTAAAAAACAATTAATATCATTTGTGAATAAGTATTTGCTATCTCAGCTAGAGAAGCTATAAACTGCACTCAATTATTAAAAAGACCCAACATGTCCATTCCAATCAATAACTGGAAGCTGACAGAATGATTACTCACTTGGAATTTTAAACTAAATGCACACACAGATATGTTTATGTAGGTACATATACACGAAGTACCTCATATAGAAGCAAGAAGCAATGTGGGACTGAGAACAGTCATTAGTACTTAAAATTTTAACAGCACAAATCCAAATATTTTACATTGTGTTCAATATATTTTCATGCAACATAATCTGTTTCGCTATTGCCTAAATCTCCTTGGAACTCTTTTGGTCTTATATGAGGTGTACTTATATCCAGCTGGGAAAAGATGCTTTCAATAGATTTCTAATGACTTTAAGTTTTGTGCAATCCATTAAATTGAGGCAAATTTCTTACTAGAATTTTGTTATTGTCTCAATTCTTCTGAATTTCACATCTCAACACCTGCACCTCTACTGCCCAACATGCTACAGTTTAGACACGCTGAAGTTAATGAAATACGATATTTTGGGCGACATGTATATCACTGTGTGATGACGGATATCATTAATGTGATGATAACCTAGGTTGTGTAGATCTAGTTCAGGCATCTATGTTGCACTTTTTTGTACAAGTTAAACATAGTTTTAGTAGTCGAACTAAAATTGTAATGCCTAGAAAACTGAGTAGATTATCTTCAACCTTAAAATCTAATTGCACTTAAACAGTTAGGTAACATGATCCTCGACCTGAAGTAACAATGAAATGCACAGTTACAAATTATAAAACAAGATTAATATAGTCAATAGCTAATAATTACATTATATACTCTTAAATTAATTCATACTCGTGTTTGCCAAAGGAAGTGGTTAAAAAACTTCTTCCCTATTTTCTTCATTAACATTTAGGTTTTCCAAAAGTCCAGTTAACTTAACTGACTTGACTAAACAGAATGAAGTAGGATTAATTATTTCCACTACAAATTCTAAGATTCATGAAGTTACACAGAAGTTCCTTTCTAGACTAAATGTATCTGGAAAAAATATGTATTGATGCTGATTATAATTCTTAATGTTACTGCATGTGTAGCTGTTTAAATTCTAAACTCTATCTCAGAATACAACCAATAGATGAACTTTGAAAGTCTTACATCTCGTGAATCAACAGCAGCATACATTATATCCATCCATCCTTTGAAAGTAGCCTAGAAATAAAATACAGTTGTTTATCTTTCCTGTAAAAATTCCTAATATGGAAAATAATCAGGTCATAGCATTTGGACCTTAACTTTTAATAAAACAATATCTACACTTATAAACCAAATTTAATAAGGCAGGCATAATAAAATATTTTTCATACTGATACTAGGGTTGTTTAGATATTATTTTTAAGGTATTCCAAAAATATTAAAAATCAGACTCTGAAGGTCTCAGCAAGGGCACAGGGCCTTTAGAGCTGAAGGTGCTTACTTGATAGATCAAGAATGGTAGACTCATTAAGGCTAGAGAAGTTCATCTTGAATCTACTGGAATCACTTGTGGTGATGGGCATTTTATCAAATTTACAGCATGAATAGATTGAGTCAGCAATACAGCTTCTGGACAGATACCAACATACATCTGAACGTTTTTGCTATGACTAAATTGCTATAGTATTTTCAGAAATGTTTTAATCTCATGTAACTGAAAGGAATAGACTTTGTTCATAAACACAATATACGTTAGTTCTTGAGGGATAAGATTTACAGGAGACCAAGAAGTGAACTGTGAAAAAGCTGCAATTAACTTTTATAAACTGAGTTCCTAGAGAGACACTGTCTAGGTAGAATAAAGAGTGAAAAATAACTGCCATCATTGCTCTGAGGAACAAAGGGTTGGTGTGACACGACAGTTGAAGGTCCAAGTGCCTGCTCATTAGCCAGATTTTCCAAGTTTATTCACAATAAAGGGGGGGGGGGGAAAGAGCTAAAAAGCCTGTGAAATGAACAGATAAAGAGCATCTGCCTGAGAAGATTCAGCAGAGAGACCATCCCAAGGCGGATATTTGCATCCGTGCTTGCCAGAAGTGAATTCGTGTACTTTGGTACACCTGCTAGTTTTCACAGCAGAAGTGTTCATATCCTTGTGGATCTTGAAGTGTAATACATATTTACTAAGAAGGTATGCTTAGTACCAGGCTTCACATATTTTTCTGGTTCAGTTGACAATTGCAGCTATTTGCTGCACTTTGCATAGCACCATTAGAAAAGCAGAGTTTGATAACAGCAATAAATACAGAAGAGGGAGAGTATTGATGATCAGCTGAGAAGGTGACATGATACATGCTCAATCATAGAATCATAGAATAATTTTGGTTGGAAGAGACCTTTAAGATCATTAAATCCAACCACTAACCCATTTCTCTAAACACCTCAACTACATTTCTTTAAATATCTCCAGGGATGGTGACTCCATCACCTCCCTGGGCAGCCTGTTCCAGCATTTAACAATCCTCTCAGTGAAAAAGTTCTTTCTTATCACCAATCTAAACCTCCCCTTGTGCAACTTCAGGCTGCTTCCTCTTGTCCTATCATTCACTACTGGGGAGAAGAGATCGACCCCCACTTGCTACAACCTTCTTTCTAGTAGTTGTAGAGAATGGCAGGGTCTCTCCTCAGCCTCCTCCAGGCTAAACAGCCCCAGCTCCCTCAGACATTCCTCATTAGACCTGTGCCCCAGATCCTTCACCAACTTCATTTCTTGCCTCTGGACATGCTGCAAAATCTCAACATCTTTCTTATAGTGAGGTGCCCAGAACTGAATACAGTATTCCTTCTGTGCAGGAAGAGTAAATGATGGAAGGGAATATTTGAACAACAAAAAAAAAAAAAAAAGAAAAAAAAGAAAAATCAGAACCAAAACAAATAAAGAAGAGGAACGAATGTCCACAGTAGTTACGTAGTAATTAAAGATTAACACTGTCTGGATGTGTGACACAGGTGACATTAAGACACAGCTTCAAGATACTAGAGAATTTTCTTATACATCTTTAGAGGCAGCTATTGGTAATAACTTTAATATCTAGAAAAAAAGGATAGGAATGAGATCTGAAGTCAGAGAATCAGAATCATTCAGTAGTACTTTGCAGCACGAGAGTCATATTGCCTTTACTGGCAAAACCTTTAAAACCAGGTAGTTAATTTGGGAATCACGGTCAGCTAGAGATACTGACCTGCTCCAGCATAGAAGGGACAAGCATGTAATTCTTAGGTAACTGGGTGATATGAAAGCAGTAACAATCCCATGACATTTATGCCATTTTTTCATACAGTGAAGCTGTATGTGAGGTTACAGGAAGTAATTCTACAGAGCTCAATCATCTAAGTGTATTAGCTATCAGAAACTCCATTCTAAGCCAAGATCCCTGGAAAGTTAAGTTCTTTATTTCTCTGGCATAAATAAAAAATATGCTTAGTACTTAAAACAAAGAGGTTACTGTATAACATGGCACAGGAAAATGACTTGAAGAGGAAATAAAATTTACAATCTTTGCATAAATAGCAATAATTAGTACAATGAAAATGCTATGCAATGCACAGACATCTAATACTTCAAAAATATAATGCTGTAAGTAACACAACGTTTACTTAGTGTATTATAACTCCTTATGAAGCTTTAATGGACTATGATAGTTATAAATTATGAGTATTGTTTTGTGATTAAAGTATTTTACATTTTAATATTTTACCCGGTTGAATGTCTTTGTAGTTTCCTGTACATCTTAGTGAAATATATTTATTTTAGTAGCAAGTGCTGTTTATCTACGAACATCAAGAGAAAGTGTTATATGACAAATCAGACCTAATACTCAACTAGAATGTGTCTATCAGTAACTATCCATATTCTTCCCATGGGCAGCTCCTGCTTTTCTCAGAGGATTTCGGAGCTTTTACATAAATATTATGAGAATAAAGAATTGGCTCCATGCTACATGAAACATTGGTAGCCTAAATCTCACACCTTGCCTTATTTTTTATTATTTTCCCTATTCACACTTCCAGGACTGGAAAATCACAGCATCACAGAACGGTGGGGTGAGGAAGGGTCCTCTTGAGATCATCTATCCCTGCTAAAGCAGGTTCACATAGATCAGATTGCACAGGAACACATCCTGGCAGCTTCTGAAAACCTCCAGAGAAGGAGATACCACAACCTCTGTGGGCAGCCTGTTCCACGTAACACTGATATATTTTTATTTTTACCACCTAACTTACAAACTCCTTAAATGAGTATCGGAAATCTACTCCACCTTGACTAGGCTGTTGACAAAAGAAAAAAATATTTCACAGTGTTAAAGAGCCTAAATTAATGAATTCTGACTGTGAAAGATGTTGCTGTGAATGTGTAATGATACCTAAGAACAGATTATGTGGGAGGCATTGGCAGTAGTTGCTCACTTCAGACTAGACAGTCAGATAGGATGTCTGCCCTCTTATGCTGCTATTTGCCCACCTGGCTTACTGAGAAGACCTTTTTAATAATTAAAGGGACCTTTAGGCTTTGTCTACGATGGCAAGACATATGAAATGCATTCCTGAAGTCTTTACTATGCACCACTAAAAAGATCCTGGTGCCCTTTTCACCTATTCTTTTCATATTATTATCATCATCACGAGACTGTATTCCCTAGCCTTGGAATAGAAACTTACTCTACTATCATTAATACAAAAATTACAGGTAACCAAGCAATAGAGTTGTGTAAGCTATGAAGTAATTATTCCACTCCTTAACAGTCTTAACTTGCCCATTTTTCCTAGACTTCTTCACAAAGAGCATTAAAAATTATATAGATTTACTTACTACTTGAAGCAGAGCAAGATATCCAGCTCCAACATTATCAAAGTTCACTTTCACATTTTTCCATCGAGCACTTTGATTGTTTTTTATGAGTTCCTCACACTGAGTATAATTGTTGACATCACTGACATCAAACATCTCACCAGTTGTGGTATTGACACAGTGATAGAATTTTCCAGCAAACAGATTTACTCCCATGATGCTGAAGATGAGCCAGAATATAAGACAAACCAGCAATACATTCATGATAGATGGAATTGCTCCTACAAGGGCATTTACAACCACCTAATGTACAAATTAGACAAAATAAACAATTAATTTATGACCAGAAAGAGAAAAGTACTTTTAAAATATTTAAACTGTATTAATATGGAATGGACAGTTAAAATATTACATACAAAATTGAATGGGGAAATATTATTTAAGGTTCAATAAAAACACAAATGTGACTGCAAAAAGCAAGAAATAAAATTACATGGAAACCAACACAATGCAAAACTCTGAAAAAAAACCTCCAAAAGCAAAAGAAAACCTGTTAGTAGCAAGATGCATTCTTACAATTTGTGTACTCTGGAGAAAAAGAGAGAAAGAAATGTTAAATTCCAACAATACAAATAAAAATCTATAAATATAAAATAAACCAAATAAAGATAAAAAATATGATGCGGAAGACAATAAAAATGTCTGCATGTGAAACTACCATTACTAATGATTTTCTGATCAGAAAATTTATGTATATATTGGCACTGATGTATTTTGGCATCAATATAAAACATAACATAATTAAGCACATCTTACATAGCTTTTATTAACAGCATCTGCTCTTAGTGTTAAACCGGCTGGCTCACTGTGGCTGATCTAACCCTTATTTGTTAGGGTTTTGTATTGCTTTTTGATTGGCTGCATCCAATAGAGTTGAGCATACTATATGGGCAAGTGGCAGTAAAATACCAGAAGCAATCACTTGACAAAAATTTTCTTTCACTTACTTACTGTGATTGAACTAAGAGAAAGCTGCAGATACCCAGACAATATTTTTCTAATTTTGTGTGTGGTTTTGAAAATAGTATATTTCAGATCCCTAATTTTACTGAAAGTAGTCTAAGATCAGTACAGGTTTTGCCCACTTATTAGGTAGAGACTACTTCTTGTTTGCAATGCAAATCACATAAAACATAGTGGTGATAGTCATGTGCCACCAGACACACTCCCCTACACTGGCTACTGTGGCCACCTCTAGAGTATCAGCAGCTTCAACCCAGACAGGAACCACACTATTTACTTGGAAATATAAGACTTATGACCAGACTATAAATATATATGGCAACATGGGGGTATTTTGAGGTGAAAAAGGAGATTTCTCAGTATCATTACATTGTTAATTTTTAATGCATCAGTTTGTCCAGGAAGTAGCATAGTCTGCGATTTCAGCAGACAGCTTGTAAAAGATTGGGTTAGGTGTTTTTGTCAGATTGGTAGAAAATGAAAATAGTAATTAGGAAGAGAGGTAAGAGGGCAGCAGATGCATTCAAATGAAGTAAAGAACACTAGCTGAGAAAATGATTTCTCATCTCTCCCCTTCTACACCTATTTCAGCTGTCTGTTCAGAGACCCTCTGTCTAATACTAGTGCATTTATTGTGGGGTTTTTTTCCCCAGGCAGGTAGAGAGCCACAGGGAGGCTTTAGTTTCTGGTGTGTCACTGTTGTCACTTCTTCACCTATGGAAATATCACAGCCAGATCTGTGATAACAAAACTATGCAGCAGTGAGCAGGCAAATTTGATATCAAGGTCTCATCTCCAAATATATGCTGTACATGTCTTGTATGTAAGGACACGTTGGAAGGCCTTTTTTTTTTCACACAGTTTTTCATGCATTTCCATTCTGGAGTTCCTTGCAAAAGGCACAAGTGTCACACTTCTACAATAATTTTTGTATACACACGTTCATTTAGACTCATTCCTTTTATCTCACCCTCATTCCTTCAAATCGTGACAAGGCTCTTAAAGGTCTTAAAGCTCTTAATGTCCGAAGCGATTTAATGGCACCGAGTTCAGAATAGCCCAAAGCATTGGCTATTAAACTAACCAATGAGACCTATTAAAATACAGAAACAATATTTCAAAAAATGTTCTACACTGTTTAATTAAAAAGACAAGAGATTTGATCGACAGTGACAAATGGAACAAAACCATTCTTGCTTATACTGATATTGGAGGCCAAATTTCACAATTGTCCTCCTTACTGGACAAGCAAGAGGTCATAAGAAGGCATGTCAGACAGAAGCACAGTGTTGATGAAGGGTAACATTTTCATAAATATTTAAAGATAAAATAGCTGTGCTTTCAGTATCCTTCATTACAGTTCACCCTTCCAAGCAATTAAAATTATGAACACATTATAATAGTTCATTAAGTTATAATAATTTTATTAATACCTCTAATAACTAGTAGTAAGTTGAATAACATAGCAGTTAATTATCTTATGTTATAAATAATACTTATAAGTCAAACACTCAGCAATAGCCAGAGAATCTATGAAATATATATTGGCAAAGGTAGTACTTTCTCACTTTCCTGACACCTCTCTCAGTAACTTTTTCTCTCCTAAGTACAGGAAAATAATATAAGATAGATATTAACAGATGCTATAACAGTAAGTACTACTACAACAACAGTAAGCTCCTGATACATGTTACCAGGATTTTAATATAAGCCAATCCACTTCAGGAAGGAGCAACTAATTTGCTTCTCAAATGGAAATGTTCATATGAAGTTATTTTCTTTACTTACTTCAAGCAGTTTTGGAGACAGGAGTAGGGGAATATCATACCTTATTCATATTTCTTCAATTTACCACCAAAAGCACAGAAGACACATAAATGAACACAGGTATATTTCAGTCCTTGAAACAATCCCTCAAATGTTAATTTCTCTACCTCAGTCTGGAGAGCTATTCAAATAACTGGCCCTATGGTGGCAAGATTTTGCCCTTTATATTAAAAGGTGGGTTTCTATCTTACTTGTATCCATAAAGGACAATTAGATGAATCACAAACACAAAAGTTATAAGATCATGTCTCAGAGGAACAATGACAGCAGATGATAATAAATTATTCATTACTATGTTGCTGTGTAAATTAATCTAGTAGAAAATAGTATTTTAGTGAGTTCATATCACTGTACTTTTTAACTGGACTACACGTCAGGATGTAACTCTTTATCAAAAAGAAAGGCTTGTTTTATTACAGTAATGGAGAAGTTTGTAAAGGAACTTGCTGTGATTTATAAGCATATTAAGAAGAAAATCTTACTGATTTTTTGTGGTTTGTAACTGAAGTCGATTCACTTACAAGAGATAACATTGTTTTTGTCATTTCATCAATTATAGTCATTGCTATTGAAATTATCATTAATAGAATGTATTTGTCTTGTGACTCTACAGTGAGAGAGTTTTGTTTTATCCTTAGCCACTCTTCATATATTACAAGAATAACAAGACATGGAATTCTCTGTATTTTTAATAGAATATTCATTGACTCACATCAACAAGATACCTAGACAAGACAAATAACTTTAGTGTAAAGACAGCACATTTTATAGATTCAAAATAAACTATAAAATATACATATCTAAAAATATGTCTCTCACTGGGTGAACAAGATATCTCTTTTAAAATTGAAATCACATTAATGGCTCCTTCATTTTATTCTTTTCTCTCCAAACTAGCATTGTGCCTTGGCTATCATTTGCATCTCCTAAAACTGGAGGGTTATGTGTCCACATTGTTGTGTGCAGACCTTCTATTGCAGACTTTATGTTGCAACAAAAGATTTGAACCTTAACAGTTACAATTAACATGCTCAAGTTCTTCAGTCAGTTTTGTCAGCTGAACCAGATCACTGGTCAAAAAGCTCCATATTGACTTTATTTCTATTTAGGCCTAACATTTTAATCTGTATGAATTCTGTGTTATTACTGAGGTGGCTAATTTATGTGACTTGATTCCAGGTCCTCAGTGACATATGGCCCTCCTCACTTCCAACACTGCTTATCCTAGCTTTCATGTAGTTTAAGTGTTCAGGTATTACATTTAAGTAGGAAAAAAGAATCGCTTTGAAGAAGAAACTGGAATATTTTTATTCTATTTAGAAGTTAATAGTTGATTACATTTTTAAAAGTCAGATACTATATTATCAGTCTTTCAGGCAGACATTTTTAATAGTCTTGGAGACAGGACATTGGACCAATGTAGCCTTTCTTATGTTATGGTCCTACGCTAAGATATTATCATTTTTTTTGTATATATTTGGTGAATAATTCTTAATTTCTTGTATTTTACTGGCAAGTACTCAAAATTAAATTTTTTAGATGCATAATGTTAAGTTATGATTCTGTTCCCTAACTTGCTGAACAAGAGCTTTAGGTTTCCTGCATATATCATCTGAATATTATTAGAATTAATTATTATTTTCATTAATTTCAATATTATCCAATGCTATCACAGTGTACCATGTTAGGGTACACCATAAGACTATCTAGGAAGACAAGGTGGTATCTGGTGTATCTGGTTTTCCAGTACATCAGTATGCTCATCTGCTTATTTCTTCTTTGTATTATGAAGCTGTCAGGGCAGCAGTTGCCTCTTACTCTGTGCATATGGCATTTAGTGTATAATATGACCTTGATCTTTTTCAGAATGTTGCTGCTGAGTTAATTGTTCTGAAATGCTAATAAAAGGTTGAGAGCACTTTAATTAAATTACTTTTAACAGTTTTAACACATAAGCATAAAACATTTTTAGCTATACTAAGAAATAGTATATAATAAGCCATCAATATGACCAACTTCTAATGTACTATACAACAAGCCCGGTTAGAAGGTTGCTTTGCTAATTCAATTGTTCAGAACCTGAACCCATTGGAATTTCGTCAGTCATGAGCAATTTCAGGTCAAAGGTCAAAGATTTCATTCAATTTTACAGATTCATTACTTCCCCAAAGTACTTGGCAAATATGTGATTTGTTTCAAATGTTATGTATTTCCATTTCATCCAGTTAAATTTATTAACACAAAAATTTAGAAATAGTGTATATAAAGAATTACAGGTCTACCTTATCAAGTTTAAAGATATAAAACAGTATATACTTAAGATTACCTAAGATTCCATATCATAGCAGAAAACTATACAAACAAGTTTGCTAACTGACAAACTCATTGGGTATTCCCAGATTCCCTTTCTCCTTCCCTGGTATTTTACCTCGTACTTCATATATGGCAAAGTGAACTTAGAGTCATTACAGCTGTACCTCAAAACCTAGACATTACAAACTCATGACATGGCTTGATGGTTTCTGCAAAAAGAGGTAAGTACAAAACTAAGCTACAGGATGATACGCTCTTTAGCATCTAACTGTATTGGGTTGTTACCATCCCATTGGATATTTGTGCCAGGATTAGACTCCCCCCCCCAATAAAAGCTAATATGTCCTTGCTTCTCAGCTGCCTGCATCCAAAATTCTCTCAGCTTAAAATATTGGTAAATGTGTTTGAACTAATGTACCAGACTGATTTTGGGTATATAAGGCAATCCACCCAAATACCTGCTCCTTGCTGCAGATACAAAGAACAAGGGAGAGAGATGGAACAGTAAGTTCTTAAACTGAGGTAGTCAGATGTACCAAGAGTCATCTGTCATGGCTGTAAACTGAAAGAGCTGAAAATTGCCATTTCTTTCTGTAATTATTAAAATCTAATTTGTCCACAATCCCTGAGAGCAACTATGGCTATTTCTTGCAGTGAGAGACTCAGGTATCTAAGACATTAAGGGTCAAAGCCCTAAGGGACTATCAATATTTATTCTTCAATAATTTTAGAGGATGGAATTAAACAACTTAATTAACTTTAGTCACTTCTAATGAAAAAAGGGCTCACTGGTGTTCTCACTATGAGAATGCCACTGAATCACATCTGTTTAATCTGCCTGTTAAAGCAGTGTAGATTCTCTGGTTTTCTTTAAGAAGATAACATGAGTTCATGTATTTCTTTCAAGTCTATCTGGTGGTGCTAAAGGAACTGCTGAATTAGCCTTAGGCACAGTGAGACATTTTTCACTACTTTCTGGAACACTGAATACAGTTCTTCAAAAGTAGAAGGTTCCAACCTCATTTAGTTATGCTTTTTTTTTTTTTTTTTATAAAATTAAAAATAATGGGTAAAAAATTGGCAAAATAAGCTACTTTATTTATGATTTTGCTCTTTGTAATTCTGAGAGCCTGCTTAGATAAACAGCATCTCTGAGACTAAATTATCATTGAGAAACCATGGAGTATGACTTAGAAAAACTAGTTTAGGTTTATGTTACAAAAAGAATAATTAAAACACTAGTTGTAGTTTATCTTAAAAAAAAAAAATCCATTCTTATCATAATCCTGGAAGGACACATCTGTCTTCTGCATTAACATCCTCTGAAGAAAACCACTCACACTGCTCCAGTCTAGTGTAGATATTTAGGACAGAGCTAGGGATTAACAGTGTAACAAAACTAACTTGGTCAGGTCGAAAAATAATAAATGGTCTTCAATTTTTGAGTTATAGGCTTATCTGGCTAGTTTTTTTCTCCCTCTGGGAGTCACAAACCTGACACATTCCCATTACATATTCGTATGTAGTAAGTATTTGTGGAAACAGGATTGACATAGACTTCTCGATAAAGATAGTAGCTTGGGCAGAAATTACTATAAATGCACATTTGCCCTGAGATGCCAACTTTCAGTTCCTCACTGAGGACATAATGTGTGACGGCAAGACACCAAAACATTCTGGGAGTAAAACCAGCTTTGATCCCTTCTGACAATGTAAGCAATCCCTTTGCACAGAAGTGTATCACAGCTGGGAAGGCAGCCAAGAAACCTTGTATTCTCTTCTACCACAAACCCAATCATAGCTGATTTAACTATTGCAGATTGTCAGCCCATTAAAACTAATTAATTTTTTGATCAAATAGCTGCTATCTTTCTGTTTTACTGAAGATAACAACAGGATAGTTTTGGGGGATGAAGATCTGAGAACTTGGATGAAATCTGGACCAAATGTATTGTTTCACTTGCAAAGCTTTGATGTTTGTAGAAGAAACTTGGGAGTATGTAGTATACCATTTATTAAGGAATAAATTAGTATGAGAGTCCATCAAAACCAGCATGTTTCAAGACCAGGTTTTTCCTCATAAAAATCTCAAGTTTGATGCATCCTGACACTGAAATGATTAGCCATGAAGAATGAACATGATGGCTAGCCATCCCTTTCCTCCTCTACTTAAAGTAACACATCCAGATCACTGCAGGATATTCTTAATGCACTATAGCTATACAATGTGAATTATTTTTGCATGTTTATAAGAAGATTACTTACTAGCAAGGAGTTTTACAATATAATGGACTTTAGTGAATTTTACAATATTAAAGACTGTGTACTTACATCAACAATCAGGAAGTCCAGCCAGCACCAAGCATTAGTAAAATATATTTGAAAGCCATATGCTACCCATTTTAAAAGCATTTCCAGAATGAAGATATAAGTAAAAACTTTGTCAGCATATTCCAGCATGGTCTTGATAGTTTTACGCTGTTCAATATATATGTCTTCAAAAGCCTATGAAAAAAGATATATTCAGTTATTACTAATGTTTCACAGAATATATGTGATAAAAATAAGGGAAAAATAATTTTTTAAAAAAGTAGGTCAGAGCTAATCTTTTCCCTTGTCCTTCTGCATCTTCTTAATGTACATATTTCCCATCTTTAACCATACTACAAATTGGAGCAACTTTATGTATACTGTCCTGTCTGGGGTTGACTACATATGTATTTCCTAATGAGTGAAAAAAAGAAACTCAATGCATGAATTTTCATACAATGTAGCATTAAGAACCTTTCAGATATACACAACACACACAAAAACCCCTTATATTAAATATATATTCCACTCTAGAAAGCAGTTATGGAGATTACATTTCTATGGTCCATCAAATGAAACTTAGACCTAAATGTCAAATTAAAAAGCAATGTTCTTGCTAGAATGTGCACAGTGATACTGTAGCAAATGTTCAACTTGTGTAAAGCTGGAAAGGTGGATTGTGTTTCCTTTGCTGTCACCCTCTTCCTTATCTCCTACCCTCCAATAAAGGAAAGAATGCAGTAATTATTCCATTTTTTATGGTCTTTTGTAAGCAGAATCCAAGAAGTGGAAGCCTACAAGGAATTAAGGCCACAGAATCATACATTTAACTATATATTCCCAGTTTAACAACATTCCTTTGTACTTACACCTCTTTATGAATATGCTGAAAACTGGAAGGCAATTTAAACCCTCTGTAGACATGGTGGCTTTAAAAAAATGCACCGGCTTTACACGAGTAAACCAAAAGTGCTGCTAAAAAAGTGCATGTACTATTTAGTTTTTCCAAGTTTGGGCCAAGTTTACCACCATTCTGAAATAATGGAATGCAGGTCATTTTATACAGCTCCAAGCAAAACAAGCCTTTCTGAAGCAAAATTGTTGTTTTTAAGGAGATAAGTATTTCATATCTGCAATCTTTTTTTTCTACTTACTAGTGCTCCACTGCTGAGGAGAATCATGAAGACAATGAAAGTCTCAAACCAGTTGTGCTCAACTATGCTGTAACAGGTTTTTCTAAGATTCCACCAAATTTTTCCTTTGCCATCCTCTATACTTACTTGACAACATGGAAATTTCTGCACACAACCTGCATTAGATGAAGAGGTATTAGGATACAAAAATAAATTACGTCAAAGTCAGTATTTACTGTGGTATCAGCACTGTTAGAAGCTTTAACAAATTTTATATGATTAGAATTTAAATGCTGGAATCCTCTTTGATAGGATGCAGAATATCTGAGTTCAGATAAGTAATTTGGAGATAAACCCAGATATATTAGATGTAATTATGAGTAAATTTGAGCCAAAAAACATTGATATTTTTGACTTATAACAGTTCCATTTGTTGATGGAGTCTCACAGAAGTTAATCTGCTCCAAATTTCAAGGGGCTTTTCAAATAACTGAAAAGCATTTTAACAATAGAAAAGTTAATGCATTTTCTTAGTTAAAAGATACATGCAGTGGCCAGGTACTTCAGGTACCTGAAGCCTAGAGAAACTTTATTTTTGCATCTGATTTCTGGCATTCTAGATTATGAGTATTTTCTTTTGATTTTTGAGATTATGAAGGTCCACCAGATTTGAAAGTCTTTAGAACTTAAATATACCTTGTAACAATAACATTTTACTAATACATCTCTTAAGTCAAAAGTTATTCTACAACCTTCTGTAAAACAGGCTTCTGGTTCAAGAGCTTCTTCACTTTCAATTTCTGCTTGCTCGCCCTCTCCAGGAGGAGCAATATCAACAGTGCTGCCTTCTGATGAACTGGATGCATTTAGTTTCTGCAAGTAAAGTTCCACAGAACAATTGTTTTTCATTAGATATGTATTCAGTAAAAAATGGCACTGAATTAAATCATGCCAGTCTCTGCTTTTTGGAAAACACTAAATTTATACTGATAAATATGTATCACCGTAAGTAAAAACATAGGAATGACATGTACATTTAATAGTTCCATTTCAGCTTATCTTCTTGTAGGGAACAATTAAATATGATTTAGCTACTAACCTGATCCATGTATAACATTTCTGAAGTATTATCAGTGATATTAAAACTGGAGAGCTTGCATGTACCACACTCTCAAGTTATTTTCGTTACAATACTCGATTACAGTGAAAATGTGTCTTAGTTTTCCCAGTGAAATGAACAAACAGAAAGCTCCACATATATTTTCATGTCCACTACAGATGATGTTTTCACAAACATATACCATATCTGGATTAAAAAGTTGTAAATTTAATGGCACTTAATGGCAAATTTCTGCACAATTTATTTTTTTGCAGAAAGTACAAATTACTAGATCAGAAACATCTTTGCACTCCACTTTCCTGTGCATATTGAGAAAACTCATGAGGTCCTTTCCCCCTTGAATTTTTCTAGCATTCTACTACTTTTGTGTACAGTGAAATAGTGTAGCCCTTACAATAGTAACAGCAGTTCTAGATCTGAAAACTATAAGAACTGATACGAGATAGTAATATAAAACAACTGAAATTAAGTAACTTTTTACCAAATATATTGAAATTTGGATCAGGTCAAGTTAGTTATCAGTCATGCAAGACTGCCCATAATTTTGTCCTTTTAGGAAAGCATATTTTGAAAGGACAAAGCTGCTAAAGAGTCACACACCTGATGCAATTATTGGACACAGCATATGTAACTTGTTTTCAGTTGTCAAAAACTGTGTCTTTAATTGCTTTCATCCAATATATGTTCTGGTTTACTGTGAAATAAGCCTTGTAATCAGAAAGCAGCATTTAAAAAAGCACAGCAGTTAAATACTTCTGATTTATACCATATAGCAGTAATACATTGGAATTTTGAAGGGGATCTAGAATGCACTTCTGTCTTAAATACACAATTGTAGAGGCACTGATATTATGAAAGAGTATTTGGTCACAGATTAGATTTGTGGTTTCAGCTAAGCAGATCTGGTCATGCTCTTTGACCTGTAAGAGGACTTTTCTATGCAATTTTTTTGAGAGAATGTTTTATACCAATTAGTTTTAACATTTAGCTTTTCAAGATAGTGACTTTTTAAAAAAAAATTTAAAAAAAAATGTTATTCAGATGATTTGAGTGATTTTGCAGCAAATAGTAAACAATAACTTTTTTAATGAGAGGTATTTCCATGTATACTCTTCTTAGAGACACTGCTGCAAATTAAAGCTAGCTTTTTAACTTTTCAGGTAAAAACCGAGTCCCTTCAGGAAAATGCTTTTTTTCTGCCAGAAATGAAGTAAATGACACATACATTGTTATACAGTTTGGTGAGCAATCATTTCCATATATTCAACTCTTATATTAGGTAAATGAAGTTTAAAAAAATTCATGGTGGGTAGGTGATGGATAATTTCATGATTAGGTTTCAAGAAACTCCTCTTGACACACACATTCAAATGCAGTCAATAAGGGTCCCTGAGACCTCAGACTGCATGGCTGTTACTGTTTTGTGACTGAAAATAAAGGACTGGTAGCATAACAGAAAAGACTTCTGACAAGCACACACAGGTGTGAGTTTGAAAACCACTCTCTACTTTTATGTATCATGGTATGTCATACATGGAAAATCAATCTGATAAATGTGTAAAGGTTTTGATAAATACATTGAGATTTGTATGCTTCAAAGGGTTAATTATTGCTTAGTAAACACATTTCTTTTTTCAGACTGCACTACCTCTATGATGTACAAAATTTATAAATGTAAAATAGTTACAGCCATATTGCCTCTAAATGGAATAATTTTATTACTGGTCATGTAGATCCACAATCCTGAAATAAAATATCGTGTACCTTACATAACATCTTAGATTTTGCTTTCTGTATTACATTTATAGACTAAAATGCACATTAATGTACACTCTACTAAGCACTGTTTGAACATCACCTTAATATGCACACATAAGTCCCTCTTTTAAAAAGGATGTAAGATTTGTAATTTAACTCTCTTATTAGATATCATCATTTGAAAACAGACATAAGGAGTCTGAAACCTGTCACTAAAATTATAGGCAGTTTCTTCATTAAATAAAACCCCAAATATTGTGAAAATAATAATCTGTCACGTTCAATTTAGGAAAATTAAAACTAATTCATGGCCTGATCCATCATCATTAATCAATTCATAGTGTCAATTATTAATCTATATGTGTGCCAGTTAAAAGGCAGTCAAATTTTTAACTGCACCTTCCCATGGAAACTCTTGCAGATAGTCCTATCAGCACAGTTGCTAAAAAACAAGTGACAGAAGTCAATTTATAAGCAGTACAAATGAAACCTACTATAATTCTCTTCATTATTTTTCACATAAAGCATTCTTGTCATTATTTTTCAAATAACTTCAAGCAATTGCATTTTTTTAAAAAAACCTCATTACATTAATAAAACTCCTCTTCTTTGCTCCAAGACCCTAAATTAGGAAAGAATCATTCCATTTTAAATAAGCTGACTTTAAAGATCCTTGTTGGTTTTTTTTTTACAGTAAAACTAACCAGAAACTCAAGATACACAATTGATTAATGCCATCTTCTTTTCACCTCATAAATGGGATTATCAGACTCTAGAACACGCCATGCCCTGTAAATACTTATTTGCATCTTCAGTGATATCACATTTTCTTTTATAAGGATACATTTGAAAGCGATTGCTTATGATGCAGCATTCTCAAGGCCTGAATCAGCAAAACAACATGCTTGGCTAGAGCAGAAGCCTGAGCAATACTGTGGAAATCATACACAAAAATAAAATAAAAAATAACACTACTTCAACGGGATTATATTTTTCTGAAAATAGTATGTTACTGTATAGTATGTAACATTAAAAAAAAAAAACAACACTTCATCACTAACCCAAATACTTGGTTAATATATGTATAATCAGCCTCCATACTCTGGTTTCAGAGCAGTGCAATCTCTTTTTAACAGCTTAGATCATTAAAACAAGCTTTGACCAACAGCATGTTAATGTGCCCATTTACAAGAAAATGCATTCACTTAAGGTCTGGTCTTGCTCTCATTTGATTTTATTCTAGATTTCAGTAAGAGCAAGAGCAGGCTACTAAAATTTTAAGCTTTACAAACGGCTTCATGATTCAAGTGACAATAAAAAACGGGATTCAGCCATTACAAATTGCCTTTAGTAATTCAGACAAGGTTTTATCCTTTGAGTCTTGAAAGCTGCACTGTAATTGACTGACAAAACATAAAATAATGGGCATCGATGATTCCCAGTGATTCTAAACTGACTTTAAATCTCAGTTCTTAAAATATTTGACTTTTATGTAATATTATGAAAGCCACTTTAAAAATATTGTTTCTTAAGAGTTTTATTTGATGTTTGAAGCATATCTTGGTTTAACATTTAATCAACAAAATCTGAGAATTTTCAGAATACACACCAATATTAATTTCTTTTGGCATCTCTGGACAACTTATACTATAATATACATCATTCTAAACTATAATCGAGGGTACAAACCAAACTGATTTTTTTATGCTATTGAAGCCAGTGACACTCTTCCTGTAGATTAACAGCTTTAAATCCTGCTCTAGGACTGAAATCTCAATCTCAAGAAAATTCTGACATCTGGATTTACTAGGACAATTTGATCTACTTTTTTTCATGCAACTTTGGCTCCTGTGCAATATTTGCTCTCCCCATTCCTGAAGGCTCTGCCAATTATGCATCAATGGAGATCATACTTGCCTATAATGAAAAAAATAACTAGGCTAAATATGTGTGAAATTTTATAAAAAGCATGCTGTCTACTCTGTACTCTTTCTAATTTCCACTAAGTCAAGTTCCCCAACTCACTCAGACTGATGTCGTGAAATACATTTCAAACTTATTTATGAAGGAGTTTAAAGTTTAAGAAAAGGCTTCAAAATGTTTTGCTTTGAGAGTTTTTCACTGGTTTGTTTGTTTTTTTTTTTTTGCTAAGTATCATTTAGCAATTATGAAACTGTTTCCTCTGCCTTCAGTTTATGAAACTCAAGATATGCACTGCCCAAATGTAGTTTGTAGCAACTTGGAGATTTGCATTACAGCGCATTGTAGAGTTTAAAGTGCAACAGTATAATTTTTATGCAAGTAACTACTGCAATAGTTTAAATGTCATTCATTAAAGAGCTGAAGTTGTGGCAGAAACCATTATATAAATCACTTAACACATTTCATTAAATATTTACATTTATAAGGGCTGAATCAAAAAGGGTTGTTTTTATTTTTTAAAAACTATGCATGCTCCCTTTTTCTTTGGCCTCTTTAATGTATAACATTCCAGTACTTTTATGATCCATACTTCAAAACCTGTAGAGCATGCAGTTATTGCTAAAGACTGTATTAAGATATCCAGAAATATCATTAGCAGAGTTAAAAAATGTATGTCGGGGTTGCCAATCCCGCCTGACCATGCTGTGATGTGAGTCCTGTGACTCAGCAGAGAGCAGCTGTGCATGTTTCTACTGTCTTGCAATGGACAGGGAAGGTACATAGCTGAATAGCATGCAGGCCAGTCAAAATCCATTAAAAAGTGATTATATATATATATACATATATATGTATAACTTGCTTAGGTAACCTGTGTGAAAGTGGTGACACGTTGCTCTACCTGGTTAAAAAGCACCAGAGCTGCATTCTTGATTGCTCCAGCTTGGTTTTACCCCTGTGAGAAGTAAGAATGGTAGGTAGTGAAGTTCAATACACAGGATCTCTAGTTTTCCTCTTTTTGGAATCTCTAATTCAAACATGGCTTTAACACAATTAAAACATAATTATGAAATATTTTATGACCAGTTGGCAAAAAAGGGAAATATATACCACCTAAAATGTTCAAGAAACTTTTCTGCAGAACTCATTAAGTTTTTTTTAGAGAAATAAGAAATGCAGAAGCTAGACCTAATAATCTTTGCTCTGAAATTCTGCTTCATAAATAAAAAGAAAATGAAATGAATTAATAAATATATAGTTAGGATATTTGGAACGTATTCCAGCTTATACATAGTACTTCATGCACATTAGTGGAAATTTATTTATTTATTTTTGTTTTAATGTTCTAGTCTTCATTTAACTATGTGCTTATCTCTCTTTTGCTAAAAAGTACATACAGTGAGCAAAATACTTTAAAAATGCCTCTTCCCATTCCTCCTTCATCATCTAATAACGGTGGTAGGATTTATAGCTCTCAATGAACATAAACCTTAATTTTTGTTCAAATTAAATGTGATGCAGTATCATGTTGTGTAAGTTTTTAGTTTTAATTTGGTAAGCTCTATACTTCTGATTATAGTTGCTCTCCAAAAAAGAATTGGATTGGCATCTATACAGTGGATTGTCAGTATATACACAGATATGGTTTAATCCATTGGTTATCCACAGCTAGTCCATAACATAAAGAACCTGTGACTTCTAAAGATATTGTCCCAGAATTGGTCAGTCTTAGAAAAGAAGAGTTTAGATTGTTGGAAATTTTAAAAGAAAAGTGATTTTAAAAAATCATCCAACAAACTGATCAAATCATGACTGGGTATGTTTTTGCTAAGAAATGAAGCCTGATTGCAATAACTGTGCTCCTGTCTTTTTACATCACCTAGCCACAAAGTCAATGGTAAAGCCAATCAGAAAAGTGAACTTGTTCCTTGTTTTGAAAATACAGTGGATTAGATAATGAAGGATACTTTAAATTTTATCAAAAATTTCTATTATTATTTCAGAAGTTAATTGAGCAGCTTTAGTTCCCCAACCTGAATTTGTACTTACTGTACATACACTGTAGATCAAAAGGCTTTTGGAATTCTGAATGATAGAGGCCTGTAGGTATATTTACTTCTTTAGTTGTGAAATAAGCTTTCAAAAACTGATGATACCTCTCAAATTACTTTTCCATGTTGAAATCCAAAACTTTATTCATAAATTTGTTATTCAGCTATAATGAGCAGTTTTAAAGTGATATCAAGAAATACAATAGTTAGGAGTCTCATGTTTGGTAAGATTAACACAGTCCATTCCTTTCACTGATTAGCAGGCATATTTGATAACCAAAACAGCATTCACAAGGTTAACTTTAAAAAACACATCATCCTCTTTAATTACTTATAATCTTCCTATTAACTTCAAAGTAAATTCTCTCAAGTGCCTTATTTTCAGAGCAGACATCTGTTATTTTTATGGTTATTTCATCGGGTATTACACCTCATTTTTCTGATAGCAGATATTAAAAAAATCCTCATTCAAAGTATCAATGAAATGTTCACTTTCATGTACATTCAGCCAACCATTATTCTAAATTTTAGAAAGACCTTGTTTATGTCTGGAACTTGCAAACAGGTTTCAGAATAGACTCTGGCAGATTTGATAATCTACTAGAGTAGCAAATTTATTCTAAAGTGTTTTTATGAAAGAAAAGATGAAAGAAGAAAAAGAAAAAAAGGAACTAGCCTTCCAAAAGAAACTTGGCAGCTAGACTTACTAAGAGTTATTTTGCACCATAGTATATCTGATAACAAAAATAGGAAAACTTACAATTACTGACAGTTACAATTTCTATAGTAGTTACCTGCTCTTGGCATATTACTCAGGGACACACAGCCCCTGCCCCACCTCTTGCATGATCTGTCATTGCTCTCAGACTCTAAACAATCCTTCTGCTCCTAATGTCAGTAAGACACCAGGAAAAAATGGTTCATTCTACAGTTCCCGTGCAGATCTAGATTCCCACAACTCTGTTGTTAAATAAAGAGTTATTAAAGGGGATACCTCCTGGGGATATTTTAAATGCTAAGTATTGCCAAACTTCAGGCAGGGGAAGTTCTGCCCCATCTCTTACCCCTCCTTTTGCAGACCAGGCCTTCTCCTAGCAGGAGTGTTGTATCAGTGGTATCCCTTGAGAACCAAAACAGGCGTACTGTTCTAGAGATGTGACTTAAGTGCTGCACAAGTATACTCTTTTCTCTTCCTCAAAAGACAATCAAAGGGCATCAAAAGATTCATCAGTACTGTTGACTTGGTAGGAGAAAATTTGGAGTCTTCATAGATTTTCATCACACATCAGAACTTCTGTTCATATATTACCCAAGCAGGTGGATTTTTTTTTACACACTATAAAAAAAATATACTTTTTCCTTTTCCTAAAAACCATCCAGAAGGAATGGAATAAGGAATTCAGAACAGAAAGTGCAATCAATATAGAATTCATAATTTTCAAGGCACTGGTAAGAAAGTTCTGTCTTGATACCGTTCATAGTATGCACGCTTGCACTGTATGAATATGTGTCAAACAGTTAAATGCTAATCAGTTGTGTGTGATCAGAACTTGAAGGAAGCACTATCGCTCCAGCTTCACAATGGTAATGATTATTACATTCCATGGAAAACTTGAGGCTCTACATAAGGCGTAAACTTTTCCTATCCCCATAAATTTCTCCACAAATACCCAGTATAAACACTGTCCATCATTTACTGGCAGTTTTCCCACTGTCACATGAAATTTTCATTTTAAAATTGCTTATACAGACTTTTGGATTTGATTTCTCTTCCTAAAGACATATAGATGCTCCTGAAGTATGTAAAAAAAAAAAAAAAAAAAAAAAAACCTGAACCAAGAAAAAATGGGAATAAACAAAAAAAAAGA
>WBNH01011100.1:0-10849 GCA_013401255.1 Urocolius indicus | reverse complement strand
AAATAAAATAAAGGCACGCATCACAGATTTATCAAAACTAACCACAAGGAAAGCAGAAAATTTATAGTAAAATGTCATTTTAAAGAAGAACATTAGAATTTATGAAAATAGTTAGAAGACTTTGCCAAAGGTTCATTGAAAAACACAATTAACTTTTATCAGATAAGCTTAAGTGAAAAACACTGAACTCTCATACCCAGACTCACTCTGAAAGTGTTTCTTTTGTACTAGTTGATCTCACAAATGATATCACTTTACACTTTCTCTATCTCTTATATTCTTGTCTAGGATAAGCACTACTGCTATATTGTCTTATATATCTGCATTGAAAATGTTTGTCTCGTAACTGAGCAACTCAGATGATAGAATATCTTGCTCGTAATCTTCCAATTGTTATGCAGAGTAACCTTTGCAGTTGCAAATAAACACACACTCTATGTTCCTTTATATTCTTTAGCAAAAATCCTCAACTCTGATTAACTGGATCATGGCTAGCCATTGATGTTATGTGGTATAGTTTGCTATTGCTGAGATATACAATGTTATTTGCAAATATGGCAGTATTTGAATGCGGGGCTTCCTCATGTAAGAGATTTCTTTAGAGAAAACCTTTGATATTAATGAGTTATCACACGACATCATAGTTTTTAATCTAATTGAAAACTTATTTAATCCATGGTTCCTGATCCCTTAAACTTTATAGTTCCTACATTTCTAGCAGCATTGAATAGATTTATATTCCGCTAATGCATTTATTAGCTTGTCATTGATCATTNCCAAAAAAATAAAAAAAAAAAAAAAAAAAAAAAAAAGCCTGAACCAAGTAAAGATGGGAATGAACAAAGAAATTGACTCGTGAAAGTCACCTCCAAATTGGTACCAACCAGAACTTCTTAGCACAACAAAGACTTTTAGTCCATTTGCTTGGGTTGTGGTGTACTTACATCATACATTCACTCAGAAAGCAGAGGGGTTTCTGCCTTTGCATTGCATTTTGCTTTGGCCTCAGCTGTTCTGATAGAATATATGTCAGTACACTGTAAACTGAACCCTTTAATCTATCTTGAAGAAATACAAATAATACCTAATGAGGCGATGCTATTTAACTTACATCCCTCCAGTGACATGCCTTATAGTATAAACCCACCAAGCACTGTAGCAGAGAAAGTGGTAAAGACTGCCAGGGGGTCAGGAGCCAGGTGTGGATAGGAACTTGCCAAGCCAGCTCTGCTGTTGAGACTAATGTGTCACATAACTACACATTAAGCATCCACACAGCTTATAGGTTCCCAACTCCGTAGCATAACTTTTAAAAATTGTAAGACATTCAGGAAATGTTTAGGCATGGAAATTTATAAACCAAAACAAATAAAATAAATAAAATAAAGGCACGCATCACAGATTTATCAAAACTAACCACAAGGAAAGCAGAAAATTTATAGCAAAATGTCATTTTAAAGAAGAACATTAGAATTTATGAAAATAGTTAGAAGACTTTGCCAAAGGTTCATTGAAAAACACAATTAACTTTTATCAGATAAGCTTAAGTGAAAAACACTGAACTCTCATACCCAGACTCACTCTGAAAGTGTTTTTTTGTACTAGTTGATCTCACAAATGATATCACTTTACTTTCTCTATCTCTTATATTCTTGTCTAGGATAAGCACTACTGCTATATTGTCTTATATATCTGCATTGAAAATGTTTGTCTCGTAACTGAGCAACTCAGATGATAGAATATCTTGCTCGTAATCTTCCAATTGTTATGCAGAGTAACCTTTGCAGTTGCAAATAAACACACACTCTATGTTCCTTTATATTCTTTAGCAAAAATCCTCAACTCTGATTAACTGGATCATGGCTAGCCATTGATGTTATGTGGTATAGTTTGCTATTGCTGAGATATACAATGTTATTTGCAAATATGGCAGTATTTGAATGCGGGGCTTCCTCATGTAAGAGATTTCTTTAGAGAAAACCTTTGATATTAATGAGTTATCACACGACATCATAGTTTTTAATCTAATTGAAAACTTATTTAATCCATGGTTCCTGATCCCTTAAACTTTATAGTTCCTACATTTCTAGCAGCATTGAATAGATTTATATTCCGCTAATGCATTTATTAGCTTGTCATTGATCATTACTTCATACAAAGTTTTCTTTGAACACCACTATCACCTGTTCATGATCACTTCTGCTATTTGAGCCACTTAAACACATGGCTTCTGGTTTTTAGGCCAACTTCTGTATCTTTTCACAATAATAATAGCATAAAGCTTTCAAGTAAACTGTTTCCAAATGCATCTGTATTACAAGATTATTCTACTCTCCATGATAGTTTGAGGTACAGCTTTACCATTACATTGATTTGCACCTGCGTTGCTTCAATTCAGTAAGCCACAGTTTCTAAACCCCAAACCTGTAGGAATATTACTCAAACAACTTTTTTTTGTAATCCAGAATGTATCACTGATTTATGATGTTTCAGGGTTCATGTTCAGAATCACTCTAAATATAGAAAAAAACCATTTTTTTCTACTTGTATATTTAAGGCATGCAAAGCTGTGTACTCTTGATAGTGCCTTAGCCTTCTACAATGCTCTTATTCCATAAACCCTAATCACATTATAGGTACCGAAAGAATGCTTTATGAAATGTGCACGGGTCCTAAAACCTCATAACATTCAGAAAGAAATAATCATATTTGAAATTATACATCTCTTAAACACTAAAAAACAGCATTAAAAAGACAAACTCTAAAGATCTCTAGTATAATATCATGTACTGTAATTCTTCTTGAATTACAATTACATAGATACTAAAATGTAAAGTTTATTAACATGGGATAAGACAGTTTTTTAAACAATTCTAAGTATATAATTAAGAAATATGTAAATACATGACTACAATTTAATTGTTAAGACACGAAAAATCCTACCTGTTTGCTTTCTTCCATATCAGATTCACTGCTAAATTCTTCTGTGTTTAAATTTTCAAAATCTGATTCTCCAACTGCAATTGGCACTGTCACAGTGAGGCCTGGGTTGTTTATGAATGACATATAATCATTTTCATCAATAACATATTTTTCCACACTGCTGCCTGTGCCTACACCACTGGTCGTTCCATTCCCATCTTTAAGACAATTCAGATCTTTGCTTATTTCAACAGCAGTATGATTGGAAATACAGCTGTCTTTCTTGTTATTTAGCTCTTCAAGTGCTTTGATTTCCTCTAAAGCTTTCTGCTTTCTAACGAAGGCTTTTTGGATGAATTCCCGTATCTTTTTTTTAACATAATCTATTCCCTTCTGAATCCTTGCCACGGCAATCTGTAGATTGTTCATTTCATTATCATCATCTGTAGCAGCAAGGTTGTCTGAACTAAATGAGCTCAGCAGCAAGGCCAGAAAGAGGTTCAATACCTAAAAGATGAGAAAATACAGCTGTATAGTAAATACATACATATAAGAAATCAAGGATTCATAGGATACAGTCAATTGTTTTCAAAGCCAATGTTCACTAATTTTAGGCAACCATACAGTACTTTAAGCTACAAATGATGTCCTTACTCATTTTGATCAGGTAAAAACAGACAAGCTAATACTTAAATATTTCAAACTTTTGATCTTTGTTTGAACCAGATTGGTTGCTTAGACTCCATTTTTTTTTTTTTAAATTCACAAAAAAATTCTAGCTATATATATTCACCACAAGTTTGAAAGGCTTCTGTCTAAATCTCTTTAAACTACTTGGAATTTAAGTAGAATTAAATAAACTCAATTGGTAAAACTAGATGGGTTTCTATGATGCAGGTGTCTTAGAAACTTATATCAGTTAATGCTATAATAACCTACTTATACTTTCTAACTTGTATTTGTAAGATTATACTATGAGACTGATTTTCTTTTAATTCTGGGCTTGTCTCATATTCTATAAAGCTTGCCATAAAAGGAACATTTTTGTGAATTAATTTTACATTTGAATATCTATTATTTACACCATACTATCTTATTTGTAATTAGGTTTTTTTTTGCTTTTTCATTTGTTGAAAACTGAAACATTTGTTTGCTCTTATGTGGGAATTGAAAATAAAATGAACATCCTTCATGAGAAGGTAACAATCTCAGTAGCAGTATGGCCTGAGAACTGTCATAAATTGTATCAATATTCAAACATCATAATCTCCTATAAACTGTAGATTCCACTAAAGCTAACACAGAATTAACAATTTCATACTTTTAGTCATATACCACCAGGCATCAAAAGTTGTCATGATATGGCAAAATGTTGTAAATAAACATCCCCATTGTTAAATGTGTTAGCTTTCTCATTTGTGCTCTCTATGAAATTTAATTCTGTAATTTTTTGCTATTCCAGAAAAGAACCCTCAGGTAAAAAGACACTTGGAATAAACAAGACAATATGAATCTGAAACAGTTATGCCAAAGCTAATGCTAAAAAAACAGTAGAGCAGATTACTAATCATAAATAACTTTCTAGGGCTCTGCACATTTCTGCTGATACCATGTCAAGATTGCAAGGTCATATAAATGACTATGATAAGAACATTTTGAATTATATTTTACAAAAACTTTAATCCTATTGAAATATATCGCTAAAGGAAGACAATTTTGACAGGCAATGAAACATAGTTTTTAGGCAAATCAGAATGAACTGCGAAGATTAACAGTAAAAGAAATGTAAACATAAAGTATAAATGGTGCATTCCAATTATAATCCTGATTTCTAAGAAGTTCTCACCAATTCAATATTTATCAACTGAGCCCTTGGCATTTTAACTTATCAACTTGAATTATTTTTTCTATTCAGGTTTCTTCTAAAATTTTGAATTAGAAGCTTTCAAAAACATTTCAAGAGTAGTTAGGAAGACCTTAGTGCTAGTCAGAAAGCTGTAAGTTCTGTACATTTTGCATCAGAGTTCATGCTCCAAACTGTTCATCACGTACCACTAGGTTTCCAATCACCATGACCAGCATGAAAACAATAAGGCACATGGTTTGCCCAGCAACCTCCATGCAGTCCCACATCGTTTCTATCCATTCTCCACACAGCACTCGGAATACAATCAAGAAAGAGTGAAAAAAGTCATGCATGTGCCAGCGTGGAAGCACACAGTCACTGGAGATCTTGCAGACACATTCCTTGTAGCTCTTCCCAAACAGCTGCATCCCAACCACAGCAAAAATGAACACGATTATGGCCAGCACCAGGGTCAGATTGCCCAGAGCCCCCACTGAATTGCCTATAATCTTAATCAGCATGTTTAGAGTCGGCCAAGATTTTGCTAACTTAAAAACTCGAAGCTGAAAAACAAAAATGCAAAGGAATCAGTAGTGTTAGTTATGAAATAGAAGCGAGTTCCAAGTTGTTTAGCAGAGTATATCAATAGAAAGCAGGGAGCATGGAGTATTTATCTAAACTGTGTTTTTTCATCTTAGTGATACATGTAGGGGGAAAAAACGTGTTTGTACCATATTTGGTATTTAAATATTTTAATGTTTAATTATTCTTAAACATCCACTTACAAAATTTTGTACGCCTGTCATCACCTTCACTAAACACTCTTTGCTGGTTTGGTTCAACAGTTCCCTCAGCACCACACTAGGTCCTCCAGACTTAGTCAGAGAACAATTTCTGAAGCAACAATTTGATGATCACAGTGTGATGTCCATTCAAATAAAAAAAACTAACTTGAAAATAATATTCAGTGACGTATATGGTATGTGGCATGTGAATTTAAGTACCATTACAACTGGTGTTAATAAACTAAATTACCACTTGCTGTTCTGTGTGTTAGGAAATAACCATGATTTTCAAATACTGTGATAACCATGATTTTCAAATACTGTGATAACTACTAGTAATATAGACTTTTAAATCCTAAATCTTGTGTCTCCTGGAAACATAACTATAAATTAGTTTGTGTACAATCATGTATGATAATATTGCTATAAAAAGACATTTCTAATAGAAACAATAATATTTCAATTTAAGTATTATCCTGAAGTCAGTGTGTTATGACTCTTTGTTACATGTAATAAATTTGCAAAACATTTATTCTTAGTGCCAAATAAAATAAATACTGTGAACAGAAGATTGATGTAGGGGTGTTATGAGTAACACAAAGTAATGTTTACAATATAATATAACTTTTACAAAAAATTTACGATTTTTATGCTGAGAGCAGTATGTATGTTTTTACATATATTCAGCTTTCATAAACCTTAATGATATCAGTATAATGAAGATTTACAAATTTCTCAAAAGGTGGCAGTTAGTCTTATGATGGCAAAGGATAATCTGATAGCAAGAGATATCAGAGGATATAAACTGACAAACGTCTTAAACTTGTGCTTATCAAATATGGCTTACAAACTAGTCGTATATGAAAAACAGTGTGAGCCATTTAAGTATATATCTTTTGAGATGATTACATGCAAACATTTCATTATCAAGGTACTTACCAATCGGAATGATCGAAGAACAGATAATCCTTCAACATTTGCAAGACCAAGCTCCATTAAACTAAGGCTAACTATAATGCCATCAAAAATATTCCAGCCTTCTTGGAAATAATAATAAGGGTCCATGGCAATTATCTTCAGTACCATTTCTGCTGTAAATATCCCTGTGAATACCTAAAACAAAATATGATTAATTAGTGAAGTTGGTATGTAAAATTTATATATCTGAGTGCATTTTTCTAATCCAGCTTGAGTTTTCACACCTATTACTTGTACCTGTTACTATAAAAAGCAGCAGATTGCTCTCTCCAAATGGCGTCAAAGTATTTTTAAACACTGAAAGTGTGTAATTAATAATAAATTACTAAATCAGTACAAATACAGAAGGTCAGCTTCTTAAACCTACAGAAAGCTGTTTACTAGTCAGCAGCTCATCTCTAGTTTGTATTTGACTGTTTTATGCTGGACTGTCCATCCTGTAGATGTTGTGTTTTCAGTCCTGTTTCTATAGGTTAGTCCAGATAAAGCAAAAGAAGACTTGTCAGGAATCTTTTTCCTTGCTCACCATCTAAACAGAAGTGTTAGCAGAAAGACTGTAAGGTCAGACTCTCTAAGGACCTCTCTAAGGTCTGTCTATTGTATCAGAGTTAAGATATAGGTGGAATAGATGGAAAGTTGGAATTTCTTGCACTGGGCTTTTGGTAAGGATATAGAGGTTTCAAGCACAGCTATTATTATGTTTGATAGCTATTTCCTTTTGGGGAGAACAAATCTGTGGTGATAATGTTCTTTGAACTATCCAGGAGTGCCAAATGTGAAATTAGGAGCACTCTTTTGTGTTTTGAAGTCCAGAATTTAACTCAATACTTTCTTGTAATGAATAGTGATTTGTGCAGCATAATAAAGAAGTTTTGGAGTATAACGTAAACCACTAAAAACATATGAATATTCTGCACGTCGTTAATCCTAGATAATCCAAAAGTCTTCTAAAGCACACCAACATACTCTGCCACTGCCCTATGATAGTTCTTTACACAGCTTCTTCTCAGTCCTCCTACAGTAAGTTTTATGGAAGCCAACTTTTACGGAAGCCAAGCTGACTTTTTACAATACTATATAACTACACTTACCTTTTAATACAAGAAGATAAAGAGACAGGATATAAAGCTGTGTAAACATTCACCATTGTTGAACTGCAAATATTAGTATTTTGAAAAGTGTACACTTTTGAGAAACTAGAAATATAGCAAGAAGCTATATTATTAAACTGATGTATGAGAGATGTTACCATATAATCAGAAGAATGTAACAAGTATTGCTATGTGTAGTATAGAAAATGTAACAAAGGAAATTGTTCTTGACAGAATTGTCAAATTTGTAAAAATAATTGGGAAGAAAAGTAATTAAAACCATTCAATTTAAAAATATTTCTTTCACAAAATAACCTGTTCCATCCATAAACTACCTTTCTTGAGAATAATTGCATCCTCCAAAACACAAAAATCTATTTTAACAGAAATATACTCAAGTCTTCTCATAATTACTTAGGACTTTTGAATAAATGTTAGCATTATGAAAGTGAATTCTTCTTCTATTAGAGTACAACAGGCTGACGAGATGAAGGGAGAGCAGTGGATGTCATATACCTTGACTTCAGCAAGGCTTCTGGCACTGTCTCCCATAACAGCCTCATCAGAAAGCTCAGACAGCATGGACTGAACGAGTGGACAGTGAGGTGGACCGAGAGCTGGCTGAATGACAGAGCCCAGAGGGTGGTGATCAATGACACAGAATTGAGTTGGAGGCCTGTGGCCAGTGGGGTTGATTCTGGGGTCAGTCTTACTCCATGTCTTCAGATGTTGACAGAGTGTAACCTCAGCAAGTTCGCTGATGACACCAACCTAGGAGGACTGGCTGATTCCCCAGAAGGCTGTGCTGCCATTCAGTGGGATCTCGATTGGCTTGAGAGTTGGGGAGAGAGGAACTTCATGAGGTTCAAGAAAGACAAGTGCAGAGTCCTGCATCTGGAAAGGAACAACCCCATGCACCAGTACATGCTAGAGGTTGAACTGCTGGAGAGCAGCTCTGCAGAGAGAGACCTGGGAGTCCTGATCCATAATAAGCTAAACATGAGCCAGCAATGTGCCCTCGTGGCCAAGAAGGCCAATGGCATCCTGGGATGCATCAAGAAGAGTGTAGCCAGCAGGTTGATGGAGGTTCTTCTCCCCCTCTACTCTGCCTTGGTGAGGCCTCATCTGGAGTCCAGTGTCCAGTTCTGGGCTCCTCAGCTCAAGAGGGACAGAGAACTTCTGGAGACAGTCCAGTGCAGGGCCACCAAGATGATCAGGGGACTAGAACATTTTTCATACAAGGAAAGGCTATGGGAACTGGGACTGTTCAGCTTGGAGAAGATGAGACTAAGGGGACACCTCATTGATACTTGTAAGTATTTGAAAGGTGTATGTAATGTTCAGTGATAGGAGTAGGGGTAATGCATAAAAGCTGGAGTACAAAAAGTTCCATTTAAATATATGGAAAGACTTTACTGTAAGGGTGAGGGAGCCCTGGCACAGGCTGCCCAGAGAGCGTGTGGAGTCTCCTTCTCTGGAGATTTTCAAAACCCATCTGGACACTGACTTAATCTAGGTGAACCTGCTTTAGCATGTGGGTTGGACTAGATGATTTCTAGAGGTCCCTTCCAAACCCTACCATTCTGTGGTTCCGTGATTTCTTCGCATTAAAATGCCACAGAAAAGGCAGAGTCACATTTGTTATATTTAATTTCTCCTCAGACTATGATATCACAAGCAAAGAGTAAATTAACATATTTCAAATTGAAATCACAAAATTAAGGTTAATAGATTAATACAGTGAGGATCAGAGAATTTAATTGAAACCAGCAGGAATAGTATTCACTGCATGTACATAATCCTAATTAAGGATACCGTATTGTTAGAAAGGTAGTTAAAAATATGATTGTTGCTGCCATAGACATTTTAAAATACAATATTCTGCAATCTGCAATGAACATAAAAACATGCCAGCAATTAGATTTTTGTCCAGAAGAAAGGTAACTGTAACGCACAGAGGAACACAAAGATACTAAGTTCAATTGTAGTTCTATTTTTCAAAAAAGTCATAGAAACATGTACTGCCAGTACATATCAGGAAAATGTCTAGACTAAAGCATACTCTGAGAAATCTATTACTTCTCCATTTAAATATTACCAGACTTTTCAAAACTAATATTTTTGAGTGATTAGTTCAGAACAACTGGTTGGTTTTGATTTTCAGGACTGCATACTGTGTGAGTCCAGAATCCAGACATCTCCTGTGTAAGCTATTGGTAGTTATGTGAGCTGGGAAAAAATTTAAAATGTATGAATCTTCTTCTGAAAAAAAAAACCACTTGCAACGTTCAGTCTTCTGCCTCCTGAGCATTAGAAGCAAATGGAGATAAACAGACAAGTACATTTATGTGTTTGCCACACTTAGGCATCCACTCAGAACAAGAATTACAAGTAATCTTGTATCTGTGCATCAGATTAAAATTGGGAATGGCATCACTAATAGATACAAGATACATTTTATTAGACAATAATTAATAATCTTCTAGTTTATTAAGTATTTTCTAGTTGCCTAAAGTGTCAAGGGCTTACTGCTAATAATAAATATGCCTTTCTTGTAAACACACTTCTGCTACAGTATAACTGAAAAAATTCAAAGAGAAATTCTGATATCAGAATAATTCATCAATTTTATTGAAGAAAAATATTTTCTGTACTGGAATGTCAGTACCATGTTAAAAACCAGATAATTCACCTTAATATTTTGAAGAAAAAATACGAGGTATACCTTAAGAAATCCAACAGTCCAGTGAAAACTCCACTTCCACACATACTCTTATTTCATTATAGTAATTACAAAAAAGATTCATGACAGTTAAAGGCTTTGGCAAAAATCACTTTATGAAAACCTGTTTCTAAACCAATTATAAAAACTAATGTGGAATAAATTTAAAGCCAATGTAATGCATTTATACATTTCTTCTTGTAGAAAAGAATACTTTTACACAAAGTAGTGCATAACTAACCACTTACCAGGTTCCCCACAGAAAGGACACTGCTAAACTGATCTGTCATTGGGTAATGTTCCATGGCCATAAACAAGGTGTTTAAAACAATGCAAATTGTTATAGCAAGATCAACAAATGGATCCATCACAACTAAATTGACAATGTGTTTTACTTTCAACCATGGACTCCAGCAATCCCAGATCAAGAAAGTATTTGCAAATCTGTACCAGCACGGTGGACATTTCTGCCTGGATTCTTCAAGCTCTAAAAAAAAAAAAAAAA